>CAJNDT010000102.1:1037473-1042473 GCA_905221615.1 Symbiodinium sp. CCMP2592 | reverse complement strand
CCCATTGTCGGAAACCCCAATGTACTCTAAGGGTTCACTTATTCCGCAGGCCCTCCTTCCACCAGAGTTGACTTGACGGCAGCAGGCTTACGTTGCCAGAGCCCTGTTGGGGTTGTAGGGTTTAGGGTTGGGGTAGAAAGACTATGACTAGCAGGCTATAGATATAACTTGTAACAGAATACCATTCAGTCAAGACACAGCCTGTCCCGCCGTCGGCACGAGCGTAGTATCAGAGGGCAGAGGCCCCTCAAGCGATTCAGGACGGCTCCCAGTTGACTTCGCGGGACTAGCCTCAGCTTGGAGAAGCGATTCCAGAGGAACCACCTCGGCCTGAAGACCTGGGGATTCAGACTCCTCCAGTCGAGGCGAAGATGGCGAGGGCAGAGGAATGCTCTCAGTTGTCTGTGGCAAAGCCTCCTCTAGCGACGCTTCTTCGGCCTTCTCCGTGGAAGGGCTTGCTTGGGAAACCAGAGCTTCCGGATCTTCCACGCGGACCCTTGCGGAAAAGGGCATTCCAAGGCTCACCGGGGTCTCTCCGCCTTCTAAGTCCGTTCTGGGCGAGGATGCCAAGTACTCCAGGCTCTGGAGGTCGATAGCTTGGACGTGGGGATGCGCATCGCCCTCCGACGGCAAGACGGCGCCTTTCGCCACTTCCTCGCCCAGGGCCTCCTCCTTGGCCAAGCTTTGTCTCAAGTCTGTACTGCAGCTGTGCTTCTAGCTAGCCGTCTTCATGCTCGAGCTTGGGTTGCTAATGCATGGTGCAAGCAGTTGTTGAACTTCGTGGTTCACCATCACAGCCTATCGAGCCTACAGTGCCTGACTAGGCCTGAGACCCAGATTATGAGCACTCTCAAGGTCGGCAAAGCAACCTCGACGACACCGCCGGCGACACCATTCGCTTCCCCGTGCTCAGCGAGCTCCCCCGCCATGGGTGCACATATGGGCTCTACCTCAAACTCCCATACCCCACTGTTTTCGTTTCTGCAGGTTCTTATTACATAAACCCGCAATGTGGGATTTATAAGGACCCTACAACAAGTAGGCTGGGGTAGTTCAAGTATTCTCAGCTGTGCTGATGGGGGTTCAGACTTCGGAGACCCGTCGGATCCTTCCTCGAGGCATCTTTTGGGGGAGAGGTGGGGTTTGGGCTGAAAAAGCTGAGAGGCTCATGTCCTACAGTGAAGGTAGCCTACAGGGGCACAGGGCTGCTTCTGTGGGCACTTCCTGTGCTCCTTGGCATCTCTTGGCTTGCGTAACGTGGCAGCAGCCAGACAAGTCCCCCTGACAGCTCTCGTGGTGGCACATGCCCCTTGCGAAGACGAAGCCCAGCCAGATCGTGTCACCCTGGCCCAGGCCCTAACTGAGGAACCTGATTAAGAAACCTTGGGCCCTTATTAGGGTTACTTATATATGGACCCGACTATTTTTTGGGCTATAGGGCCAGGGTTCCTTAATCAGGTTCCTACATTACTGCTTAACCAGCCACTAGAAAAACCGTTGCCAAGGAGAGCCCGAAAGCCTCGCCCCAACAAGGATTCTGCAAGCTACGGGGCCACGTCAATCCTAAGCAGATTAGGCCGTCACTACCCGAAATCCGATGCCGGCCAGAATGAGAGGGTACACTAAAGCCAGAAAGATAAGTACTTTCGCAACCACGGGGTCAAGCTGCTCGTCGAACGCAGAAGTCAAGCAAAAGCCCCTTGGTACTTCCTGGCAGTCGCAGATCTTCGCATCTGGCAGAAAGTAGGAAAGCACAGAAACGACAAAGAAACATATATGTACTGTGGCCCAAACCCCGGAGCCTTCGCTCATCACAGTATACCCGTACAGCTAGGGGAGGCTTAGCATGAAGGACTCAAAATCCAAACATCGTAACGAGTTTCGAACTACAGGCATGAACCGAAGCCAGCAGCCTGAGAATTGTGGGCTTAGAGCAAGGGCGAATGACTCATATAGGGGCCCTAATAATTAGAAGAGGGTTTCGTGGTCCATTATGCTATAATTACAATAAGGAACCCCAAAATAGTATAGGTAATTATTTAGGACCTTATATTCGACTCCGAACGGACCGAACAAAGGGGACATGACATGTCGAGCTCACTTGTACAGGGTCTCGGCACCCGCTGCAGGAAGGACTTGAGGTCCAGGGTCTTGCGGATGGTGCTTGGCCGAATCCATGCAAGTCACGCTGAAACACTCCAGGCAAGCCGGACTCGGATAAACGAAATAACCTAAACCCTAAACCACTGAAATTCAGACCGGGACCTTCTGTCTGTGCGACGGCTTGGGCTCATGAACACGTCTGACAGGACACCTTTCTTCCGCGATCTTTCTGGGCATTTCTTCAAACGCCACGAAGTTTCTGACTGCGGTCTCTCGGTTAATCAGCAGCTCATGGAACACATGCAAGTCGTCATGGGCCAGTGGGTGCACTATGCTCTGAGACGGATCCTAACAATCTTTTTAGTGACGACATGACAGATGCTGCGTGGTTGCGGCGGTGTTGGTGGCGCTCTTGCGTGGCGACGTCAGTCCAGAAGTTGTGCTGTAGGAGTTGCCGTAGTAGTAGTACTAGTAGTAGTAGTAGTAGTAGTAGTAGTAGTAGTAGTAGTAGTAGTAGTAGTAGTAGCAGTAGTAGTAGTAGTAGTAGCAGTAGTAGTAGTAGTAGTAGTAGCAGTAGTAGTAGTAGTAGTAGTAGTAGTAGTAGTAGTAGTAGTAGTGGTAGTAGTCGTAGTAGTAGCAGTAGTCGTAGTCGTAGTGGTTGTAGTAGTAGTAGTAGCAGCAGTAGTAGTAGTAGTAGCAGCAGTAGTAGCAGTAGTAGTAGTAGAAGTAGTAGTAGTAGTAGTAGCAGCAGTAGTAGTAGTAGTAGTAGGAGTAGCAGGGCAGGAGCAGGAGCGGCGGTCGTGGCAGTAGCAGTAGCAGGGCAGTGGTACCAGCAGCATGGGAAAAGGGGTTAAATGGTATCATCGTTGCACACGAACTGCAATGCCGTTACTGATTTTAGCAGTAGCACTACCACCCGACCACCACGAAACGATGACTTCGAGCAGCAGCAGCAGCAGCAGCAGCAACAGCAGCAGGAGCAGCAACAGCAGCAGCAGCAGCAGCAGCAGCAGCAGCACTAGCAGTAGCAGAAGTAACAGCAATAGCTAATGCTGCAGATTGGAGTAGCCGCAATACTCACCCCCCAAAGTACTATGTCTGCAATTGCTAAATTTCTGACATTAGCAGCGCGAACTGCCCGGTGCATGTGCTTTCGTCCTTACTTTCTGCAGACAAATTCTTAGTTGCGAGTAGGTTTTTGTATGTGCGAATACGGATGATGCCCTCTGACAGCTTGATGCTTCACTAAACGCTTCCCCCTTGTATTAAACACTCCCCCAACAATGATTAAACCGCACACTTATCGAACAACACGCACTGGGGGGGGGGGGGTGGGTTAGAAGCAAAAGCACAGAGCAGGCGAAGAGCAAGAGCAGGAGAAGAGCCGCAGCAGGAGCAAGAGCAGGATCCCAAATGTGACTTTCGATATAAAACCAAACCCTAAATACGAACACGTTTTTCGAGTATTACAGTCGGCCCCCCCGTGTTTAAGATTAGGGGGACGGGAGATTAGCTGGATTCTGGACGCGGCGACGACTCACAACATCCTCCACAAGATTCTGCAGCTGCATCTGCTGAGGTATACAGGTTTCACACGGCATATAGCCATAGTCATATTACTAATTACTGTGTTCATGCGGCGCATCCAAACACTGTAGACCAAAGCAGGCAGAATTAAACAGTTCGACACTGGCAGGCTGCCGCCGTGTGCTGAACCTGGCAGGGAAGGATGGACACAGGTGCAAGTTAATGCTGGTCGCGCGATACGCGATACGAAGATGCGGGCAACTTCCGAAACTGATCTGTGCCACGCGCTCCAAGCTTTTGCCGATTTGATCTTCAAGCGAAGTTGTTTTCAGATTTGGATTTTGGGGGGACGACCTCAGCTAACCCCCACTCCGAAGGTTGCTCTGCGAGCGACCCTCGCTCCTTTTGTGCACGATAACCTTTCTACGGATACAGAACTGCACTCCTCGATAACTGATCGACGACACAAGGACGGCAGCTGCTTGTGCGACTAATGTAACATTTGGATGCCTGCTGTCTTGGGGTGGCACGGAGTCTACATACGACATGCTCTGTAAGCCAACCATGGCATCCAGGTTGTCCTTGAGTTCGGCCCACCGGCTTCAGGAACTTAGGGGTGCAGCATCGATGCTCACATGCTTCAGGGTCTTGAACCTGCATAACCAGCATTGAAATATCTGAAACTGTTAAACATCAATCCCGTAATGTGAGCCTCGCGAGGGTCCCAGTTCCAGCTGCGAAGCAGGGGCAAAGGAACTCTAACTCTGAATGTAGGTCGCGTAGAAGACAGTCAGATTTGAAGGAGGTGTCTCGATGCTGCCATCATGGTTTATGGAGCCCTGAATGACTAATAAGGAATGTATGAAGCCCTCACAGACTCCTAAGCCTTATAATCAAGGGGCATTAGAGAAATTCCGAGCCGAGGGCCGGCTAAGCCAACGGCGAGGAGGCAGAGAGCTAAATCACCCCCACTCGAACAAGAAACCAGATATCGAAAACCAAAAAACCTTAAATTCAAAGACCCTTAACCCTATAAACCCTTTTCAGCAAGGGCTCTGTATGCCGGCAAGATGGACTCTCAAGGTCTTCACACCCTTTTGCACAGACTTGTACATGCCCGCCCTAAACCCTGAACCCGCAACCGAAAACCTCCTAAAAAAACAAAACTCTGAACCCTCATAGCGCTTCGACTGTGAGGCCTCCTTTACATGAGCCCATGGGCATTTGGGAGTCCCAGGAGAAGATGGGGGACGCTGATGCCTAAAATAGCGGGATTCTGATTGAAAGGCCCACTTTTTGAGCGAGGTCTCAAAAAGTGGGCCTTCTGAACAGGGAACCCTGCAATTTAAAAGACGCTCCATTATATAGTA
>CAJNDT010000102.1:1019973-1032473 GCA_905221615.1 Symbiodinium sp. CCMP2592 | reverse complement strand
TAAATATGCGACTTGGCTTGCAACTAGAGGCTATAGGAAGTCAATGTTCGTCGAACTGTCATCTGGGGTTAGCGATGTGTGAGGAACTCCTAATTGGCAGCGACGGTACTTCGGCTGACCTGTGCGAGCTCACAATGTGAGCTACCATTAACGAGGCAACGTGCTAGCATTGCTACGCTTCCCAAG
Organism: Symbiodinium sp. CCMP2592; assembly: GCA_905221615.1. Lineage (NCBI taxonomy): Eukaryota > Dinophyceae > Suessiales > Symbiodiniaceae > Symbiodinium > Symbiodinium sp. CCMP2592. Next base: position 1,032,287 of record CAJNDT010000102.1, on the reverse strand, counting down.
TTTTGCTCATGGAGATCAGTCTAACGAAATACCCTAAACCCTAAACCCTAAAACGGCAAATTCTCCGATGGCACGCGAAATTGTTGTGAGTCCACTCCTCCGTGTCCAGGGCCCGACGTTACTTGCGGACGTGCTGGTGTTCTCAGGTCCCAACAATGACAAAGAACCCGAGGACTCCCCGAAGAGAGAGGGTTTAGGGTTTAGGGGAGGTTTTGCAGACTTAAAGCCGCCATATCAGGGGCAGAAGGGCAGTCTCTCAGTCCCCGGCGGGTAGTTGCAGTACCACCAGCATCCCCACAAGTGGAGGTTGCGGAACTTCGTGGCCAGAACTGCCGCCTGGAGTCATGCAGAGACTCAGAGAGCAAGTGCTCTCTAAACGTCTTTCATCCTCACACCCTTGTCCTAACCGTCACCCTATACACCCCAACCCTAACCGTCCAAAAGTTTCGTTCGACCATACAAGCCAGTCGATGGGCCCAACGCCAAAGCGGTTGCTTCTGGCACTGGTGACTACACGGGGCGCTGGAGTTCTAACATCACGGCTACTTCAAGAGAGATGCTGTGGGAGGAGTGTGATTGATATTATTACAAAAGAACAGTTGCACGACTCGCTGTTAGTCTTTTGTGCCTATAGCGGCACTTGCCATAGCGCCCAAACCCGAAATACCCTTCCAACAAGATCTCAACAATATTGATTGATTGCCCGGAGATTGCAGACACCTGGACCTAGCTTCCCGCGAGCACTCAGCAATACTGCGACTGCGTTGCCTTCCCGCTCCCGCACCATGCTGCTTACAAAAGCGTTGTAAGGTCTTCTCTGATTGAAAGTCGACTCCCGAAGACAAGATCTTGCCAAACGCTTGCCTTGCAGTGTCTGTCCAATAGAACCCAAGTCTGCATAAGCACACCTCCAAATACGATTTGTCAGGAAATCTTTCAATGCTGCGTAAGCTTGAAACCTCATGGCCTCGTGTTGATCTGTGCGGCTGAGAACCGTAAAGAGAAACTTCACCTGAGGGTTAGCCTCGCAAAGATGTCCTGGCAACAGAAGGGAGGCAGGATCCCGTAATAAAAACGAACTAACTAATCTGATTCTTGCTATATGTGGTTAGTACGAAGATCAGCAATAAAAATGATGCTAATGATAATAAGCATAAGACTAATACTAATACTACTAGTACTAATAGCAGCAAACAGTGGTTAACAGTAGTATACGAATAAAAGCCCTAACAATGCCAACAAAGTTTCTATACTCGTTCTAAGAACTAGAGTAATAGCTAAATGACAGTATCAGCAACACCCATGTGTTTATATGTATATATATATATACATACACATAAAAAAGTACATAGGCATATACATATGCACATGCATATGTATATATATACATATGTACATATGTATATATATATATGTGTGTATCCACGGACATGTTCACATACATACATTCATACACATACATACATACATACATACATACATACACATACATACATGCGTACATACGTGAGGCAAGACAGCCTTTTCCTCTACTCATCGCTGTCTTCATCCGTCATATTATGTGTGCGGTGGGAAGGCTCCAAAAGACCAGGAATGCTCAGGCTAGAAATAGCAGACAACCGATTCTTAAACCATCTACAACCTCATGAAGAGCGATCTCTTCTTTCTGGAAATCGAAACAGAAGACGCAGGAACATGCTTGCCTCTCGAAGCGCAGTTTTATGATCCCGGCGCTACACCGTCACATGCTACATTTCGGAGATTCCTGCATGTTCAACGCTTCTTTGCATGCTGCCGATGTCCTCAAAATCACGGCCTGCCCGCCCTTGCACGACATTTGGACCATCCAAGGTCGCTCGAAATGCACCATCTTCGAGCTCCGTAGAATAATGCTAACGATGATAGAAACTATAGTAGCAACACAAAAAGAAGAATATCAATAAAACATAGCAATGACTTGGAGTACAGCGGCCCGAACTCCCGACACAGTGCAGCCGAGTCCTAATGACCGAAGCTCGGCTGCGCCCACCTCAAAACAAGCTGCAGCGCCTACAAAAGCCTCTTCTAAAACTTAGGGTTCAGGGGTTGTGGAGGAGCCAAAATCTCAACAACCCCGCAACTCTCCCAAAACCTGCGCATTCTCCCCGATGCACTTCGAACGACGGGTGCTCACACAAATTTGTTTCTCACCCACCTACAATAGCCCGCGGCAGCTCCAAGGCCAACTGCACAAGTTAGACGCTCTCAACCCAAAATACCCTAATTAAGCGGGTTCTGAAACGCAACACAACAGCACCACATCTGCTGGTGACAGAGGAGGAGTAGCATGGACATAGAAGTAGGAGAAGAAGGAGCACAAGTTGCAGCAGCGACGACGGCGACAAACACAGCCTACTCATGCTGGTAACATCTGGCAATCAATAGCTTTATGAAGTTAAAGCCGCATTAGCCTAGGAGCCAGTTTTAACAGTCAGGTCTGACTATACACCTTCAGGTAACGGAAGCACCCATGACCACTGGGGGCTGCGGCACCATCGCCGGCAAGGCCCAGAGACGGAGCGACCTCGAAACTTGGGAAATATCAGCCTCTTAGAGTGCGGTTGCACCCGCTGGCTTTCAGAATCATTTTCAGTGGGGATGGTATTTGGACGAATGCGATTCCGACGACACACACTGGTGATGGTGGTCATGATGCGAGGACGAAGCTGGCAACTGCCCGCGATTCAAAAACATGTGTGACGAGGTGGTGATCATGATGCCTCGGCTCGCTGTTGCTGATGTGGCTTTGGTGGTTTGACCAGCATCATGCATGCAAGGCTGTGGAATTCGGCGATGTGCAAACATGGGTGGCCCGCTTGTCTGCTACGCATGCATGCACGCTACAACAACTTTGATATGTGGCTGTGCACTCGCGCACGAGGAGCAAAGCTTAGCCAAGTGTCTCTCCATTTCTTGACAAATATTCTGCAACATGTGCCGGCCCTGCCAGAAGAAAACCTGCATAAACGGACCTCTACCCAAAGAACAACTGCCGTCACGAACCAGCCCAGCCCTGACTCCCTGCCCACATGTCGGAACTCTTCCGGCGGGAGAGTTTCAATGCATTCTTCTGACTCAGGGTCTCTCCAAAAAGACCAAGTACTGAGAACCCGCATGTCTTAATGCCTTGATTGGTTTGATTTGGCTTTCTTGAACTATGGATGCCAACCGGAATGCCAACATAAACTGCCACGGCTGCTGTTGAAAAATACATTGGAACATCTCAAGTTCTTATAAACCGGCAGCGGGGGCCTGTCAATTCGATGTTGGGAGATGCTGTCACAATAGGCACTGACCCTGTCCCAAATATGTGCAAGTTGATAGAAAAAGCTCAACCCTAAACCCTCAAGAGAACCAGCAGCCTTTACCACTCAAAAATTATGCGCGCAACCTGTTCTCCTAGCTTGGGCGAGCCCTCCAAAATCAGACTGCATATCTCAACAACAGGACATGTCATGCTTGAACTTCAGAAACTCACAAAATGTTGTCAAAGCACACTTGAAATGCCTAAATACCCCATTGGACACGGCCAACCTTGCGCGAAACACTGGCCATAATATGAATGCAAATATATTTCATAAATAGAGACGTAATTATGTAACTGTAACTACAAGTGAATAAGTATACATCTATATTCTAGTGCACAATCTGTGCCTAGCTATCCTATCCTATCTCTGGGTCCCCATGCAGCCCGGGCAGTCCCCATGCGCAGCGACCTCAAAGAGGCCAAGCTCCCGAGGCTCCCAGCAAGCTCTGCGGTTGGGACTAGGGGTACCTGTAAGGGATCTATAAGGGTTCCTTAAAGAGATCTGTAAGGGTTCTATAAAGGGTTTAGGGTTTACCGTTTAGAATTCCCGTTTTGCAGTCTTAGGCTCCTTTTAAAGCTACCCAATACCAAAAAGGGATCCCTTGTTATTCCTAGGTTTCTGGGCATCCTAGTTCTGTATTAGAAGGGGCCCCCACCCTGTAATAGTGACTATAAGGACTATATATAGGGCCCCACTATATACCTGATATACCACTATTACAGGGTGGGGGCCCCTTCTACGGTTTACCGTTTAGAATTCCTTTAAGGGTTCCAATAAGGGTTACTACAAGGGATTTGTAAGGGTATGTTTAAAGGGTTTAAGGGTTTTCGACGCTCAGGGTTTAGGGGTTTAAGGTTTAGGGTACTGCCCCCCATACAGCAACAGTCGATCATAGGGCTCATAGGGCTGTTATTACTGCTGCTGAGTGGGGGCAAGACCCAAGGTTTAGGATTCACAAGAGTTTAGGGTTCAGGGTCTATACGACGAGTTTCACGGGCATCGGCACCTGCACCCACATCCACGAACCACAACGACAAGAATAATAATAAATGCAAAAGGAAGAATAAGAGCAACAACCACAGCCAGAACAGCAAGAAGACCAAACACGCCAAGAACAAAAGAACCATCTGTGCCAGCAATAACACCAACTACTACCAATACTGCCGGCAACAGCAACGGCAACAGCAGCAGCAGCAGCAGCAGAAGCAGCAGCAGAAGCAACAGCAGCAACAGCAGCAGCAGCAGCAACAGCAGCAGCAGCAACAGCAGCAGCACCAATAGCAGCAGCAGCGACAGCATCAACTGCTCAGTAGCAACTGCTGAAACCGCAGCAGCAACAGCAGCAGCAGCAACAACAACAACAGCAACGGCGACAGCGGCAGCAGCAGCAGCAGCAGCAACGGCAAAAGATGGCAAAAGCACCGGCAGAAACAGCAACGCCGACAATAACATCAATTGCAACAACAACAACAACAACAACAAGACTTAGCAGAATCTTAGCGCGCTACAGGCCCACCCCAAAACATTACAAACTCCAATACGCACTTTTGGTGTTGCATAGTTTTTCGCATTTGTTGCGTGCGTTCAACTGGCAAAAAGATGCGAAACACATGCAAAACAAAATTCCAAACGCTGATCCAGACCATGGCCCAAAGATTCTCATAAGTCAAGACCAAGACCAAGACTAACAGTCACAGCGACAGCAACAACCACAACAGCAGCAGCAATGCAACAGCAACAGCAACAGCCACAGCCACAGCAACAGCAACAGCAACAGCAGAAGCAGCAAGAGCAAGAAGACAAGAGAAACAACACTAAAATCAGCAGTGCCGGTGGAAACAACACAACCAACGGCAGCAAAGAAGCAAGTATCTGGACTATAGCCACGATCCTCACAGCACGCATATTTGGCAAGCCAACTTCCGGAAATCTCCGGGTTCCGCAATTGCCCTTTTCTCTGCCGCTGTTTTTCCCCAAAGGCCTGATATGCTCCAGTGGCGGGTCAACAGGCCTTTGGACTTCTTGCGCCTCCCCGGAAGGTGAGCTGAGGAAGCACCACAAAGATAAAGTTAAGAAAGGGACACAGATCATAATGTTAAAGTTAAGAAGCTTCGAACCCGTGCCTGGCAGAAGGAGCTGACAGCAAACCACCAAAATCCTGGTCCTCAAACCGCTCAGTCGGCTTCATCTCATCGATTCTCGGCATTTTTAACCGCCCGGCCGGTCAAATTGAATCGCGTTCCGCCACGTTAAACATAATCGGCCAGCCGGCTCGGGCCGGTTAAATTTAATCGGTTTCGGCTGTTAAACCGGGCGGGCCGGTTAAATTCCAGGCCCGGGGGGATTAGAATGATAAGGTGCAAAATGGCCGCTTTAATTCAACCGGCCGTCTTACATTTAAATGATTCCGGCCTTTACATCGCCCAGCCGTAAAAACAGATAAATTGGAACAGGCCATTTCAAATTTAATCGAATTAGCCGGCTTGAAAGAAGCCGGCTCGGTGGAAAGATGTTGAACCTTATCAAGAAGATATGATGGGAACTAGTGCTATTTGTTCTCCACCTTTTCCGAACAACAAGGTTGAAATGAATCGGCCAGTTTAAACGATACGGTGGAAAAGCGAGCTTTTGAACCTTAGTAAGAGAGGCCCTGATCGCGACAGACGTGCTGAGGCTCGGGCAGTGGCACTCCAAACTCTCTGCAAAGAGGCAGGAGGACGAGGTCAAGAACCTGAAGAAGGGAACATTGCTAGTCTCCCTCGGTGCCACTGTTGCTGTCTAGTTGCTTGCGTCACGTATTCTCGTCCAAGTGGCTTCAGGGAAGCACCGAGAGGCTAGTGCGGCTAGTGACTTTGAGGGTTCTGGCTTGGGTGTTTTGGGGTCCGAGACAGCTGAAAGTTGAGCTGCATGAAGTGTCTGAGGTCAGAAGTAGCTTTTGCATTCAGTTAACAATTCACGTTTTGTCAGTCATTCTAGGGCTCGCGGGGGTCACAGAAAAAGAGCATGTGCCGCTTCGACGCCATATCACTAAACGGGTGACCTTGCGATTATCATGGCAGCCTGCAGTAGTAACTTGAACGTTTGTGCTGGGATGTCCAACAACTTCTATGCACACCCCGAGGCCAGACCTCTGCAATAAAGTGGAGGTAATGCAGAACACACCAGTTGGGGGTTTCCGAAAATAGGGACCCTAATGTAGTACCCCGAATAGTAGGATCCTTATTATAAGGACCCCCAAAGTAAGGTACCCCTAATTTTCGGAAACTCCCAGTTCTGGAATTACGAACACAACGCCCTAGGGCTCCAGTTACCTGAATAGTAGGTTTCTAACCATATATTATATACTCCAGTAACCTGCTATTTAGGTAACTGGAGCCCTAGGGCAACAGAAGCCACTGCGACCATGTCCGGAAGGCAAGTGGAGTGCGAAAGTTCGGACGGGCGCAGTCGCCATAATCACAAAAATGAATTATATAGAATAGGGTTACTTGGGGTTTATGATATGCTAAGGACCCCCCCCAAAAAAAAATCTAGCAGAAATTCTTAATTATGAAAGCCCCTATATATTATATTATTCATACTGTTCATAACCCTAAACCCTTTTACACCTAAACCCTAAACCCTAAACCCATTATTATTGTTCTAAAGGCCCCTGTATTGCCTGAGACTGGGAACCTCAGGCACCCGGCCTGCTTTGGGCTGGGCCGTGACACACCGGAGCTAAGGTCGGCATCAAGGGGCCCCGATGACCTGACAAGACATGTATATATATATATATATATATATATATATATATATATATATATATATATATGCATATACACATATACTTAGATTTCTATCTCTTTATTGTATAGTTATACAGATTACCAGTAACTATCTTTAGTTCTTGAGTCTTGTTATCAGGGTTTCATCTGTGCTCTGATGTTTGACTCCAAAAATTGCAGAGGGTCTACTACTCGAGACTGCGTGGGCGACCTCCCTATTCCGAAATCTTGCATTCTGCCAATACTCGTCGTACTAAAACGAGAACATCCTGACGGCCATGAAGCTAAAGCAGTGCTGGTCTCAGCTCCTGCTGCTAGTGAGAGCCGTTATGCTGCTGTTGCTGCCGTGGTTGCATAGCACATCGACAACAACGAATCACTGTGGTGCCCGAAAGGACGACAACGAGCAAAACACCGTATGGAAGAGGCGCAGCATGCAGAAGGGGGAAAGGAGGTGCGCACATTCCCAGATTCCCTAGGCAAGACCAAGTCCTGAACGTCAGATCGCAGTGTGATGTACTTGCTGTTATAGGAGCTATCATTCAGCAGGATATCCGCATGAAGAGGTGGGATTCAGGCACAGGCAGCGCACGAGATTTGAGAATCCCAGTGCCGAAAACTCAGTCTCAAGGACGGTAGCTGAATTCATGCTTGAATCTGGCTGGGGGCGGAACATGTCGCTGACGCTTCGGTGGTACACGAAGCCATCCGGCGTGGCTGCTGTGACGAAGACCTTTGCAACATGCATTGTGGAGGTGAGTCGTTCGAGTGTCGAGGAAGTCTGCATTTCTAGTCCTGGCACGAAGCGATGTTGAAAACACAGCGATTACCGTAGCCACTGGAAAGCTTGTTTGTTGTTTCCCCTGGCACAGAAAATTTGGCAATGCGAACCCGAAGCGTTCTTAGCTCCGTGCTAATTGGCCATCCGAGCAAAAATGAATCACGCAAGCTAAATGCGCAACACAAGATGGCGAGCCCATGTGCCGAAGTCACGCTTGCTTGCTTCATCTGCCGACCCAAAAACCTGTAAACCCATCCCTACAGCCAATATCAATAGTCATGGAATGGACAATCCGAGGCAGCAGGGTTTTCGGGTGCTTGCTGCAGTTCCAAGGCTCAAACCCCGCCACACAGCCTCAACTTGGTGCTACTTCCAGTCATAAGCACTCTGAAAGGGCACATGTTGGCAAGAAGGCGGACATGGTTTCGCGGATCTAGCATTTCGAAAGGAGACGTATCATGCAGGCAGAAATGGAGAGCCCACAGAAGTTGCCGGACAACACGATGTAGAGCTTGAACGATCATGGCAAGACAAACTGGAGGGAAGTCCCCAGCTTCGTAGATCTGCAATGATGGCCCTTGAATCGTAATTAACTCTGAAGTTTAGAGTCAAGGTTCAAGGGTCATAATTGCAGTTCTACAAGCTGGGGACTGTAAACCCTCACCATATCGGGATACCAGCCACCCAGCCCCAAATTCGCCGTTGCTTGAGGCTGCGTCTGGCTGAATCGCACGCACCTGGGAGGAGCGGCGATGAAGATGGTACCGGACGCTATCCACCTCTATGACGAGTACTGCGCAACGCTGCATCCTGATATGTATATGTATATGTATGTGTATATATATATATATATATATATATATAGTATAAGCCACGCGCTTACGACAAGAATCTAACTAATTACGATGTTGCAAAATCAAACCACGTGTGACACGTATGTCGTCTGTATGTATAGACGATTTTTTCATTCTTGGAACAGTTCCACCGCACATCCATATCTTTCTCTATGTCTGTATACGTATACAGAAATTGCATACACATGTGATATGTCTACATTAATACTGCTTTTCTACACACAACCCTTTGCCAAAAGTGTTTGTACACGTAACATAAACATGTGATGACAACACGTGTATACATGTATACGGTTTGCATGCTAGGATGTTCTGGGGCAGAATTGGCTTCAGTTTTGATTTGGTACCTCAATGTACATACACATGCATGTATAGAGCGTGTAAAGATATGTATAAATATGTGTGTGTATATATATATATATAGATAGATATACACACACCCATAAAGATCAACGGATAGATACATCGACCGATAGATCGACAGATACGCAGACATTTAGACAAACACATACATAGACAGACAGATATGTAGACACATGTGTGTATGTATATGTATATGTATATGTATATGTATATGTATATGTATATGTATATGTATATGTATATGTGTATGTATAGGTATAGGTATATGTATATGCATATGTACATGTGTATGCATATGTGTATGCATATGTATATGAATATGTATGTATAAATAAATATATATATATATATATACAGATGTAGACAGATACATGGATAGGTCGACAAACCAAAGGTAGACCGAGCGATGGACAGATCGATAGGCAGATCAACACAGAGAGAGAGAGAGAGAGAGAGAGATAGACACAGAGAGAGAGAGAGAGATAGATATATAGATGATAGATAGGCAGATAGAGAGATGCTGTAAAACCGACGATTCTTAGGAAATGGCTGCATCTCCTGGATGTACTATCGCACATATATTGAACCCTTCTGTGTTGGCTGGCATTCTTGACCTACAACAAGATGCTGTGATCCATAAACCAACGAATAACATTCTTGAAAATCGAACACTACTCTGTGACCTTACGCGAAACGAGAGATGTAGCAGGATGCACAGACTGCATGGTTGATAGTCCTGCGATGCACCGTACTATGAAACATGCATTAGTATGCTAGTACTTGGCTGACTTCTGAACCCCTCCTACAAATTAAACTTTTAGCCTCCTTATCGTAGTTATATAGAAATCCAAAAAGTTAAAGTCCTAAGAGCCAACCAGAAGAACGCCAAAAGTATACAACGACAGCGTACTATGTTGGCTGGCATTCCTCCGGGCACCTGACTAAGGGGAAGGGCTTGATAACAGTCTAGCACGCAATCCACAAGCAATAGTGAGCGACCTCATGCGGTGGCTCGCTCCATTAGCTATGCTTCGCGGCGCACATGTCTCGAGTTCCACGAACTTGCGTTGCTGGCTTAACAGCCGATTAGCCGCCATCCATTGCGCAGACTGAGTTTGCATACGCGGCAGAGATATCGCAGCTGTGCCTATACTCCCAGATATGCAGAATCTGGGAAATACACGTCGCTGAATTTACCAACTACAGGACGAGCCTCCTGCTATGCTTGTTGAGTAACATGCAACCCTCCACCAGCCACCAGCTCTCAAGTCACCCTCACAGGTGGCTGGCGGCAGGTGGCTTGAGGCAGGTGGTTGGAGGTAGCTGGCTGTCGAGGAGTGGTTGGCTGGAGGTAGGTGGCTGGAGGCAGTTGGAGGGCGGCTGGAGGGGCGTGGCTGCAGGTGGCTGGAGGGTGGGACGGTGGCTGGCTGACTGGAGCTGGTAGGAGAATAGGTGTGGCTGGGCTACTGGCTGGTGTGGCTGGTCTGGTGGGTTTTCGGTATTGCGCATCGCTACCGAACCGGACCGAGACTCCGCAATACTGGCAATACATATACTGCTAAACCGCATGCGTATCGGTATCGACCGAACCGCCCGATTACAACCATGGTCCCTCGCTTCGAGGTAGCCTGGGCTTCCTACACATTCGCGAACAAGCTCTGCAGCTGCACCTTGGCAAAGCGGTTTCAGAAAACCCGGTCTCGTTGCGTCAGCAGAATCAGTCGGTAGAGACTCTTGCCCTGATACGTTGAACCAACTGGACGCTGCAGCGTAATCGTTCAACTCATATCCCAAACTCCACGTTATGCCTAATTCCGAGCCTGCGAACAGCAACCACGAAGCTTGGCACGCGTGGCCGTCTCCAATGTTGCCGCTGTAGGGAAGCCCTTTGTCGTTGTCGGTGGATACAATTTACAAGCACCCATCCACGATCAAGACTTGAAGGCTTAGCTCACGAAGCAAAAAAAACGTACAGGTGCGCAACAACTGTGTCGAGATGTTTGTGGTTGTCGCGGGCGCACTCCACCCCAGACTTTCAGAGCAACTAGGGTCAGGACGCAGTGTCGTCGGCCTGCTGCAGGACTCTGCTGCAAGCAATTCTGCAGCAGGAGCTCGTAGTAGCAGCAGTGACCATAGCAGCAGTACAAGCAGCAGTAGAATCCCAAGCCAGTTAAGCTTGCCAGCAAGTTGGTTTGGTTGATTAGCTAGCTAGTTAGTTTGGTAGTTAGTCAGCAAGCTGGCTTAGCTACATAGGTAGTTTGTTAGTGTTTTTTGCCTCCTGCATGGCTGAGTACACGAAGCAGGGCAGAGTTAGGTAGGTAGGTGGATAGGTAGGTGTCGGTTAGTGAGGGAGTTTGGCACTGGCAGGAGTAGTCGACGTGGTGGCCGTAGCAGGATTAGTACCAGGAGCAGGAGTAGTAGCAGCAGCAGCAGGAGTAGTAGTGGTAGTCGTCGTCGTAATGGTAAGCACACTCCCTACCCACCAAACTTGCTCAACACCTTCTTGACCAGCACATCTATTTTAAACGGTGCTTGCCTGAATGAATTGCTTTACGATTATCCTATGGTTGATGCCCTAAACCCTGCATCACTTTGAACCTCCCCACAATCTTGCATGACCCCATGGGGATGCAACATTGAAATCAAACGGTTGCGGGGAAGTGGACAGCCCGACATAAGATGCATGCGATGATGTGGCTCATGCCGGTTTTTGGGCATCAACAGTATGACCTATGGTTTCCTGTTTTCGCTTCTCGAGTGTGTAATTTCGGGATTGTGATTTCGGAGGGGGTTTGGGGGACACTAGGAGATAGAAGTTGTTGGTCTTTGAACCCAAGCATCAATGGCAAACATATGTTCGGGAACAGCTCTCCTCAACCAGCCATACTACGCTACGATCATCGCTGTAAAACCGCGAGCACCAGAACTATGGCGCGGTTGCTGCCATACAATGCTCGAGTCATGCCTACCAACACGAAGAAAGGGCACAGACTACTCGTCCATTCTCCCTGTGATGATTACTTCGCTTCCTGGCCCAGTTCGCACCTCGCTAATTCCTTCAGAGTTCGGCAAACGGCCGGCCAATCTGCTTCAAGGAGCTTGTCCAAGGCCTTGGGAAATGTTTGCTTTTGGTGCTGGTGCTGCCTCTTCTTGTCAGAGACTGTTGCTGCACTCTCCTGGAGGCTTTACAGGCTCAATATGC
>CAJNDT010000102.1:689973-1014973 GCA_905221615.1 Symbiodinium sp. CCMP2592 | reverse complement strand
GCCGGATGGCCGCGAGATCGCGGCTGGCAACAGCATCCTTCAGACCCAAAGCCGACAACCTCGAAGTCTCGAAGTGCGAGGCCGGGGTAACATAGGGGCCGTAATAAGTAGAATAGGGTTCCTGTAAGGGCTCCTCAAGAGGGATCCCATCAACTCCCACACGCATCCATCTTCTAAAGTGCTCGGGATTCAGGCTTTGACGCTTTGAGTTTCGATCTTCTCTCACCCGCTTAGCTGCCTAGGTCGCTCTGCAGAGAACACACCAGAAGAGTTTAGAATCGGGATAGGGAAAATTTCTGCTTGGTGCTGATGCCCACACAGGCAGACACAAAAACAAAGGCGCACAAAAACAACCTCCGCTCATTGAGAATCCCGCACCCTGCCATGGTTGTAGCACAATCTCTGCATCCAGGGAGTTTGGAGCTGTCGGGTGCTTCGCCGAAGTCTGCCGAAGGTAAAGCAATTGCAAGACTTCGAGCTTCAAGCCGGAGCTTTTCAAGTGAAACAGCTGCGACCAAACTGAGCCCGTGGCGTGGTCAGCACACCCCGGCCTAGTTTACGGCAGTCGGCGTTTTCACTGCCAATATCAAGTAGAAGCTTGCTGTGACCCACCAGCCTCTGCACACGGACTCACAGACACTGCACACACACACACACACAGACAGTCAGTACAATGCTGTTCCCAGGCGAGTTTGCCTCCTACTGCCCATGCACAAGACACACTTAGCCCCGCAAACAGGACATGCTGGTGATTTCGGGTGGCTTCTCACCAATAATGGGGTCTACATAAGTTCTTCGATTGGAAGATATTGGAAGCCTAAAAGCGCCGGGCCTGTGTTGAGGCTGACTCTGCCTATTGGATACGGCACCTGACCCCAGAACCTATGGGCTCCAATCCTGGGCATGGCCAGGCTCACTAGACAATTTAGGGACGATTGGCTATTGCGACTTGGTGGCATATCTATGTGAAGTAGAGCATGAAGTAAGACCTGAAAGGTGTCTTGATATGCGGGCAGGAGATCTTGTGCACTAAGCTTACAAAGCTGTGAGATTCTACAGGTGCTGCCAGCTGCAATGCTACATCTCTTGCCCATGCTGGGCTCAGAATCTCGGTTCCCAGCAAGGCTCGGACAAAGGTGTCGAGTTGACCTCACATGCCCAGAACTAAATGCAAGTCCTCGAAGACCCTTTAAGATCTCTCTGAGGTGTGGTCTTGCAGTTGTAATACATTATGTTATATTGTTGTGTTGTATATGATTATACTAGGTTATATTGTATATGACAGTAAACATTACTAAATGTATTGCTCCCTCTCTCTCTCTCTCGCTCTCTCTGCCGCTGCATCCAGAGGGTCTAGCAGGGCCAGGCAATGAGGCTCAGCCCTTCAGGCCCCTCGTGGAGCAGTGAGCCGCCCCTCACAGCAGTGCCGACACAGGTTTAGGGTTTAGGGTTTAGGGGTTAGGGTTTAGGGGTTTAGGGTTTAGGGTTTAAGGCCTGCACTTTCGCAGCCCACACACTACTCAATGACTAAGCATCACGAGACATTCTGAAATATGTTAATCAACTAATGTGATATTAAATGCTAGTACATAGTTAGTCATCAGTTATCAACTATTCCTGAAGAAGACTGACGTCTTACTAAATATTACATAGTATTATCCTACATTATACTGTATAGGAATATAGGAGGCACGACAGAAACCCAAGTTGATCACACTCTGCTAACAGACCAACCAACATCAACGAAACCTGGCAAACATCAAAAGCTTCTGGACGACATTGCGATTCCGTTGATATCCCACCAGTAACACACGCCCTGAGACTCTCAAGCTTAGAAGTCGCAGCCCAACAGCATCTCCAGCTTGAACTTGCCAAATAACCCCCTATGGCCTACGATAATTCGCAAAATCCCCTGCAAGCCTCAACCAGTGGTGAGCAATACGCGAAGCCCTACACTTCTTCACCCTTCTGTGTCTCGCAGCTTCGTGTTCGTCAGCTGCTGTCCGTGGGTGCAAACCGTAACCCCAACCCGAAGCCAACGCCCTGAACCCGGCCGAAGCTGGGCCAGTGACGAAAAGTGCCTCCCACACGCGGCTGGCTTGCTCTGCGCGGCTCCTGTCAGAGGCCGAAGATGATCGAGGATGCGTTACAGGACTTGGGGCGAGAAGGCGGCGGGGGGGGGGGGGGGTGAACAGGGTGGCGGCTTCAGGGCTTCTTCCGCCTTAATCGGCCTCTCTCAGGCTGTGAAATCCCGGGACACTGGGTCCCGGATGGCAGTTTCGTGTTAGAGGATTGAAGGCATTGCAGGGGTGTTCCGGCAACTTGATCAACCTACATGAGAGCTCCATGTCATCATCTATCATTGCGACTTGTTTTTTGCACCAGTGTGCCTCTGGCAACTCAAGTACTTCGAGACAGCTTTCTTCTCCCATTGAAGCTCTTTCGGGGTTTATTGAGACAGATTATATGGTTGATGGCAGCAGGAGTCATGGACAAGAGTGGGAAAACCGCGTCTCGACAGGCAAGTGGTCTCAAAACCCACGCGAGAGCAGAAAGCCCCGGCACAGGATGCGGCTAAGCCACCCCCCGACGCTCAGAAAAAGGAAAAGAGAGCCCCGGAACCGTGGACAGATGTCGTACGGAGACACGAATGACTTAAACAGAAATTGTCGCCATCGCCCTGTCCACCTCAATGTCCGGAAGCTCTGGCAAAGCATCTTCAGCTTTGTGCTCTGCTTGGCGTTTGCAGCAGCCCAGGCCCAGCCCGTGGTCCTTTCCGATGAGAAAGCGCACCGTCGGAGGGCCCAGTAGCGGCACACAGGCGACACGATATGGGCCAGCCAACGACATGACTAAGCACAGAGGGCCAAAAAGAGTGGCTCCCAGAAGGCAATAAACGGGGGAGGAGGGAATTGCGAAGACTGCTACTATCCAACAGCGCAGTGTGACAGCTGCAAAACAGCGGCGGTCTTTGGGCAGGCAACAAAATACAATCCCAAAAACGACGTTCTGAATCTGCATGATGCCACTCGTCCAATCTTGCCGGAGACTTTCACTTGGACGGAGCAGCGCAGGAAGAATCGTCCAGAAGAAGACGCCCACAACCAGCCAAAGCTGACTGTAGCTTGAGACGTCCCCAAGCTCACCCACCAATTTCGCAGTTCGCTGTAGTTCAGGCGTGAGCAGGTTCATGCGGATCAGAACTTTCACAGCTTCTTCAACATCTGGTCCTTTACCGCTCTGCTGCAGCTCAATTTCAATGTTTTTCTTGTCTATCTCCGATGAGCAAGCGGCATCCAAGAGCCTTCCAGTAAACCCATTATGCAGCTGTCTGCTGCGGAGGGTTGCATCTGCGGCCAGTATGCGATCACTTTGGGCCGCCGTCGTCACGCCCAAACCCATCCACCGTAATGAAAGTGGCATGCCATGAAAATCGGTGTGACCTTCTTGCTGGGATATCAGTACATAGGTAAAAACCGTGCTTGTAGCAAAGCATATGATTGCAATGCCTGCCTGTTTGAGAGAGTCACAGATGCTCTCCCATCTGAACCGGCGAGCTAGGGCCACATAAAGGATGCTACCTTTCAACAGAAGTGCATATGCCATCACGTAATAGTACTGACCATTTAAAGCGCCGCCATACACCATCCATAACATCGTGGCTCCGGTAGCTGCAAAGTACAAGCAGCACATGCGAAAAAGGCGACGGTTAAGGCCTGCCTGCAAGACGGCAGTCTGTATTACATCCTTCTGCAAATCATATGCGAGGAAGGCCTCATACACACCTGGGTCCCTCTTATAAAGGAAAGAACACAGGATAGGGCTGATCGGGGCTCTCTATCTATCTCTCTCTCTCTCTCTTTCTTTCTCTCTCTCTCTCTCTCTCTCTCTCTCTCTCTCTCTTTCTTTCTGCAGGGCGTAAGGGTCGCGTGCGACCCCCAGGCGCTCGGCCCGCCCAACCACCCCCTGTATTATGGAGTGGCTGGTTTTTGGGGTAGTCCAGATTATGGCAATGTACAACCCAGTATGATCTGGGCTTACAAGCAGAAAGCACCCCCGAACGCTAAACACAGAAACAACCCCCGCCTCGTCCCCGCGCCCCTATGGCAAACGATCCTTAGCCTATAGTAGGTTCGAGGGGGCATGAAAAAGCCGGTTGAATTGTCTCTCCCCCTGCTCTCGCACAGCAAGGAGAGGATGCCTCTCTCTCTCTCTCTCTCTCTCTGGTCATAAGAGGAAACCCAACTACAAAAACTGCAACAAAAAGTAGCCCCAAGATTGACCAAGACGCACCACAACCTTGTGTAAATCCTCGCTGTTCGGTTCGGGACGGCAATCATCGTGGAAGCCGAGCGCAGAGCTGCGGCGAAGGGTGAATCACTGGGGCTTGGGATAAGGTGCGTGATGTTGAGGTTTTGCGGGTTGGACAAGAAGCAGACATAATCTGCTTTTCCATGCCGTGGCCAGGAGTCTTCTACCCTGTCCAGGAACTCGTATATGCCCTCTGCCCAAGCATGTGTGACGAAAACATCGCAAAGCAAACCGGTGGGGTGCTTGAGCAATGCCCAGCTAATCCTTCCTGCACGATCAGTCAACGGCAGAATGAACGGTTCGTTGACTGTGTATACAGATGGCCCATGATGGCCCACAGGTCAAGTCTGACGTGTCGAAACTATCTTGGTCTGTTGGTTGAATCAATCCCCGGTCGACGGCATGCATCACCAGCCGGCGGAACTGGCGAAGATCGGACAAGGTTACGCACCATCTCTCTTTCGGGACCGACTGGTGCAACTGCAGGCCATCTCCCTGAAGCTTCGGTGACAGGAGCTCGGCATCTTCCGGCTTCAGCTGGTTCCTGCCAGGCCGAAGCGCACAAGTCACGCAAACGCCAAGAAAAAACAAAGCGATACCCAAGATTTGCAGCAGGACGTGGTAGAGCCAGTGGCTTTCCGGAAGTTCGCAACCTCTGAAGGCCACAGTGCCCGGACAGCACCGAAGTAAAACTGCCCTCCCAGCGCGAACTCCTTGTACTCGAGCACCTCGGCCACGAAGCCTTCCCGACATGCACAAGGCTCCAAAGGTGCGCCCAAGGCCCGGCAGTCGAATCTCGCGTCCGGGCAGGGATCGCTCACGTTGCTCGGGCAGCTTGCCGCAGCACCACATGCACCACCGGGCCCTGCGAGGAAAATCCACCACATGAGCTGCAAGAGCCCTTTGGGGACCTGACACTTGTGCCAACTCTATTGGATCAACAAAATTACCCCTGTGGTTTTGTTGGTGGCAGGCAGAGCTGTGAATCGCGCACATGACTGCGCTAACAGCATGGAGCCACCGAAAGGTCTAGCAGACTATAGACCGGCCACCCACGAGCTAGAATCCTAACCCCTTTCAACGATAAGCCCCCTAAACCCTACACCCACATACACCAAGACCAGAGAGTGGACCCTCTGGGGACACTGCAGGGCATAAAACTCCTTCGGCGACTCGCCTCAATGCACTCTGAATGCCGGCTTGCAAGGATAGGATGCCGGCAGTGGCAGTACATGGGGCGCGCTGTAGTGATGCAGATCTAGCTTTCACTCACTGATTCCGAGAAGCGGTGCGACACTGCGGACCTGCGGGCAGCTGCTGAAAGAACTCTGCGCTGCCCTTGACATCAATAACGGGACACCAGCGTTTTTTTGCAGCCGCCTGAGAGCCACAAATGATATACCAAGCGGATCTGAAGATCCCAAAGCCCGAAGCTTGAACCACAGTGAGATCCCTGAGCCCCTGTTGCCTTCTGCAGCTGAACTATAGTACTGTAGTCCCTACTCTACTTGATTAATACATATATATATATATATATATTTATTTATTTATATTTATACATTATGCATAGATACGAGACAGAGAGATAGCTTGTGTATGAACATATACCCCCCAAACCCTGTTGTAAATTATTCAGGCGCCCACGTCTTTGACTGCTTTGGAGCCCTCAAGAACTGTCGTGGCAAATCATTGAAGACTCAGAGCCCCAAAACTCGGTTTAGGTTTTACCCATGGGCTCCATGCTTGTTCCTTTTCGGGGTTACCTTATAGGACCTTTTAGTGTTTTAAAAATGAACCCCCAAAAGGAACTACTATGGAGCCTTAGGGTATTGGGTTCAATGTAGGGAACCTGTTGACGCACTGGCCAAGGCTTTCTCGCATGCCCTGGGCCGCAAGCTGCTAGAGGCGAGGTATTCGGAGACCAGGTAGTGGTACGTCCTGGGCGAAAGCGGCTTCGGGATTTACCCACGGACGATGCATCGAGGACACAACTGTGGAGAAGTGGAGGAAGAATTAAAAGATTCCGTGAACAATTCCGAGCTCCGCATCGGGGTTCTTTCAGAAGCCGCATGGCATAGATCCCACAAAGATGGAAATGTGTACCCTGAAGTGCTCGACTTGACTTGATTGCAGTCTATCCTGGAGCAGAGAGAAAGAAAGAGAAAGAGAGAGAGAGAGAGACAGAGAGAGACAGAGACAGAGACCGAGACAGAGACACACAAAAAGGAACGGCAATGACTCGGGTCGGGGCAACATCGCATCGATGCCATACTCCATGAGAGAGTCTCCATGGCCTCAGATCCATTCCCCGGGTGTGGGTGTGTGGGTGTGTGCGGATGTGTGTGGGCGTGGGCGTGGGCGTGGGTGTGGGTGTGGGTGTGGGTGGGTGTGTGCATGCTGCATGCATGGAGCACAACCCCCCGGATGTAAAGCTCATGAAGCAGTCGAAACGTCAGGCCGCGGCTGGAGGAGAACAAGTGCGTGTGCACCTCTGCTTGGCTACCGATCTGGGAAGGCCCAGACGGATGGGTTAAACTTTTTCCTAAACCCCCCAAAGTAGGTAAAATATTGGCCCAATACCTATAAAGGGCTATTATTCTACATACTTTTGGGGTCCAGGTTTTGGTGAGTCTCACACAAATCCAACCAGCCAGCCGAGGTCTGTGCTTGCATCGAAAGCATCAAGAGTCAGAGCAACGATGTTAAAGTCTTGTGCCAAACATCCTCAGCCAGATACTCTATACTCTATAAGGCGACAGTATAATCGAAGAAGTCTTGAAACTAGCTTCGTTGTGATGGCGCTCCAGCTCCTAATCCGAAACCAAACTGGCAGGCGGTGATGCGCCTTTCAGAAGCGAAGGACAGAGATAACTTGCTACAGAGCTCTACACGCGGCACTGAAATTCAGTTCACATCAAAGGAAATGGCTGGACAGTGGCTGCAAGCTACGACACGCGTCCCGACAGCCTTGCTAGCGGTCTTTTCGTGCATTCTACTAGGCGTGCCCTCTTTCACCGACGATCCACCGTCCAGCGAAGAAGGTCAACGAGACAATCAAAAGCTTTTGCTTAAGTTGAGACTGCTACTGCGTCATGCATCCCTGATGTTGACCTTGTCTTCACACAGGCAGCACACTATGCAGCGGATTCCAACAAAACAAACCCTGGCGCTGAGGAAGCCACGTCGACGGCCTCTGCAGCCTCCACCTGCAGGAGCCGGGAAAGCCGGTCCGGGGCTCGTAGCATTCACCCCTTAACCTAGCAGGCAAGGCTCCACAGCAGTCAGGCTGAGGGCAACTAAACGCAACAAGGAGCCAAACTGCTTAGAGATTTTGGTTCAGGGTTTAAGGCTCAAGTTAAGGAGTTCAGGGTATCAGGATTTGGAGACATTTTACGGTCAACCTGAGCGAGCTCCTCAATTGGAATTCAAGGTGAAATTGGGCGAAAGATTCAGACCCGCCACAGTCACTTGGCCTCTTGCTGGATGGCTTCAGCCAGGTGCTTCTGATCCTGTGTCACGCAAGACTACAACAAGGTTCATACCATAGGGACCATGGTGTTGTCCGGAGGCGTTCCTACTTCTCTTCTTTCGACAGGACCCCAAGCCCTGCACTGGCCCGTCACACTACACTTGAAAGACTCGGATGCTCCCACGCTCAGCAAAACAGCTTCGGGATGCTGTAAGGTTGAACCCATCACCTTCAAACATTCTGAACCACCTGCGCCAAAACTGTCATGGATGACATTCCGTTTAGGGAATCGTGCTGTCCCTGGAGAAGGCTGCCCCGATACGAACCCAACTCAATACGGAACCCGACTAACTGCCCGACGGACAGGGTTTGGGCTTACTTCGTATCTGAAGCATCCGAGTGAGGGCATAGGTCGGCTGTGCGGCAGCAGTGAACCTCCATAAACTTTTGTTTTCCGAAAAACAGCGATGCGTTTTTTGGCAGCCAAATGGACAGCGATGTTTGGTTTTGTCAGTCACCTTTCCAAACCCCCAACCGCCAAACCTCTAACCATCCATTCACCCTAGCATCATCAATGCGAAAACGAAACGCTGGTCCATTCTGCTCATCCCACGATGCCCCCGCGCAAGCCACCAGACTTCCATCATGTACGACCCCGTCCATCCCCAAGCCTCAAGGAAGTTAACTGAGTTGTCCTTTAAGCCCTTTGAAAATTATTTACTATTACGGTTCTCTACACAGCAGTAGGGGAAATTAAAAAAGATCCCAAAGGACAACCCAGTTAAGGGTTGCAGGATCCTGTCGGGTGCAGGGTATCTCACCCCTACGGCCCTACAGGCTCTCCGTTTCCCCCAAATACTCGGAGTCCTCAACCTGACCCCTTCCTTCCGCTCCTCCAAGAAAAGCGGCTGCTTCGGGTTCAAGGAGGCCTTGGGCTTTCTTGGGCTTTTTCTGCCTGGTTCTCAGTATTGCATGGGGGGAATGGACTATTATTGGGGATTATACGGGGGCTACTATAGGGATCGATTCCCTACCAAGCACTAGACAGTTGTTTGTTGCTTTCGGGTCTAGGGCTTCGGCACTCGCACTCGGACAACTATAAAGGGAACTCCAGAAAGTTGGAATATGGTTTCAGGGTCGGAAATCTCATAAATTACCATAAAGGGCTTAGGATAATCATATTCCAACTTTCTGGCTTTTACTTTAAGTTAGGGACTCAGGGTTTAGGGTTGCCCTCGGGCTTCTTGGCTTTGGGGGAGTGAAGGTCTAGGGCCAGTTTCGGGGATGGTGGTTTCAGGGCCTAGGGTTCTTTTTGTCATGGGCCACTTTACTATGGTTTTACGAGACAAAATGCTACCAGGACAATAGTTCTGGGCTTATGGGGTTTATACAGTGATGGGTTACTATAGTGTGGCCATGGGGCTTAGGGTTCATATTATGGTGTTTTGCATTTCCAATGGCTTTATGAACAGTATGAGCTACTGAATTTACGGGTCACGTGGTTTCTGGCGGCAAGGCGTCGGGCGTAAGTCGCTCTTTGTGCTTGCTTTCGGGTGGACAGATTGAAAGCTTGAGGGTTTATTGGTGCTTAGGGCTCAGGTGGTTTTGGGCCCTGGACCCTCTGCTTTGGGGCTTAGGGACTTGGCATTTAGGGGTTTAGGGCTTTGTTGTTCTTACTGATCCCGCATTACCCGCTCTTGGCTTCTGAGGGCTTTCTGCTGTCTGCTGCTAAAACATCGAAATCTGAAACGTGTGCGGTTGTCAACTTGTTGGGTAGACAGGATCTTGTAGAGATGGAATTCCGACACAGAGCCCATGTCAGGACCGGCAGACCAACTACACTCTCCTGAACCCCAGAACCGCCGACTCTACATGCCAGCGCCAGCACCCTGCTCAAGGGTTCCGGACTAGCAATGAAAGAGCATCCTCGCCACTGAGGAGCCGCTTCCTCGGAACAAAACTGGTCTGAGGCAGACGATCTGCAAACAAAACAATGCAAAGTTTCACGTGAAGGTTTCTCGTCTTCACAGGTCAAACGGTTGCATCTTCGGCTTGCACATCGAAAGATATCGAAAGCAGTTTTGGGATTTCGGGCTGGCGAAAGCTTCGAAAAGTGTTTGCCTCCCTTCGGGGTTGGACGGGTTGAGGTTGCGCCGGGAGTGCGAGCTGGTACACATCTCCCCGGTACCAACCCTAAACCCTAAACCGCCCTCTCTCACCATCCGATCTTGCGATGCATGGAACCAAACCTCGGGCCTGGCCTATCCGAGTTGCGGGTAGCGAAAATGACATCCTTACCGGTATAAAGCTTGAGTAATGTAAGTACAAACCACACACAGAATAAGAGTTCCGGTCAGTTTGCAGCGGACATGGTTTAACTATCCGGGAAAGGAAAACCCCCTTGCGAGACAAAATGCATGCACTCGCCAGCAGAATGCTTTTCAGACCTCATTGATCCTGTTTTCGCGGGCGCCAGAGAGAAGCCAAGCTGCCCTTGAGTAGCTGCTGATGTACTTATTCGGCGCTGCGACAGATCAATGATGGACGGACATGCCAAGCGACTCACGGACGAGCTTGTTACGTCCCAGGTGGTTCATCAACTCTAGTCTAGTACCGAAACTTCGCGAACTTGATCTTGCGAGGGCTGTGGACATCTGCATTGAGCTGCTGCAAGCTGGCGCCCTACCGTGGATCAACGAATTGTGAGACGTGGCAGATGAAGCACCCTAACTTGTGCCTCACAGCTGACGTGACCCTCCGAAAACGGCACAAACACATAAGCCCAAGCCTTACTCATTGTCAAGACTGTCAGGATGCATGTTAGGGGTTTCCTCTAACAAGAACTCTTTATGGTATCTCGGGCATACAAACCAACATTAAAAACCAGCAAATCAACAGTAGATTTGGTGTTGGTTTGTGGGCTTGAAAACGACAAATCAACAGTAAATTTGGTGTTGGTTTGTGGGCTTGAAAACGACAAATCAACAGTTGATTTGTGGGCCCGGAGAACCACCCCAAATTGCCTGGGAGTACAAATCAACAGTTATTTCCGGGCTACAAATCAACAGCAAATTCCGGAATTTGCTGTTGATTTGTGGGCCCGGAGAACCCCCCAAATTGCCTGCGAACCACAAATCAACAGTAAATTCCCGGCTACAAATCAACAGCAAAATCCGGAATTTGGTGTTGGTTTGTGGGCCTGGAGAAGCTTTCGGTGGGTCCGGGGGTGGGTCCCGGGAGGGTTCTCCGGGCCCACAAACCAACAGCAAATTCCGGAATTTGCTGTTGGTTTGTGGGCCCGGAGAACCCCCCCAAATGGCACCCAAATTGCCTGGGAGCTACAAATCAACAGTAAATTCCGGGCTACAAATCAACAGCAAATCCCGGGATTTGCTGTTGATTTGTGGGCCCGGAGAACCACCCCAAATTATCTGGGAGCTACAAATCAACAGTAAATTCCGGGCTACAAATCAACAGCAAATCCCGGGATTTGCTGTTGATTTGTGGGCCCGGAGAACCACCCCAAATTGCCTGGGAGCTGCAACTCAACAGTAAATTCCGGGCTACAAATCAACAGCAAAATCCGGAATTTGCTGTTGATTTGTGGGCCCGGAGAAACCAGTTTGTGGCTTTCATAGCCACGAATTCGCTGTTGATTTGTGGTCTTCAGCCACAGATTCGCTGTTGATTTGTGGCTTTCATAGCCACGAATTCGCTGTTGATTTGTGGCTTTCATAGCCACAAATCGCTGTTGATTTGTGGCTTTTATAGCCACAGATTAGCTGTTGATTTGTAGCGCCGCCACCTCATTCTTGCTACCATTCTGAATGGACTGAATCAGCCTAAAGAACCCATGCTATTTGCTGTTAGAAGCAACCCCTAAGATGCATGGTTGCCACTTCGTTAGCGCCCCCAGCCTTGTGGAGGGCAAAAACTGTGCGACCTCCTCTTGAGATTCTCGTGGACTGATGAGTCAGTGCGAGCTGCCAATCGGATCCGAACACTGCGCAGTGGTGATTGGAGAATCACTACGCCAAGGTCTAGCGTGGTGCAGCGGATATGCACCGCTTGACTCGAACCAAAAGTGCGTGCTTAGCCTAAACTGACGCAGAAGACCTAGTGATGACATATGTAGCTCCTCATATGAATGCACGGACCGACGGGGCATGCCCATCATCAACTGCAAAAAGGACATGGCTTTGCCATGCAGAGCAGCAGCATTCAGCAACACTTGCTGCCGCTGGCCTGAAGGCACATACAGTCTGTTCCGGGCCTTGTTAATTACCCCCAAATGCTTGACCTGCTCGACCTGAGCAGCATTGAGCCTGCATCGACCCCAGGTTCCACACTCCAGACCACACCAAACCACTCCCAGTGTCTACCTGTCCACCAATGCCTGGCTAGCTGACTGTATAGCGGCGACGGGCCCTGAAGCAGACACACCTCGACAGCCACACAAGTGTATCTTTGTTGCCAAGCAAAGGACTTCCTACCTCACACACAAACACACACACCGAAGCCTGTGCGCCCAAATTCCTGCTTTAATTCGGTGCTTAGCAACATCTTTCCGGGTACTACGTAAGACATCGTATGTTGTCATAGTAATCCATACTAGCATATGCCATCGTCTTGCCGGAATCCAACGGAGCGCCTTAGACCTTGATGGCGCGACCCTTCTGGCTGTGCAGCCACACGCCCGCGATAGTCACCTAGGCCATAGCCCGAAAGTACTTGAAACTAAGCCCTGAACTCCATCTAACAAGCCTAGGCCCCTAGTGGAAAAATCAAGCCCTGCCTTGAAGACATGGGATCACAACCGAAACTAAAAGCCAAACTGTATCATTCCGAAAGCCCTCTACCCTAATGTTGGGCTTTAGGCCCTAATTCATACTCTTCACATGAAGTTTCCCAGACCACATCCGTTTTGCTCGATTGCTTTGGGCCTTCTCCATGAAAACTTTCTGATGCGTGTCGCAGGAGTTCAACCGGCTGGGGCTCCGTAACTTCTTGAGGCGGTTGTCCGGATTAGACGAGGTCTACGCGTCGTATGGCGCCAGTTTCAGGCTGTGGTTCCATGCTTTTAAGGCAAATCTCAGGATGCTAAGGGCTCCCCGGCTATACTTGTTTATGGCCTGCCTCAACTACTAGTACAATGGTGCTGCTACTTGGCGAGTCGACCCCAGAAAAGCTTCATCTTTGGGTTCTTATTCTTCAGAGTCGGGGTTCCAGTGTGTCTAGGAGGGGCGGTCCCATATAACACCGAGCGCATCATCAACGACTGAACGAAACCCCTAAACCCACAGCCATAAACAAACCCCTCGCTCCCTGACATGTTATTCCCAACTGCCCCCCCCCCCTATCTTCGGAAACTCTAAACCCCAAACCCTTTATAGAACCCTTTTAGATCCCTTTAAGGAACTACATTAGGGTCCCCACCCCCCCAGCCCTAAATTCCTAGCCGTAAGCTTCCGAAACACCCAGGGAGCCCTTCAAGGCTCCCTGGGACATGTAACATCTTATCGTAACGTACGGTTGGTGATATAAATCCTGCATTACCCATAATAAGGAATATACCATAATTCCCATAGTTTAAAGTTTAGGACCCGCCCTTAAGGTAATGCAGGATTTGCATCATCAACAGTAGTAGCATAATAACTCGTTCCCTGGGGCTCCAGTTACCTGAATAGTAGGTTACTGGGGTATATAATCTACGGTTAGTAACCTACTATTAAGGTAACTGGAGCCCTGCAAGGGTTTGTAGATGTTGACATGAAAACTAAGCTTTATAACATTTTCATAATAGAATAAGCCTAAGAGAACCTTCTTCGGGCGCAAGCTGCACCAAATCCCAGGATTTGCAGAGCTCCCACAGAGTTTCCAAAGATGAACCTCAGCATAACACAAAGCAGCAAATTAAGTTCTTGTTAAAACACATATCCACCCATGCATCCATGCATGCATCCATTCCATTCCAATCCATGACATACAACTCCGATGCCGGGATGTCAGACATTGAGATCAGTTCTCTTTTTGCAGAAGAACTCCAAAAGCTTAAGCCCATCATTTCGGCACCTCGCATGTGTGCAAGGTCCATGTATGAGAACCTTTGTAATTGCAGAGCAATAGAGCAAGTAGGGTACACTCTGTCGGGTACCTCAAACCAAACCAATACAGGCAATGGATGTTTGGACTACAGCATCAGCGACTTTACACCCGAAATCCTCGACTCTAAGACCCACACCCCGCAAACAACAAATCGAGCTGTGCTTCGGCAACAGGGTGCTGGTTTCAGCTTTGGGTATCCTAAACTGTTCCAAACTTCTTGCCTGTCGAGATGTATGACTTTTTCAACACAGCGCTGAGGGCTTGGAGAGTCGGGTCATTTGGGCTGCGGGCTTGTATGACGTGTTCCGGCAAACATGTGGTGCAGCGGCAGTCGCAGTCGTAGTCATCGTAAGCTGCAGCCAGAAAAAAGCTCAAAACCCGCAGAACATTGCGGCCAAAGAGCACAACAGCCCACGACTAAGGAAACAACACGTGAGGGTTTACTGTGCCTGATTGAAATCCGTGTTTGCCGGCCTCGGGGCTTTTGGGGCTCAAAAGCTTTCGGGTCTCCACCGTGACTCTGACTAGGCCTGCTCTGCAGCAAAGTCGCACAGAGGTCAGGATTGTGGCTGGCGTCTTCGCATTTGCAATGACAGTGGCGCCGACGGGGCTCATGTGCTTGATGATAAGATAACCTCAACAGCACGCGCTTTCTCCGCTCTCCCAGACTCCCATGTCGGATAACCGAACACGCCTACTCCACCCTGGCTGAAGAAAAAGCAATTGCCACATCCGTGAAAGGCGCACGATTCGTCGCGGAATTGCTTCACATCCGGACCCTAAGCCCGATCCTTTTGGGCATCCGGGCTAGAAAAAAAAGGATGGGTGCCCTGAACCCGAAACCCCAAACACCCTGAGCTCCAATTGAAGCCTATAAATCCCCGGCCTTAAACCTAAAAAATCCCCAAACCCTCGTTGCCCCACAAGCCCTCGGGGGCCAGGTGACTGGCGACGTTGAAGGCGCAGGCTAAGGTACCTCTCTTCTTCAATGACGAGCACAATCAAGGTTCAATATTTCTATGGTAGAGAAAATATCTACGGCCCAATGAAAAGTGCAAACTTTCGAAGGTAGACGAGATATAGAAAGCCAAAGAGAAAAGATGAAAGTTCTCCCATTGTCTCAGCTGCAGGAGGTCAGGAGAGATCCCGCCAGGTAGACCTGCTCCACCTTGAAAGCCGGCTGCTCGGGCTTGAAGCTAGAGCTTTTGAGGAAAACAAGTGTACATAAACCATATATATATATATATACATGTGCAGCTAAAGATCTATATCTATATATGTATATGTATATATATATATATATATACATATATATATATATATACACCTGTGTGTATGTAAATATGCTCTCGGGTCCCTGGCCGCTACCCTCTGCCCAATCCCAGGGCTGTCTGTGGCAACAGTCACAAGGATCGGACTTGTTGGTGCCACGTTCCCCCTGACTCTCGCAAGTTTTCGACATGCAGGGCAACTTCCCATCTCAAACGTGGCAAAAGTAGCTGGCATGTAATTGTGATTTGCGTGATTGTCTTTGTTCTGGTGGGGGCCGGTTGCGGAACACAGTCCGCACTGGAACAAATTCACCACCCAAACCACACGCGGGATGAGGCGCCGTGTGTCAATGCAATGCACGGCTACACCACAGCGAGAGAGGCACCATCGGCAAAGGAAAAAGGGAAAAACAGCTACCTCTAGTGCAGTGACGCTCGCAATAAGGATGACAACCTCCGTAGGTGTGCTAGCTGCTACGCGGCCAACCCAAGGTAATAAGTAAGCCAAGATTGCAGCTCCTGCGGCATGCTAGAGCAAACACAACACTTGGACCTAAGCTTGGAGCGAAGGCCGGTGCTCCTGTCTACCACCACCCCACATGGGAGGACAACAAAGCCGAAAGACCAGGAGCCCAAGCAAGACCAAAGGCACCACACCCCAAGAGGGGGCGGGGTGGGTGGGATACCATCTGGCTGGGGTAGGGGAGACATGTAGATTCATGTAGATGTATATTCACTCATAAAGCATATATATATATATATATATACACATGTATCTATGTGTATGTGTACATGTATATAAATACAATTCTACACACACACACACATATATATATATATATACATATATATATATATATATATATATATGCACGAACATAGGGTTTACTGTGTTTAGGGGTTTCAGTTTAGGGTCTGAGGGGTTTACAGGGCGTAGGGCCTTTTGTTTGGAGCATATCAGGTCCGGGGATGTTCAGGGTTCTAGGTTTGGGATTCCTTCTCATGTCCAGAGCATCCCGCCTTTTTGCACTGGGCTTGGGGTTTATGGTTTGGGAGCCAGACCAGAGCATCCCCTAAGCCATAAGCCCTGAACCCACAAAACCCTTACATCTTTTGTCATGTCTCGGGCTTCTTGGCGAGTGGAAGGGGGAAGCCCTACACAAGGAGCCCGAATGCTCTCTAGAGGGGCCTGAGGGGCCTGGGCACTCGTTCCCATATTCTGATATAGCTGTATATCATGCACGACCATGTGATACGTATTGTGGCATTCTTAAACCACAACACCGGCCTTACAGTGCCAAACTGGAACTGTGCATGTAATTGCGGTTCCAGTGTTCGAGACGGTCGCATCATTCGGACATTGCTAGGGTCTGGGGATTTGTCGGCAGGGTCCTGGAGTACGCTGACCAGAAGAACCACGATCGTCGAATTGTGCCGGAAAAAACGGAACATTATCAATGAGTATAAAGTACATAATACAAGTCTATATATATATATATATATATATATGCTACCCCCCCCCCTCCAGGACCTACCTCGAAGCCTCTTCTTGTACTGTCTAGACGACGTCACGACTCCACTCCGAACAAAACTGTTATATACTGCGTAGTCTTCCCTGTCTACGACGACATTACACCGTTCGAACTAAGACAATACCACGAAGTATTGTCTACTGTCCTCTGTATGCTACGCTATTTCTGATGTTCCTTTTTTGAACCGTGATCTATAGGGCATACTAAAAGTTATTCTAAATAGTATCTTAAAAGGTATTCTAGAGGATATTCTACGAGGTATATTTGAGGATATTTGAGGTATTCTGAGGATATACTCCATAGGCGGTCTTCCGTAAGGATGTTATTCTATAGGTCATTCTATACGGTGCACCATAAGGTATTGTACAAAAGGCATTCTGCGGCCTAACATATACTTAGGAAGGTATTCTATAGTGTATTTTTTTTGAAATTCATTCAGGTGCATAGAGAGGGTATTTTATAAGGTAGTTGGGGTGGTCTTCTTGGTTCCTGATTTCTTCATAGGAATCCATTGCCCAAAAGCTGCAATTCAACTGGAAATTCTCAGATCTTGGGCTCCGCCTGGCTTTCCATATTTAAAGTCCGTACCTTTTAAGGTTTTCTATAAAGGATTCTAAAGGGTATCCTAAATGGAACCGTATATGTATTCTATATGGCATACATAAGGTACACAGGATGCAGCAAATAAAGGTGTTCTTCTTCAAAGTATCCTACAGTGTATTACACATGGTATTCTATAATGTGTATGTAGGGCAAATCGGTGGAATTGTATAAAAACATGCTATAAGGTAGTTTAGAAGTTGCATTCTATAGGATACGTGCAGCATGTGCTTCAGAAGAGTTTTGTTCTCTGTATGTATCCTTTGCCAAATAAGCATCGATTTTTCAAGGAATTTCTAGATCCTCTATTCCGCAGTTCCTTGATATGAATCCGTTGCCAAATAAACCACATTCAACTGGGGAACTCTCAGATCTTGGGTGTACAAGGTGTATAGGGAATATAGAATATTTTATGAGGTACTATCGTATTCTACATGAGTTTATTTACCTTCTTGTAGAAAAGGTATTCTGTAAGGTATTCTACAGGCTGTTCTCCTTTATTCCTCATTTCTTTCATAAATGTCCCTTGCTCAATAAGCTGCATAAAGCTTGGGTTCCTTCTGATTTACCCTAAGGCCCTAAGTACATCCTGATCTATACGGTTTCTGTCGGATATCCCAAAGGGGATTCTCAAGAGCATATACAAGGTATAAAGGGAGTATCATTCATAGGGTTTTTATAAGACATTCTGTAAAGTTTTCCAGATGGTGTTCTAAAAGGCTTGTGTAGGGTTTTGGGGTATCCCAAGCTGTAACGTATAAAAGGTATTCTATATCGGGTGTATATATAGGACAGATTTCTATGCGGTGTTTTATGAGTTACAGGGTAGTCCAGAAGGTATATACAAAGCATATACTGCATAAACTGTATATGGTACGACCTGAGTATTTTCTATGAAACTCTGGACGGGATAAGACACTAATCCATACTGAACTTTAAAAAATCTTCTTTTACAAGTAGGTTCCTGGTTTCCATCATGGGAACCCGTTAGTCAATAAGCTACAACTCAGCTGAACATTCGCAAATCTTCGGCTCCGACTGATGTTCCATATTTGACATTTATCTGTAAAGTATTCGATAGGGTATTCTAATACGGGAGTCTACGAAGTATCCTATAAGATATTCTATGAGGTGCATATTGACAGGCTGTATAATACCTGGTGCCCTAAATTTTTACAAGGGAGGGGCGCGCCGACATGATCACAAGCATAGGGGGGAGTTAGGAGTACAGATGCGATCAAACTGTCAAGCACAGCAATCCGCTCGCTAATCTCCACTGCAGGTTTAGGGCACTACGGTTTAGGGTGCCTGGGGATTAGGGCTCTACAGTTTAGGGCCCCTTGGGTTTAGGGCCCTACGGTTTAGGGCGCCTCGGGGTTTAGGGCTCTGCGGTTTGGGGCCCCTGGGGTTTAGGGCCTTACGGTTTAGGGAGTTGACCCGCCCCGGACTTAAAGCCCTACGTTTAAGTTTTGCCAACAGATGTGTGAAATCCCTGTCCCTTTATTTAATGCGGTATTTACAGGCTTTTTGCTCGGTGGCGGATCACTTCCGCCAGATTTTTCCCGGATCCCCGGCCGTTGTTTTGACGCGGTATTTACTCAAAACATCTGTCTTGTACAGCTGGGCCCCTCAAGGGGTCAAAACATCTAGCTTGCACGGCTAGCCTTTTCTAAGCTCAAAACATCTGTCTTCTACAGTTGGGCCCCTCCAAGGGTCAAAACATCCAGCTTGCAGGCCATGTGGCACATAAAATGGCAAACCGATATGTTTCGTGAATATTTACATGGTTTCCAGCCACCTGGCTGCATTAAAACCAGCATTGAAACAATTAATGCAGCCCGGCCCGTGGAACCAAGAACCAAGAACCAAGTTTCCCAGGAGTCTTGAATCCTGAATCTTGGTTCGACGGGCACCGGCCGGGTTGCATTAAAACCCGCATTAAAAAAATAAATTTTAATGCAGCCCGGCCCGTGGAACCAAGAACCAAGATTCCCAGGAGTCTTGAATCCTGAATCTTGGTTCCACGGCCACCGGCCGGGTTGCATTAAAATTTGCATTAAAAAATTAAATTTTAATGCAGCCCGGCCCGTGGAACCAAGAACCAAGAACCAAGATCCCAGGAGTCTTGAATCCTGAATCTTGGTTCCACGGGCCTGGGTGCATCAAAATTTTAATTTTTCTAATGCAGATTTAATGCAGCCCGGCCGGTGCCCGCGGAACCAAGATCCAAGATTCAAGACTCCTGGGCATCTTGGTTCTTGGTTCTTGGTTCCACGGGCCTGGCTGCATTAAAATTTATTTTTTTAATGCGGGTTTTAATGCAGCCCGGCCGGTGCCCGCGGAACCAAGATCCAAGATTCAAGACTCCTGGGCATCTTGGTTCTTGGTTCCACGGGCCTGGCTGCATTAAAATTTAATTTTTTAATGCGGGTTTTAATGCAGCCCGGCCGGTGCCCACGGAACCAAGATCCAAGATTCAAGACTCCTGGGAATCTTGGTTCTTGGTTCTTGGTTCCACGGGCCTGGCTGCATTAAAATTTAATTTTTTTAATGCGGGTTTTAATGCAGCCCGGCCGGTGCCCGCGGAACCAAGATTCAGGATTCAAGACTCCTGGGCATCTTGGTTCTTGGTTCTTGGTTCCACGGGCCTGGCTGCATTAAAATTTAATTTTTTAATGCGGGTTTTAATGCAGCCGGGCCTCTGGTATAGTCATGTTCGTATACACTAATCTTCGTACACCCAGGTCCATGTTGCGTGTGTGTGCGTGTGTGTGTGTGTGTGTGTGCCTAGGTGATGGGGTATGGTATCCTGTGTGTAGGCCGACGGGTTTGGAGGTAGGTCCTGGGGGGGGGGGGTACCATATATATATATATATATATATATATATATATGTGTGTGTGTGTGTGTGTGTCTGTGCGTTCGCAATCAAAAGTTCCAAAGTCAGTTGTCACCAGAAACCCTGAGCTCTCTAAGATCTTGTACGATGTGCATGAAAGCAAGGCCCAACTGCGAGAGGCACTCTACTTATGGGCTATTTGTCTGAGAGTGAGGCCTTACGGTAAGCGCCGCAATGCCACACTCAAAGGTCGATTGTAAGGGAAGTCTGCTCCAAGTAAGCAGGATCGTAATTTTGGCTTAGGACTTGCTCCCCTTACGTACTACTCGGCTTATTTGTGACAACGTCCTCCGAAAGCTCGAAACCGAGACACAAATGTGGAGTCGAAGCCGAGGAGTTGCCTCAAGCAGCTTTGATTTCGATTCTCAGAAATCCCAGAACACGCACCACAACGGTTTGGCAACGGTCTGCTTCCTTGCCAGCGACATCGAACTCATAGCCTACAGCCATCAATACCGTCATCATCCTCATCATCGTTCATAAGTGTCTATATCAACCAGCAACAACAACGCATTCACGGTCGGCACCACCGCTACCACCGGGGCTATCGTCACCGAGGCGTTCAGGCCTCACCGGCTGAATCCCCTCGACGGCGGCGGATGCAACGGAGAAGATGGCCAGGTTGTAGGGCGCCATGTAGTAGCAAAGAGTGATGGAATCCACCTTCCTTAGCATTTTGTGGCTAAGTGGAGTCCACGCATGCACGTGTCTAGGCGCGAGTAAATCAACCTGAGAAAAACTATTTGTGAAAACAAAGGCTGATGCTGTCGAGAGGCTGCTCACAAAGCAGTCTGCCCTGCAGAATTGTTTTCCTCGCATCAGCACGATGGACCACTGCTTTGAAACCAAACCATCTTCATTAGAAATGCTGTCCGCGCACAAACACCAAAGCCTGATGACATGTTAAAGCTGCAAAACCTGAAAGAATTGTAACGCGTGAGCTCTCTCACCCTCATTAATGGTGCCGGGGCTCAGTGCGCGGAAGGCCACGGCGAGGGCTGACAAAGCGCTGCCCAGCAGAGAAAAGTTTGCTTCGCTCCAGCTGCTAATTACCTGGAAGCTTAATTTGGGGGGGTTAGGATTTGGAGTCGCTTTGGCCTCTGTGGGGCTTTGGGTGCCCTATTCGAAACCCTCATGTAAATGTTAAGCGCGGATAACTGTGTTTGTTGTGATGGATTTGTGTGCTTCGGTTTGGTTCTGACCGATACGAACAAGGAGGCAAGTTCTCGAACCCGAAACCGTGTCAGTCGATGCAGGCAAGGCAGGAAGGTAAGATAACGACCGCTTAGGTAGTACAATCGGGTTGTACATCATAGACGATTTTCTGTGTAAACCTTCACAACAACGCGATGCGGCTTCCAGTTGAAAGTGTGGGCGAAGTTACCACTAAGTCCAAATCAGACACTGGCTATGCCCTGGCATCCCGCTAACAAGAATCTGTACAGAAGCCTCAAGACGGCTGCATTGCCGGGGCTCCCACCGCACCCCCACACACCGGCAGCATGGCCCAGTAAGCCCAGCAATTGTAGCGTCGACCGTCAAAGATCATGCTACTGACCAGAGTGAAAAGAGGTGTCGTCGACCTGAGTCGCGAGCTGGTGTCATAAATGGACGTGCAAACGTATCTCAACAGCAACAATCATCGAAAACGTAATGCCAAGAACGCATTCGGATAATGACAGGTTCAGCATCTTTATGGATTTATCTCCAACTTGGAGCATCTCCAGGTTCTTTCTGGCGTTTTCAAGCAGCCTTGAGTTTCAGATGCCCCGGGCCACGGGCATAAGGCCTTGAGCTCCAGGTCCTGGATGATTCGGAACCTCTTCGATCTCGTAACACAACTTTGGGGTTCAAGAGCTTTAGGATGTGCTCTTTGTGCCCAGGTTAGGGTTTAGGTGGTGACACCCGCTTCGCGGTGCAGGATCAGGCTTATGGGTTTCGCTCCGTCACTTGCGATCGCGCCATGCGGATCGAAACGGTGTGCGCAGCGCGACGCCTGTTTGACGTGCGTTCCTTGCGACCTTCTTCTGCGCAGTGGATTCTACGCAGGTCATGGTACTTTGAGAAACCACAAGGAGTGCTGAATAAACGCATCCAGAATTATAACGAAAATTGAACCGAAAGAAATGGAATACCCCACTGGCCTGTCTCAAGCGGGTAGGTGTAGGAAACCGTGAGGGTGTTTCTCTCGAGTCACTGTCAACGACAAATCGGAGCTAGTGGCACGATCATCACGAGTTCTTGCATACAAACAGCTAAGTTTAAGAAACCCTAAACCCTAAACTATGGGTGAATAGCGGCCATACGGCCACAAACGTTGTCATATCAAAGCCCTGCGGCTGAATCATCTCGTGATACGACGGGTAGATGTGCCTGAGCTTGCCCGATGGACCCAAAGGGTCCAAGTATCATTATGGTATATACTTATAGGGTATTTTGGGGGGTCTAAGTATATACCATAATGATACTTGGACTCTTTGGGGGACACGGTGACAATGACCCAAACCCATAGCCCTGAAACCACGTGGAGCCTTCCCCATTTACTGTGAACATCCCGGCTAGTCGGAGACTGTCTGCGCCGAAATGCATCGCCCACAAAAACACCTACACACCCTTTTGCTTTAAACGCTGCGTAGGCCCAGTGGTTGCTGAGTAAGCATTCAAGCCTCGCGCAGCTAACGGGATAAGCTCCAAAAAAACCCTAAGACTTCCTAGGAGCCTTAACAAAAGCCCTGACCCCAAACCCTTTAAGCAACCCTCATAGCAGGCCTTCTATCAGACCTTAACGTAACCCTTGAAGCCACCCAGAAATTCCGCCCAAGATCTCAGGTTGGAGGTTTGGGAGTTCAGGATTCAGGGTGCGGGGATCCCACAATCGCAGGGTTTGTTCAGGGTTCAGGGTTCAGGGACCCACTTAGCAACCCACACAATCCTAGCAGAGGATCCCTTTTGAGGGACCCTGACAACATTGGAATCAAACACTTGAGCCAGCTCAGCCTACCCTCAGCTTCCATACCCTACTTCATGTAGGACCACAGGACCCCGAATTATGGAAGTTAAAGGAGTCTTTTGGTAAGGTAGGGATTCAACCCAACGCCGAGAAGCGTGAGCGCCACATTGGCGCAGGCTAGAGACGCTGCTTGCAAGATCGTGAACGGCAAAACCTCCGGGGCCAAGGAGACCCTGAATCGAACTACTGTAGGGGCCTTAATAATTGGAATACGGATTTAGGGGTTCCTTACGTATTATATTTTCATGGGTTTAAGCTTTATAGGGTGTTGCAAGGATTTCTCGGCTTAGGGCCTCCGACCTTCAACCTATAAAGGAACCGATAAGGGAGCCTTGAAAGGAACCCTTGAATGAACCCTTCAAGGAGCCCTACTATATCTATATCTATCTATATATATATATATATGGAGCCCTTAAGGGTTAGGCTTTCGGAGGCTCTGTTTTCGGGGTTAGCTAGAGCTTTTGCATGGTTTCGCCCCCGGGCTGGGCTCGCACAACTTCACGAACGGGCATCTTTGGACTAGACCCAAGAGTGACCTAGGAATAACAAGGGTGCCCTGTTTGGTTTAGAGGGGCTTATAAGAGAAACCTGAACCCCCAAAAAAGGGAACAAGGGCCTACTCTAGGTCCTGGTGGGTGTAAATGTCGGCCATGAGATCTCAAGAAGTTTGGACCCTCGGAGCCTCTGGAAGACATTCTTGAACAGCATCCCTCATGAGTTTCACCCTAACAGCCCAATCCAACATTAGACAGAGCATGCTTCATCTCAGTGAAGCGCACACACGTTCTTCCAGAAGACGCCTTGCACTGAGCCGGTGTAGGTTTGGTGTTCAGGGTTCGGGGTTTACCCTGAAACCTGGACCCTAAACCCTAAATCTCTAAACCCTTAACCCCAAACGCCAAGGAATTCGTCCATCAGACTCGCACAAGGAAGGCAAGGGTCCAGGCGTCTCCAGGGCTCAGGGCTTCTAGGCTTCGGGGATAAGGAAAGGGGCCTAGGATTTTTTTAAAGCACATAGGTTTTGTCAAACAAACCTATGGGGCCCGGATAATCATCTATTTTGGGATTCCTCCCAATAATCATAGTAGAATGCGCACCCAAAAACCCTGAGCCCAGCATGAAGGTCCCTTTCATCACCCGCACCTTTCTGAGCCGCTCGTCGGAAGGCATCAGCGATTTGTCTCCACTGTCCTTCAACATGTGGGAGTTTCCGATACAAGGACCCCAAAATAAGACACCACTGAGTTTCGGAAACTCAACATGCCGGCCCTTTCGGATTTGGGGCACATGGCTTCTCCAACCCTCGAATCAGAGCCCCAGTCCAGGGAAGACATGTTGCCAGCCCTTGAAGCCACGCCCAAAAACATTAACGCGCTTAATGTACATGGTCACTCCGGCGCACATTGTAAGTAGTGAGATCGCCGTGTGCTTGCTGTCTGTCGCCAGATTTGTTGGTTTGCAGAGTTGTGGCTGGGTAAGCACGGTTCAAGGACGCACTACAACCCCTTTTCCCAGCAACGCTGACTAATCGGCTCCCTCATTATAATAAAGACACACATCATCCCTTCAATTTAAATCCTAATTTGCCTTACAGGGGTTCGGAGCAAGGGCAGGAGTAGGAGCAAACAGCAAGAGCAGGAGCAGCAGCAGGAGCAAGAGCAAGAGCAAAAGCAGGAGCAGAAGCAACAGCAAAATCAAGAGCAAGAGCAGGAGCAAGAGCAAGCAGCAAGAGCAGGAGGGGAGGCCCCACCCCATTTACTATCAGGGGAAGGGATTGCAGCCTTCAGTTTCTCGGTATTCACAAGCAGGGAAACAAATGCAAAAAAGCTTGGTAATTACAAGACAAGACAAAGGTCGGC
This sequence comes from Symbiodinium sp. CCMP2592, assembly GCA_905221615.1. Taxonomy (NCBI): domain Eukaryota; class Dinophyceae; order Suessiales; family Symbiodiniaceae; genus Symbiodinium; species Symbiodinium sp. CCMP2592. The sequence goes on along the minus strand of CAJNDT010000102.1, from coordinate 989,919 downwards.
TTTGAATGCTGCAGTCCGTACAGGGCCCGAAGCAAACCGAGTGGATGACAGCGTTTTTGAGATAACTCGGTCATGCGTTCGGAAGGGGCAACCCAACGAATGGTTTACAGTTATCACAAGTAAAGCCACGCAATAGGGGCAAGAACTCGACTCCGTTCGGTCCCATGAAACACCCCCACAGCTTTTGGCTTTCTTTAGGAACTCTGTCATCCCTTCGCTATACGGAGGGATCCCAGCGATTATGTCTGTTTAAAACATGCCAGCCTCTTGGGATGTCTCGAGGCTAGGGGGCTGGGGGTTGTCCATGTCATGAGCCTGGGGCACATGAGCTTCACTTTTGGTGGGGTTACAGCCCCAAACCCTCTAGGCCTTGACCGTTTTTTGGTTGACTTCTTACCGTAGAGCGAAGCACCGAAATCGGTAAGACCACACAGTCTTTTAGGGACGACGTGATTTTGACCTTCCCGCCAAAAGCACATTCAAGTCCTCGCTGCAGTGGACCAGAAATGCTGTCAGGGCCCATGAGAACACCTTCAGGCATTGTGCAGAGGCTGGCAAAAAAACCTGCTGAGGCCGAGGGGCCTGAATAATTGCAGTACCGGGGTGGACTTTCGACTCGCACAATCCCACTGGGCAAGCACGGATGCGAGAGCTGCTCCAACGGGACTAAGCTTTTACTACGATAAAACGTGAAAGTCTGAAAACAAACCAACGCCAAGTAAAGCATGTTAACAACCTCACACCCCAAACCACTGCGGGTTATTAGCTTTCACATGCAGAGAGCGCAGCATCCCGGAGGCCAGTAGGAAGTGTCTTTAAGAGTCCCTTGTTGATCAAAGCAACTCAAATGTGGCCCCAAAGCCCTTAACAAGGCAACTATACTCGCTGTAGGACTCCAGTAGATGGAATGATAAGCGGGCTCCCAGGCAGAACCTGACTGGTGCTCTCGCAGAGGCGGCAGCTTTGGGCTGTCCGGAATCGGCATCCAAGTAGTTCGACTCTTACAACTCCAATTGCTTATTTGGGGCCCTATACTACTAAGGGTACTTTATAGGAACTAACATTAAGGGATAGATTCGGGTCCCGAAAGCTCATCAACTTTGGAAGAAGTCATTGTGAAAAGCGATAACCGTCCTCCAAGTTGCAATGCAGTCGCTGCAAGCCCCTTACAAATCACGCCGAAAACCCTTGGCCCGAAATTGCGAAGCCTGTAACTACCCAAACTGCTAAGCATCCGTGGTGCCATGTGCATGCTTGCAATGAAGAGCGGGAACTCAAAGCCGGAAAATGTGTACAAATACCTGGCCGTCAGGAGTACTGCGGGTTAACAGTATGCTCACATGCGTATGGCGAGATGTAGCCCGCAGTCCACAAGCCGCAGGAATGCTGTCTACACGGCGCAGTTGCAAACCAACCGCTTTCCAAGGTACTTCACCGAATTCACCAGAAGAATGCCTGATGGCTGGCAGGAAGTCGAGGGTGCTGTGCTGCTCACAGAAACACCAGTTCAATTCAAACTGAAGACTTCCCCGGTTGAATGTGTGTCCATGGAAACCTATAAGCCCGGTAAATCCGATCTAGATCTGGAGAATCGGCCGGCACCCTACTGGATTCCATGGTATTGCGCCTCTTTACGGACTCGGTAACTAGGGGATACGATGTCTAATTGTCGGTCTTTATGTTTACAAACCATGTCCAGCTCGCACGGAGGCCTAAGACAAAAAGCAACTCTAGAAGGATCTTTGTGGTTTCTCGGTACATATACATATATAAAAAGATGTTCAGGTAGATCGACACTCAAACAGGTACTGGTATATATATATATATATATAGGATCTAGGTAAAGGTGTATACAAATATATAGAGATAGGTATAGAAAGAGTTACAGATCCAGATATTGCTATTATGAGTACATATACATATATACGGATGTAACTAGTTGTAACTAATTATGAATAGTAGAAAGTCTTGGCATTTGCATATGTAGGTAGATTCGCAAATGTATGAGTCGCGTCGTGCCTTGATGGTTCAGCTACTGCGAAACCGATATATGCCGTCGACTTTCATTTGGGTTCGACTTGTATGCTGGGTAACCTTACATGAACCTACCAGTGCCAGGTATATGCCAAGCAGTTGGCTTCTGAGGAGAATGGAGGCAAGAGCGACGATGCGGGCACGTGAAGTAGGATCGTGTCCGGCATCAGGGATCCATCTACGAACAATTGAGGTTCATTGCGACACACAAACACGGGATGAGCCTTGCTTGTTGATTGTCTTGATGAAACTCACCTGGGTTCCTCATGAAAGCTGGAACGTGCTCAATGTACGTATAGACATTGTGTCACGGGTAAACATGCACGCGCACACACACACACACACACATACACACGCGCGCACACACACACACGCACACACACCCACACACGCACACACACACACACACACAGACACACACACACACACGCACACACACACACAGACACACACACACACACACACACACACACACACAAACAAACACGCGTACAAGTCGAAGGCAGGCGAGTGCCAGGTTCATAGGCTACCTTTCCACAGCAAGAACTGAATCACCATTCACACAACGAACTGACGGATACAAGCCATCCAGTGCCGGAATGGATCTTCAGGACGAGCCTATGACGCATACGGATAAAGGATGGTAAAGGTAATAGTCCAGCATAAGTTATTATTCAGCCTTGAAGCACACGGCACACTGCGGCGAAAGAGGCTGGTCCCGAAGTTGAAGATGACGATGACAACCGTGCGCAGCCATGCAGGCATGAATATCTGGTCCTCCAGCGCTCGCGCATAGGGTTCAAAAGACGATGCATGCATTCCGAGAACTGCTGCTGAAACAGCTTCGTCGATGTACGTTGCCTTGTCAAAGCCTTCCTGTAGTAGCATGTGACAGAGAGGTGCCTCGTTTGAAGCCCTGGCTTAAGCGAATGCGGCGACCGACTGTGCGCCTGGCCTGATGGCCTCACCGGGATGAGAGCTTCGGTGACTGTCGGCCCACCACTGCAAGATGAATAAATGGAACATGTTCCAGATAGGCATTGAAAAACTGTGTCGACGTGTACATTACGTCATCACGCGCGAGAGGCTTTTCGCGAAGATGCTAATTGCAGGTCGGTGGACTCAGATTGGCGAGTGTGCTCCAGTAAGCCAAGCACATGCTGTCGCACTACTATAGCGGCCTTAATGATTAGAATAGCGCTTTGTTGCCCATCCTACTGTAATAATTGTAACAAGGTTTCCCAAAATAGCAATTGGTATTCACTTCAAGTCCCTATACTCGACCCAGGAGTGGAGTGCTCTGCGGGCCTCCTTGTTGGGAGGCAGCCTGCGGCTTAGTGGCAGCCCCTTCTCCAGCATTAGGTGGGCCGGGGCTCCTGCCGTGGAACCGGCACTTGGGCGGGTGGGGTGTTCTTGGCACTTCTATGTAACTCTCATAATAGAATATCGTTGGAAAACACACGTACATGCAGTGCATCTACGCAGATACTACGCCTTTAGCTTTAACTCAGCTCCATGGACAGAGGTCTACTTTCAATAAACGTCAACGCTTTTTCGTGCGTTTTAGGGCATCTGCGCCGAGGACTTGCTGAGGCCGGTTCCGTGTGAAGCATCCACGATGGGCATCAGCTCACCGCGGACCATGCTTCGCGAGCTACAGAAGGAAGGTGTAAATTGCTCCAGATGCACTAGCACTAGCTTTAGCTTTCCAACCGGATTTAGCCCTGTCCAAGAAATGGGAAGTAGTCTCACTCCCTGCCTGAATCTAATTAAACTTGAATCTTCTGCATGCTTCACTCAGAACAGCTTCAGCCACAAAGCTAGTAAGGCTGGGCGCAGCTTCTGCCGTCTTCTCTGTACAACAGTGTGGATGCGTCTATATGGTAGTTCGAATGAAGAAGTCTTATAGGTTCGGTCTGTTAGACGCTTGTCTGAAGCGGTACACTCCCCGAGAGCTGAGTAAGAACACCGATGTCTTGCAACTCTCCGAACGGATCTAAGACACATCACTCTCCTGTGTAGCTTTCAAGGTGTCGGGGCTGGGGCGAGTCGCGGATTAAGGCCAGTGCAGCATGGCACCCACTCTCTCGGCAATCTGCGCATGGGCCCTGTCACCTGAAGCGGGTATTCACCAGTACTGTCACTGCGAAGCTGACTTTTCACCCTGACACCGGGGCTCGGTACCTCAACCGAAGTTTGCCCCGGAGAAATCTATATACCGCTTTCAAAACCCAGCGATGCACAGCTCGCGACTTCGCCTCGGATGTCGAAGCCCTCCATGCGAGAGAGGACTTCTCCAGCCTCGGAGTTTCATCACTGTTGGAGTCGGCGCAGTCTGTGGGTCAAGGTTCCGGAATCAAGGCTCATAAGGTTTCGAGTCGAGCGTGCGCACCGAAAAGCCAAGCGATTCAGACCATGTCCTGATCGCATGAAACTTTATAACTAGGCTGTAGTTTTGGGCCTCTTAAAAAGTATCTATGAATGGGTAGCTCTAGAGGAACCAAAAAGGGAAGTTAACAAGTTTCCAAAATTGCCACCTAGATAACCAGGTTGTTCTTGGTTAATGACTGGAGCCTTTCATCCTCCAAGCTTGCTCCATGGTTGGGGGATGACGGGGGCAGGAACCAAGCTTCTGCAAGGCCTTTGCCCTAGGCCCTGAACCAGACCGGGCGGAGGTGTGGTGGGCTGCGACTCAAACCTTGAACTCGGGTAATAACACTAACATTACTACTACCAGACGTCTCGAGGATTGATGATTCCGCTCTGCGACTGACGGCCTAACTTAAGAGAAGCGCTGTCCCTAGCTTTTGCAAAACCGCCAAACCCCACCTTACCCTCAAATAGCCTACACTTTTAAAGGACCTACACAAAGGAATCATAGTAAAGATACCTAAAAATGCAGGTTTTACAGGGTCCAGGTAAGCCCGAACACCACTGTACTGCCAGAAGCAGGCAAGTTGCCAAAACGACTGCTGCAGTGGAGCTGCAGCCTCCCGGTCTTCCTGCCAGCTGACGGCTTGCAGGAACTACTGATGCTACTACTACAACGACAACTACTTCTGCTGCTGCTGCTGCTGCTGCTGCTTCTACTACTACTACTACTACTACTACTACTACTGCTACTGCTACTGCTACTGCTACTGCTACTGCTACTGCTACTGCTACTACTACGACTACTACGACTACTACGACTACTACGACTACTACGACTACTACGACTACTACTACTACTACTACTACTACTACTACTACTACTACTACTACTACTACTACTACTACTACTACTACTACTACTAAGACTACGACCATGTTTATTACCAATCACTTTTGAGGCTTATAACTTCTTCGTCTAGACACATCACAAGCTCGAGCAACTGCAGCCATCTCGGCTGCAAGTCGTATAATTACCCTGCTGCCTGTGCGGCCGTATCAGGGCTGATACACGGTGAGGGTAGTCGCCGCAAGGGCAATGAGCCCGCGATTCAACCCTTGAGGTAGGTTTCTGGTCGGAGCACCCATGCCTAGAACTGATACTGATGCTGAGCTCGGTGCCCAGCGGTCTCAGCAGAAGTGGAACAATGCCGTCGCCATCACGGAAGTCATAGGTGCCCTGGCCTGGGCTGAAAACCGCAAAAAGCGCTGCAAAGTTGCAGAAATGAAAGGCGCGAGGGCATCGGGTGTATTAGTCGATTAATATGCTGCCTCCCCTCCGGGCTTCATTTTTTTTGCACGCAGACCTTTTTTGATGCAAAGTGCCTCTCCCGAACCGTACCTGAAGAGAAGCAGAATGCTTCGGGAATCAGCTGCAGGTGGTGCTGCTCTTTTCCACTGGTAATTCTGCCGCTTGCAAGACGATCTGGTCTGTAGGAAGCTCAACTTTTGTCGATGTGCAATGAAGGACTTATTTAGGAATGGTTGGCAGGGGGTTGGGGGCTCGACCTGTTGTGGTGCTAGTTTGAGATGCATTGAAGATTCGGGCCCCTGGCGCTTCAGGCCGCGTGAGTGGGGTGCGGTGCAGGGCTTGTGGCTTTGTCGGTGAAGGCTTGGGGCTTCAAGTGCCCAGATTCCGAGGCCTCCAGGCTCATTGAAGGAAGATGATTCATGTTTCGCCACTGAGGCCCAGGCTCGGGCGGACCGACAGGCCGTTGACGTAGCTAAAGTCCTCTGCACCGGCATTTCACGCTGCTACAAAGTTCAAAGCTTACCGACTCTATTAACTGTCCGCCTCAGAGAGCCCCTCAGGAAACTCAGGAAAAAACCAGAGTGCCAAAACATGCGCAACTCGGCTTTCCAGATGCAGGGAACTGGTCTGGTTGCACTCGGAGTCTGGCATCATGAACAAAGTACGTCTCGACAGATCGAGGCTGGAACAGGAAAAATGGGAATTTCTGCTGCCGTTGCTCACCTGCTTCCTGAAGCCCCGAGTTTAAAACAAATATCAGGCGCTGCACCTACGGCAGTCCAGCTCCCAGCCGTCTTAGTTGCACATATCCGTTTTGAACAGCGGAACGGGTATGTGGTATACCCTGCACGAAAAACTTTCAATGAGCTAGGATACGAGCCAGGCTGAAACCAAGGAGCAAGAGTCGAGCGTTAAACTGTACAACTCCACACGGAGCTTAGACCCAAAACACGAGCCAGCTCGCCCTGCGCCAGGTCGATCCTTGGCCCCTGCAGCCTGTGCGGGAACATCCAATCGCCCGACCTCGAAGCTGCACGCCGGCGGCTGGAGAGAAACCGCTGTCAATCCCAAACACTGCGTGGACCTAAGGCTGAGTTTGCACCCCGCTATAGCCCCCCCTACAAGAGTTCGTGGCTTCGCGCCGCATTCGTGATACGTCCTCATGACAAGCCGTGCGTCGCCGGCTGCTCGGGCTGCCATGTCTCGGACGTTTCTCTTGTTGGCAATCGCAAACGTGAACATGTCTTTAACTGCTGCATCCAGCCTTCGAGCTGAAGCTGCATGCACACGCACACACAAACACACACACACACAAACACACACACACACACACACACACACACACACACACACACACACACCACCCACACACACACACACACACCCACGCACGCACACACACACACACACACACAAACACACACACACACACACACACACACACACACACACTTTTGGGCCCAGGCAAAAACTGGCGGCGTCTCTCCAACCCGCGGCTGATCCTTGGCAGCACGACGCGTCTTTTGGAAGGTCAAGGCTTCAACAAGCATGATGAAGGCTTTTTCAGCTTCTTTTGGGCTTACCCAGAGTCGTCTATACGGGTCTCGAGGGTTCAGGATCGGGCTTCGGGTATCTCCAAAACTCGCTGGGCGTTCGAGACATAAGACAGCTGCCATATACCTGGAATGCGAGCGACCTGCTGTTGACGACCTTGGAAGTGCTGTCACTCGCTTGTTGCCACATGTTGCCACGACATACAACCGCGGGCGTCGAGGGCGCCGCTCTCTTGTGCGGAAATCCCGAGCCATGCGTTGTGAACAAGGGTTTCGCACTCGGACAGCGCCAAGCAAGGGAGGCCCTTGAGGACACCATCAACCTAAGGCCCAAAGCCCTAAATACCTAAATCCTAAACCTTACGGCCTTCGGGTTTACATGGCCTGGACCGTTGCTTGAGCCGAGGCGGACCTCGAAAGGAAAATGAAGCAACTTCCTATTTGTTGGTAATAGCTAGTACTGGTACTATCATTTCTTGTTATTGACATGATGCTTCTTCCTGTTGTGAGTATGGCTACTCTTCTTATAACCACTAGACTTGCTAATGCTAAACAATGTTGTTACCATTGTTGTTGTTAGTGTGTCGCTGTAAGATAACTCTAGGCCAGCTCAGATTGCCCGGCAGGCATCGGCTGAGCGAGCATTCAGGCAGTTTCGTCTTCCTGACTGGGTTTGGGCTGTCCACTGGGCTGGGAGCGGAAATTCGTAAGTGTGGGAGACCTAGGCGAAAGGTGTGTGATCGAAAACATCACTTCAGCGCAAGTGTAGGGAAAATTAGGGACGCGTGTCAACCAGGCGTGTAAGAATGAGGCCCATAACAAGCTTACAACAACAATGCTCAGATGGGCAGGCCGGCATGCCCATGCTTTAGATGCTATCGCCGAGTCTTCAATGTCGACATGTAAGTCCGCGGCCACTACACACACAAAGCAATGCCGTCTGGTGGCAGCAACGATAAAACAGAACAACAAACAGCGTGCATCTCCTCCTCCTCGTCGTTGCGGCAGTCATAGCTGTGGCGCTCTTCGCAAATAAAACAGAGCTGCTCGCCGCAACGCTTGCACTCGAAGCCTCACATCAGAACCATGCATCTCGTAATGCTCATGGTCACTATCCTGAATGTATGAATGCACTACACGACGGCCGTCAGGAGGATTCAGTTGAGAACGGATGGCCTGCGATAAGTTCTTTCGTCTGACATGCGTTTCGATCAGACCACAGCCGAAGTCGAAATATATAAATACTTTCAGGGGTGCCGAGAATGTGCCAAGGAAGGAAATGGCACCATCAGCACTGGAGAGATGTGTCCGTGTGTTTTTGCCAATGCCCCATGGCTGCTGAAGGGATGATGTACGGCACCCGAGAAATCGCTGTATAGGGATTGAATGCATCCCACTAACAGCCCTGAGTTCTACGTAACTCAGTAAGCTCTCAACTCCCAGTGCAGCGCCCTGAAAACCACAGCACTGCCAATTTAACAACCCTGGCGCCCGTCTAGACATGCTCGGTAAGTGGGTAAGCACCCGGGGCCGGGGACATGACCACATAATGCTATACGCACATTACGCACACGACACGCAGCTACTTCCGGGAGCGGCTCGGTTGCAGCGCTTGGGCCCGGAAGGAGGAGCCGAGCGTCCGTGCCGACCGCAAGCGTAGTGCCAGCTGTCCGTGCCGTAACATCGGCAGAAATGTCTCTTTCCCTGATCAAAACCTCAGCTCCGGGAGCCATAACAAAGGGGTCTCAGGTATTCAGAGAAGGCCTTATCTATCAACCACATTCAACCACCATCTACAAAACAACGCGCAAAGAGACATTCATGCAAGCATGTGGCATGCATGCAAACATACAATCGTTAGACCAAGAAACTATGCCCAGGGACGTTATTCAAGCAGCAGACAGATGATGGAGAACTACGAAAAACTTGCGGGCAAGGCGGACGATTGCTCAGACTTGACAAGACAGTCCAATCGTCCTCACGCCAATCCAAGCGGCGACCACTGCAAATCTTTGCATACACCTCTGCTAGTTGGTTACACGCGCACCAGGCGCCCGATAAATCGTGCATTGCACTAGGGGGCATGGGGGGGAGGGGGAAGGGGGGGGGGTAAGAACGAGCTGTGGCCTCGTATGCATCTACAGACCAGGATTTCAAGTTTCTTGTATGTCAGCTGCTCCTTGCGGCTCCGACCACTCATGTAGCCGGTGCCACTGCAGCCATGTACTTTTGCTGGCTGGTGGCCGCCAGGGTTTTGTGTGGTCTTTCGGGTTGAGGTGCGACTTTGGCCTGGGTCTGTGTGCAGGTTGCGAGTCTTGAGGGTTCACAGTGTTTCAGACAAGAGAAAACCACACCCCCAAAACAGCATTTCCTGCTGTAAATTAGCTGATGTGTCACTAAAAATGAATAGTTTCAGCTCTTGCTAATAAATTGAAATTTAGCTAAAATCATACCACAACCCAGGAAATAAGCACATTGAGACCCTTGAAAGTAGCCAGGCGCCTCACGCGCGTGTGATCTGCTAGTTGGGTAAGCCTTCTGGCACATCTGCGTCGCCAATGATTGCGACATGCCGATGGCTTGCAGGACTTATAGCCCGAGAGGGTGTGACCAAAGTCTGGGCAGGATTGGTCAGGTACATGCTTCCGTCGGCTCAATGCCGGTGAGAGAATTGAATCTGCCTGGCTGGGATTAAGGTAGTAGGTATACCAACACGAGGTGTACAGATTCCAAATGCAACCGCACAAACTGAGAAGCACTCGTTCATTCATTCCTTGGAGATATTCAAAAAACTGAGGTTGGAGTGGAGTGCAGAAAGAAACCACATATTGTCCCCACATGCCCATGCCAAAAGTATGATCGTTTAACATCCGTATGTAAAATTATGCAACGCTGCACGACAGTCCATAACACAAGCGCCCTTAAGATTCGGCGGGCGGCAATCCCTGCAGCTGACTTTGCTCCAGTCCGGGCAGTCTGGGCAGCTCACTTCGTCCTGGGCCATTGAGACTTGAACCCTTGAACTCAGCCGATTTGGAAACCGATGGACACCAACGTTTTGCGATGGGCGTTACATTGGTTTAAAGGGTTCCGGGCTCTAATTGAAGCCTTTCGAGAATATCCCACTATATGCAAATGCACATGGGAGGGGACTACTAGCTGCTGAGACTGGGAAGTAAGCCGCTGGACCTGAAGATGTTTCCAGGTTTTGGGGATACGGGGTTATGTTGGACCATCAGGAACCTTAAAAGTGCTTAGGCTTAAGCTTGCACTAGGATTTCTGTTGAAATTTGTTGGGGCTCCTCCAGCCTTGTAGAGGCAACGACAGGGCGGGCATACGACAGGAATATCCTCGGTAGCGAAGCCACAAATGCTGCAAGTTCGACCAGTTTAAATCCCTGTGACTGGACTCCAGGTATACAGGTGGTATATACCTACTTTGGGTTCTAAAGTCTATAACTAGTAATCAGTACCACTTTTGGGCTACTTGGGAATTTCCGAAAATGGGGGGACCCTAATGTGGTACCTTAAATAATAGGATCCCTATAATAAGGACCCCAAAATAAGGTTCCCTAATATTCGGAAATGCACAGTTGGAGTCTCAGGGCCTCGTCACTGGAGGAACAAGCTCAGCCTCCCTTGCCAATGAGCTGGCACTCGAGTGGCGTAATTTTTGGGGCCTTAATAATTAGAATAGGGTTCCCTTTAAAGCGTTCCTTAAATTGCCAGCGAATTATCAACCCCTACCTCCGGCAAAAGCAGTTTAAAGAGGCTTTGTAAACAGTTCTCGACTCACCTGATCGAGCCAGGATTTTTTTGAGCGAACCTGTTATTAAAAACTAACGATTTTTTTGAACCGAAAAAGATTTTGACAAAACCTATTTTAAATCACAATTGCTCAAGAAGCGAGAGTTTTATAAAAACCGAAAAGATTGTGAAACCGCTGCGAATTCAAAGGTTCCTCAATTAAAAATCTACCCATTTCCAAAACACTTGGGCGATAATTGAAAATCTCAGGGTGGGGGTGGGGGGTGTAAGTTGGCCGATTAAAGGGATCTAGATTAAGGTTCTACGCTATAGTGGCCTTAATAATTGGAATAGGGTTTTGGGGTCCATGATAGCCTAACTATAATAAGGAGCACCCAAAACAGTATTGTGAACCTCGCCATCGACTGATAACCGCTCGGAAGACAAGACCTTCAGCCGGAAGACTGCGCGACAAGCCCCGAAGCATCCACTTAGAGGGCTCGCCTTCGGTGGTCGCGTGTGCTCTCACCGAGATTCTAGCCACTCGAAGTCGAAGTCCGGCATCGGCATCCAGGCTCTAATACCCGGTTAAAATGCCCTGAACACTAAGCCCCGACCTTTAGGGGCCAAGTTCTCCAATGTATACTTGTTATGTCCGTATGATACACACATGTCCTTATCCCAGGCCCAAATTTTATGTGCGCCCTGCAGCCCGGAGAGACTGTCTGTCCTTTGAAGGTGCGTATCCGGCACACTCTGGACACCAGTCCTGACATATCCCGGTCACGTATTACGACGATTACTCCTGTTTGCTTTTATTCCCAGCATTAGTGTGTCTTTTTGGTTTTCAGCTCAGGATGCTAAACTTCATGCGTTTGTTTCGCATCTTGGGGTCTCTGCAGTGGGGCTCCAGCTCTTGGGGGGTGTCAGGGGACCGGACACCCCAGTGCTCAGGAGTTTCCGAAAATAGGGGACCCTAATGTAGTATCCTAAATAGTAGGATCCTTATTAAAAGGACCCCAACATAAGGTACCCCTAATTCCCTAATTTTCGGAAACTCCCACATAGAAACACGGCTTGCAAAAGCATATGGCATTTGTTCTCTACAGTTTGGTTTTGCTTTCTGGCCAATCAGTGCCTGCGGCTTTGTTCTGAAGGCTCTTGTTGTTACTTGTTGTTCTTGGGTTGACGATCGTGTACAGAAATTCGGCGACTTGCTTCTTCGCAGTATATCACGGATAGGCAAGGCCTACGTACATATAACAGAAAGCTTTAAAGCAGCACCGATTTCGACCTTTTGAGATTCTTGGCGGCATGATAGGTTTCACAGCGCGCATGACAAACACGCGTTGTCATGATCAAAAGGGACGGGGCCCGAAAGTACAACTTTAAAGTAGCAAGACCTTGCTGACAGTAGTAAACAACCCTAAACAATACTAGGCCCCGAAGACCCTGAATAATCAAGGGAAGCAGCAACTCATTTAAAGATTGCTCGGGACGGCGGCGAGCAGGGGATTCAAGGTCCAAGATTCTCAACATATTTGGATTCTGCTGTTGAGCTCTGAAAGGTTTAAACTTTCTCAACTCGCACAAGGTAGGCAAGACTGACGACGAGCCAGCTTAATTCGCATTCCAAACACCCTGTCGTTTGCACTAGTGAACCTAAGCTGGTCTACAAAGTCGAATAGACGACCCTGCAACACCCTATATAGAGACCCCGAAGCCCTAAACCGATGACCCTGGCGCATGTGCGGCCTTTTGGCAGTCTTGGCAGGACAGGGCGTCTTTGCAGACGCCCGTGTAGTGGACCTGCGAGAGAAGCCCGGCAAACTTTCAGGGTGATTCCGGTATCATGGATTGGGAGTCTCCCGTCAGTAACCGGGGTGTGGGATATTTCGGAAATCGAGATGTCACCTTTCAGACTTGCAAGAATTACGTGTGCGTTTGGGACGGAATAGAGAAATCGGAGGTCTGCACGGCACTGTCCAGCTGCGAATTCAGATTGCCAAGGGTCTAGCAGAGAGCATGATGTGCAACCTTACACAGTCGACAGCACTTTGAGGTTCATGGGTAGTTATAAGTGGGGTTATAAGCAGGGTAACTATACTTAAAACCCCCTTATGGGACTTACAACCACTTATAACTACCCGTGAACCTCCAAGCAGCATCATGCATCCGGTGAGCCGTGAGAGGCTCCCAACACGAAACACATGCTTCAGGACCAACGCACGCGGTGCTGCGCCTGCCGACTGATCATATATACACACAGACACACAAAGACAGGTATAACACCTACAGAGAAAGAGAGGGCGAGAAATAGAGAGAGCCTGTTGCAGTTTTGGGGTTTTGCGTTTCAGTCGAGGTATAAATTGGAGTACTGGAGTACTGGAAGCCTACTTCTCATGCTGGCCATGCTTCCCTTCCGGCTTTTCTGAAATTTCAAAGATGAGGGATACCAAACACCAATCAAATGGTTCCAACTTTCTGGAAAAGGGGGGTCGAAACTTCTCCTCGGTAGGTTTTTGTATATGGACTATCCTGTCCAAGAGTCTAATGTAGGGGCCTTAATAATTAGAATAGGGTCTTGGGCCCATTATACTATAGTTATTCCAAGGAACCCTGAAAATAGTATAGGTAATTGTTGAGGCTGCCATATTACATGATGGTGCCCCCCAGCTTCGGACTCTGAAGGCACAAACGGGGTTTCCAGCTTAGGTGGGGCCCCTGAAGTTTGTTTGTATCTCTGTCTCAGAAGATCAAGAGTTATACAGGGACCGTATCGCGAGTCACTAGCAATAGTCTGCATGCAAATGCTTGACATAAACCACTTATTGTAACAACAAAAATAATACCAATACTAATAATAATAATCAAAAAAATACTACTCATACGAATAATACTAACACTATAAAAGTAATAGCCAATCTTGTTATGTAGAATAATAACCATACTTATACTAATAATAGCAATCATGTGCAATTTAATAGAGCTATTAGGGCTTTCGGTGCGCCTTGCACTCGCAACACGTCGAGTAGCTCTCTTCCTCGCTTGCAAAAGGCGTAGCACTATGGGCTATTAGACCCTAAAGATCCCTATTAGGACCCTATTAAGGGTTTAGGGTTTAGGGTTTTGGGTTTAGGGTTCAGGGTTTAGGGTTAAGGGTTTAGGGTTCTAGATCAAGGTACCCTTAAGGTCTAATAGCCCATAGTGGTAGCAGGGCTTTCGGGGCGTTCAAAAATCGGCGTTGCTTTTTGACATCTACCCAGAGGCTCCATAGTAGTTCCTTTCTTGGGGATTAGCTTATAGGATTCTAAATATGAACCCCCAAAAGGAACTACTATGGAGCCTTCGGGTAGCGTCTAGGGTTTGAGAGACACGTGTCTCTCCATAGCCATAGCCCTATTTGCGGATTCTGCTGAGGCTAGCGGCTAGCATCCTCCCTGCGCTACAGGCTCGGAGAGATGTCCAGCTCATACTCCCCGAAGCTCCAAGCCGAAATTACGATGCACTGACCCAAAATGGCAAAGGCCGTCCAAAGACAAGTTACAACCATGCAGCCGGTTTCCGAATACTAGATGATTAAAGAATGTTAAAGATAATTACTAGATGGGAAGTAGGGTAGGGACTACACTGCACTGAACAAACATGTCTCCAACCTCATGACCTCTTTCGCAAAATGCTCGTGACCCTGGATGTCCTGCAGCTCCATCACGAAGCCTTGCAGGAGGCCAACATAAGGCTTTGCCGGGCCACCCTTCTCCTGCACGCTTGAACGGAGGTAGCCCCAATTCAGCTCTGCACAGGCAGGCTTCTCATCTTTGGAATATTCATGCGAGGGGAGCCCTGCGCCCGTTGTCGGTATCCGGCAAACTCAAGCAAGACTGGGGGGGGGGGACCGGTCGAGATTTGTATGCAGCTTTTTTGTTGCTATCGGCGTCCTCGGTGCCGAAGCCTCCGGATCTCAATACCGTAACGATAAACGATGTCGAGAGAACTTGCAGATGCAGGCAAGGGATCAGGATATCACTTCGAGGGTCTAGGCTTCGCAGAAAAGTAATGAGGCTGCCAGGAGCCTAGCTTTTAAGATCTTGTTCACACCCACATGCCATAAGTATCTGTGATTCTTGCAGGAAAGGTAACCAAGGAGCATCTCCGGTATACGCGCGCACCTCTGGACCCCGAACCAGAAAGTATGAACCTATTGCGCAGGTGTCTCCGGCCAAATCACGTCGTCCACGTCCCAGCCATAAAAGTTCTGGAGGCAATCCTGGAAAAGACTCAGAAAACAAACACACACGCACACACAGACAGTGTCACATCGTACCAGACAGACATAGTGTGCATGGTGATGGACGTATAACACGAGACCCTAAACGTGTCAGCAATTTGATCACAATATGTGTAAGCATATGATGGCCCGTGATCGTCTACATACGATGGCGGCAATGCAGAACATTTCAAGCCATCCGTTGTGGTGTGAAACGTGGTTATATACGTACATTAACAGTACTAAGTACTGCAGTAGGCCGAGCGATGCACAGACTCCTGGTGCCAATCTTTCCTGCGGCGTATGCCTCGACCCCAGGAATACATCCTCAGGAAGAACATCCCACGACATACATACATGCTAACAGCAACTAGACGAAGTCAAACAACCGCCAGCACCACACCACAACCACCACCACCACCACCACCACCAACTGTGATTTACGCGGTGCACGGGTATGACAATGCAAGCGACTAATCAAAATGACAATGGCACCTGTTTTAGTGGCGTTGGTGGTGCTGGTGCTGGTGCTGGTGCTGGTAGCAGTGCGGTTGTTTGTAATCTATATACTCTCACATTTTCACTATAATAAGGAGGCTACGACAGCGCACTGTCCAATGCGCGCGCGATGTAGGCTTGGCGCAGCGTGTCCCATGTCTGCAGCTGGTCCTGCACCAAAGCCAATATCGCATGGGTTCAGGGTTGAGCTTAAAGTACCACATTCGACAAACGCACTGGAAGTTGAAAGTTGCGGGGCATGGCGGCTTGCGTGCTTGGATCCTTAAGTGGGATCTTGCTTTGGATATATTGTATTACATTACTTAACACAGTTAATAATATACTATAGTATCCCTCAATATGTATAATATATATATATATATATATATATATATGTATATGTATATGTATATATATATATATATATATATATATATATATATATATATATTTAGTATATATTCTATGTGTACATATACAAAAAATAATGGCTTTATGAATTTCTGAAGGTTGAGGCTAAGGGCTGGTGTGCTGGACAGCTGCAGCTTCGTCGGTAGGGGCAGCTCCAGACTCCGAAAGGAATATAGGGACCTTTGTCTAGTCATTAATTATAGGGTCCATTATACTATACTTGAAATAAGGAACACAAGAGTAATATAATATAGGTAAATGTTAAGGACACTATACTACCGAGCTTCGCCCACCTCTCAACCATCTCTGCGTGGAGCCACATACAAGTTCGTCAAGCTCTCCGTGTGGTTGAATGCAGGAGCACTGTTGAAGGTATCTAGCCCCTGATACAAAGTCCCAGCTGTGTAACCTCTCCACATATTGAAGACAAGGCATTCGCGGCGAAATATAGGATCATTGAAGGCATTTGTAAAACCGCAATGCGCGGTACAGCGGCACACCTAACATGGCTGTATTCGCGTCTCCTGACTCCTGACGCTGAAATTCTCTGCCAGGCGCAATCCCTGAAGCCCTTTAAACGAAGTGTTCCAGGAAATGGTTGCCCTGCACGCCGACGAGTCGTGAAACCTTGGCCCTCCACCGGCTCTCCGCCCAGGCGGTCCGGCAAGGTCCGCCATTTCAAGCACACGGTTTCTGCCATCGCAAGCTCCTCGGGATTGGGAGTCGCGGGGTGGCGGGAATTCGTAGATCCGATGCGGCATATGGCTTTGGGACTGGACTTCCTTGCAGCAAACCTACCCGGGTCCAAAATCCGACAGGTCCCGAGACCAAAAACATCACCATTTTGAAGCCGTACACAAGCCTTTAAGCCCTTCAACCCGTCGCGCTACCTAAGCCTAAAACCCAGATGTCCTAGACAACCCTTCGAGCCTTGTGAACACTAACAGCCAACTGTAACAATCAACCAAGCAGGAGTCCTTGCCGTCTAAGTAGGGCATGATGCAGGTCACAGCGCCCTCCATACTTTTCGGAAAGCGCTAGGTGTCTGCACAATAAAGTCGGAGCCCCGTGGTTGGTCACCAGTTCAGCGTCTCATTGAAGTTTTCAGTGGCTTGCAGAAGGGACATTACGGTTCATGATGAGGGGTTCGAAGATGGCATCAAACTAAACCCATACGTGCATCATGATCACCAATCGCGCTGGAGCCGCAACGCTGCGTTTGGACTTTAGGGCTCTGCTCAGGCTTCGTGTTCTGGGATGTGGTAGATATTTGCTATCCAGCGGCACGCCGACACTGATCCGAAATATCGGACCGGTTCCGTTCCATGGAACTCAAGATGCAGTTGCCTAAACCTGGAATCTGGCTCTCAAACGCACGCACTGCAACGGCACGTCCGTATGCCTGAGGCTGCGGCGCCGATGGGTGTCAAGAATCGAAGGATGACCTAACAGGCGTAAACAAACGTTGCGCGAAACATCCTCAACATGGCCTTGACACTTCCTGCAGAAGCGTGAGAACGATGCTAGTTGCACATGGAAGACACAGCATATGCCCACGGAGGACATCGTTGGGTACGCATTACGTGCTGTTCTACTGTAGGTTTCAAGAGGCAAAGAAAGAAAGCCGACTGTGTTGCCAGAAAGACTTCAACGTCCTCTAACGACTAAACTGAACATCGGCAGACCTGGAGACCACGGTCTTCGGTGACTGCTAGTGTCGTCGCGGCTGCAGGGTTGTCAACTGAGCCCGCTACATAACTTACATAACTGCAGGGATGTTTCCGGTGCGGGCACTGAAAAGGATCGAGAGAATTCGCCAACAATGTATATCTCTATATATCAGAACTCGTGACCTGTGCCTGAAAACACTGACTCTCGTGTGCTTTCAAGGAAACCGACGGCCAAGGCAAAGATCATGAACTCCGATGGTGCCTGGCTCCAATGTTTGGGCCAGTTTGTGCGTTGTTTTTTGTGATAGTGTATTTGTGCTTGTGCGTGCGCGTGTGCGTGTGGGTGTGGGTGCGGGTGCGGGCGCGGGCGCGGGTGCGGGTGTGGGTGTGCGTGCGCATGCGCGTGTGGGTGTGGTGGGCGTGGGCGTAATTTGTGCTGGTTCGTTGCTTGGTGGGTCCGTCGGTCAGGTGTTTGGGCTGCTGGCGGGGTTGAGTTACTTATCTCGCTGTTTGCATGCATGTCTGTTGGCATGCATGCTTATCTGTCTAGTAGATGGGTACCATTACCGAAAGCTCGCCTGCGAAACTGCCGCCCCATGCCGCCCCTTAGCTCCTAGCCTTCCAAACCTCCTGCGACGCTGCTCCCCACTAAACGAGCTCAATCTAGCCCAAGCCAACCTACTTGCCACAAGCAATCCCAAACAAAAAACCACAAGGGGCAGGATGATTAACTCGTACGGCCTCGTTGCTGGCAAGTGCAGCACGGACGCTTGGAAGCAGCCGGATGCCCATCCTCGGCGAGCGAATCGAGCTCCAAGGCCAGCAAACCTACGTACTGTCTAGAGGTACTGAAATATATATATATATATATATATATATATATATAGTGTTCAGTGCGTCCACAATGCCTCTTCTTCAGATCTTGTTGTGGCCCGCATTACCCAACCGGCATAGTACATTGCAGTTGCGTGAAGTGATTCAGCCGCCAAAGCTTCGCGAAAGAACTCCCTGGGCAATGATCTTGGACGTGCAAGGGCTTCGGCACTTGCTTAACTTTGGATGGGGATATTACACTAAAAAAGAAATAGTTAAGAAGGAACCCCCAAAACTCTATGCCAGTTGCCGGGCGCCAATTTGCACTGAGCAGCTTCTGAGATGCATTCTGGCAAACGAAGAAGCACCTCATCGCAAAGGAACATCGTGACTTGGACACTGGGTGCATTAAAACCGAAGTAACCCGGCCGTAGCATTAGCATTGACGAGAGTATATAGTAACCAGAATACCTCTTTCAATGCTAAGTCAAGGCATAGTACAAGCAATTGATCGCTCACAACAGCAGCAGGAATATTATTATTATTATTATTATTACTACTACTACTACTACTACTACTACTACTACTACTACTACTACTACTACTACTACTACTACTACTACTACTACACACAACTGTCTTACGCAATCGGCGGAAAGGCGGGAAGAAGGCTCCCGACTCCATCGAGGTCAAAGTTCCGGCAAGAGTTTACAATAGTTTACAATACAAGACCGATCCCCATGCAAGGCTAAAGGCTGGATGTCGTTCACCCGCCTGCTACTTGCGGCATATTTTACTACATATTTTTAATGAGGGACCCAAAAATAGTGCAGGTAATTATTAAAGCCCCTATACTGTTTAAGCGCAGGGATGTCTGCACAGCCACTGCCGTCTGGCAACACATAACAAAACCCTGTCCCGAAGGACAAGCCACGCAACCACCAGCCTGCTCAGACAGGCGAACATCCAAAGCCGAAATACTGTTCGTATAGGATCTTCACCTATGAATGACCCGTCATTTGCAGAGACTCCCAGGTGCGCGGTGCAATGCTTCTGTGGCCGGGCCCTGTGCTCTAGCCCGAAGTGAGGATGCTGAATCCGAGCCATCCACCTGCAGCTTCCAGGCAATGATACAAGGGGTGGCGGTTTGGGGGGTTACGCCCTCGGCAAACGTATGGGGAGGCTGGATAATCAGCACAGAAATAATCATCATCACATCCCGGTGCTTGATAGCAGCTGCAGGCACTAATTAAACGGTTCTATGCCACCGGTTCAAAAGGCCTGAAAAGTCTGTCGCAATTGCTCCCGAAAGCCACAGGTTACATCGTCAAGCGGAGCTTAAAACTGCTAGCAAAAGAAATCTGTAAGGCTCATGTCTTCATGGTTCCCCTTATATCTGGCCACAGCATCGAGCGCGAACATTCCACCATGAATGCTGCCTAAAGCGACGGGCGCTTCGCGGAACCTGGCTGCTGTCTATGAGACTCTTAACGAAACGAAAAACCATTACTGCCTGTATCCCTCAACCCTAGCGAATAGTAGGTTATGACGCCTTAACTAGAGGGTATAACCCTTACGACAGTATACTTTTATGGATCTCCGGGTTTAGACAAAACCCTAAACTCTTTATTCTATGCCTTGAACCATGAACTCCTAGAGAGAGAGAGAGAGAGAAAGAGAGAGAGAGAGAGTCAGCCAGGTCTCTAAGCATCAACCACCAAGGAGCCCTAGTTTGGGGTTTAGTGCCATAGAGAGGTAAAGACCCTTGATTTCGAGGCCCCGGCTCGGAGAAGACCGGCCTCGTTTGAGTCTGGGAGCTCTTTTCGTGCTACCCTTCATCCTACCTAGCCGGCACGAGCCCGCATTGCAGGGCAACTCCGAAGAACTGGGGACTACTTATCCATAGTCTCGCAGGTTTCGGGTTTATAGGGGTTTAGGGTGTAGGACTGAAGAGCACAATCTTTATCTGCGGTTCAACCCTAGATTACTCTCAGGGAAGCGCATCAGGATGCGAGATGGAGGTCCTCTTGCGTCGACTACGATACGGGCCTCAGTAATTAGAATAGGGTTTTGGGGCCCATTATGCTACAATTAAATATAAGAAGGAACCCCCAAATAGTATGGGTAATTATTTAGGCCTTTATAGGCCTCTATACCATAGAACCCTACTATAGATCCCCTATAGGCCCCTTTCCTTTTTAGGAACCCTATTCTAATTATTACAAGCCCCTATAATGCTTCTTGAAGCCCCTCAGTCTGAGGATTCTTCGACCCGGGCTCTGGCCGCAACTTCTGTCGAAGACCCCAGGAGCTGAAGGGTTCAGGGTTTAGGGTTTAAGAGTTTCGGCGCTCACACTCGGACAATCCAGGCGAGGCATGTAGGTTCGGAGTCATACTAAGTGAGACGTCACTAGGAGGAGGTGTCAGTACAAACATTCACAGCTAAAAACAGATGAAGTGACTGTATCCTGCGGACCCATCCTCTGTCCAAGATCTTGAGCTGAAAAGCACAATAGATAAAACAAGATCTTGAACTGACGATGACAGATCACCGCCATGGCGATACACAAATTAAGAACACACACAGAACAGCGACGCCCTGCGATCTGTTGGTTCATCTGTACGAAGAACCAAATGCCAGCATTTACCGACTGAGGCGCAACCAATTAGTCGCACCTAACCAAAAGTTACAGTATGTGCCTCAAACTAAGTACTGTATAAGTTGACCGGTGAAACATGCGGACTATGTGGGACAGAGCAACTTCTTCAAGCATTCATGCATTGACTGTGTACATGCAAGCAGTTATGAATTACGAATTATGATGCAAGCAGTTTCGCGCATGCAGTATTCCACCTTACGAGTCTGTCAGAAACGGCAAACACTCGTTGCAGCATTTCGGGCTACATGCATTGTTTCTTGCATCTGCTGGTCAAGTCGTGTTCCAGTTTCTGTGCGTTCCGCCACATGCCATGTGGGTGGCACATTTGCAAGCCCGCAGGATGTCCATGTACCTCACAATATGCCAGGGTACTAAATGCAGATCGTTGTGCTCCCACCGCTGCCAGATTCCAGCATCGATGCATGCAGTCATGCACAAATAAATTCCTCCTGACATATTGCCCCATCTCTGCCATTCAATGTTGCCTCTTTCATCTTGGGTTATATCCCAACACAGCATATAGTGGTCAGAGCTCAGCTGTAAGCACCAACCAACCAGCAAGACGTCTCATCACATGCCAGGCCCATGCAGTATACCAAATTCCGTGGCCCGACGCATGCAATACTGCGTAAATTCAGGACCCCAGTTGCCATACCAGCATTCGTCATTCCACATGACTGTCGCCAGGGGAACTTCAGGTCCATGCAGTATCACCGACCCCGCCATGCAGAGATGCACCAAGTGGCGGTTGCAGTAACCATGGCACGCGGTCGCAGGTTAGTGGTTTGGTTAAAATGTAGATACAACTAGTCAACATAGAGCGTGTTCGGGAGCCTTTGGGGAATAGATCGAGAACATATGTTCATGCTATATTAGCCCCGCTGCTCACTGCCCTAGGGAGCAGGAGAGTCTCAGCTGAGTCACTGTCATGCACCGACTCAGGACGTGGAAAAGGGGTGCTGGAGTCGTCAAGCTGAGTGGGGAGCTGGGTGGTATACGTCTCCTGAGTGTCCACGTCAATTGTCGGCTCATGGGGTCTCAGGTTGAGGCGTCCCGCTTGCCAGACACCAGATAGCTTTCGAAAGCGAAGCTTACTCTGTGTTGGTTGTCCAGGACCAATAGGGTGGTGAAAGTAATACTCCACTTCACTGCTTTCTGGTGTCTGAATTCCTATGGCTTGCAACTTTTCCTCTACATCCCTGGGGATCGAAATTGTTCCCATAAGCGTATAAGCGACAAGTACGACTCTACGACCTAGCCAGGGCTCAGTGCAGTGAAGGAAACGTTTACCACTGAACATTAGTAGTCGATCCCCCGGGATTTCGCAGACTGTGCCAGCAACATTCATCCCCATATACACTTTAGAACATGAGCCTGTCGGCGATTCGATCCAAAGACCACCGTTCTCGAAATTGGAAAGTCTAACAATACCCTGAGGATAGTGAGAATTTCTAAGATCCTTATGAATGTCCTTGCCGGCGCTGTCCCTAATTATGACTGAGCTGTACCTGTGGTTCGGGGCTATGCGGCTAAGGAAGGCGGTGATTAAACTAAGGAGATGCATGCAAGGTGCTGTTGCCAGTGTCAACTTAGAAAGGTCCCTAGGGTTAAGCCCTAAGTGAAGGACTTGGCCGCCATCCTCCCACATCTTATATTTTGTTGAAACTCGGTCAAAGCTCTCCAAAATGGAGAGCTTCATCCGTTCAACCGAAACAACCAACCCCTGGTCAGCTGGCATGTCCGTAGTGGCGTTCATGTCCACGGCCCCCCGCGCCGTGCTCAAAAGCTGTCGAGGTTTGGGTAGCAACAGATCTAGAGTTAGCAAAATAAACAGTATTAGAGATACACTCATCCTCTTCTGAGCTCGTGCTGACGTCGGGGGCCTCGGACCTAGAAAGCTCCACCACGCTAAAATAAAGTTTCCCCTCAACCCAAGTAACCCAATCGCTGACCTCTGAGGCGGTGTTTTCCCTAATCTGAGGAGACAGTGGGTCGCTGTGTGGGTCAAGCCAAAAGGGGGCAGCATCCATCATCACGTCGTGCAAAAGTGTGTAGCCTCCTAAAGGATACGAAAGCCGATTGCGGGCAATAAGGCTAAAGAGGGAATCCACAGCGACCCGCGCAACCCCCGGTGGCATTGACCGCAGCTCCGACAACAAGCGTTCCCTAAACTGAAGAGGCGATAAAGCCATGACAGTTAAAGTGAAGTACTGAAGCTTGCTTGTCTCGTCATGAGCCTTGGCGGTATTGTGTGCGGGAGCCGATAATGCTCTTCCATCGTAGGGAGGGCTTTGGAAGAGAAGGGGACTCGGTCGCACAAAGGCCTAGCTTCTCCACTAGGCCACGCAAGGGGCAAGTTCCACCCTGTGTAGATACTGCTATACTCATCCAAACTGGTGTACACCCGTTTTGCGGTGGTCTCAGCCCACCTGAAAAGCATATTATTATCATTTATGGAAACCGTATCCGGTCGGTCCTCCTCGTGAGAAACAATAGCAGAAATACACACATCCCAGATAGCACACCAGTATGGCCATAAAACGCAACACGAGCTAAGGATAGGGAGGATCGCCCGCATACGTCGTAATCGGGTTAGGAGTCGGGAGCCTGCGACATACGTAAGGGCAGGAGGAAAAGCAAGCAGCAAGTCGTTCAGCTCCCTTGCCCAAATGGCCCCTTGTTTCACCTCCTGACGGGCTGCGACTGTTGCAAGACTCATAGTCTAGCTTAGAAACAGTCACTTACAGATCCTCTTCGAGCAGAGCTGCCAAGGGGCGCTAATGCATCTCAATAGTACTGTCTGTTCCTAGGTCGCATTCCCTGTCCCCTGGGTCTGTTTGCTAATCGCAGGGTGAAAGGATACGGGCACGTGGGATCAATGGCCTCCTCAAGGATATTGGCTACATCGCAGAGCAACAGGAACTGTTCATCCAGTGAGTAATACATGCACTGCAATACAGAATTCTGATTGTCCACTCGATGCTTGACAGTACCTACCAGTCTCTCAAGTTTGGGTGCCAGGGTCTTCATGGAATCTTCGATGTCTACCAGGACTTCACACACGTTATTAGGTAAGTTAATGGCCTCGGTTGCAGTTGCCTTTAGGGTTTAAGAGGTTAGGGGTTTAGGGTTTAAGGGTTTAGGGTTTAAGGGTTTAGGGTTTAGGGGTTTAGGGTTTAAGGGTTTAGGGTTTAGGTAAAAAGGGTTTAGGGTTCAGAATTTAGGGGTTCAGGGGTTTAGAGACTCAGGCAGAGACACGTGGACACGAATACACGGAATCACACGCGCACACAGACACAGACACACAGACACACACACAAAAAAAATGCTCAAACTTGTTCGTGCATTTTCCGCACAAACTGATGTAAACATTGAACGTTTGTTTGTTGATGCTTGCTGCTGTTGGTAGCTATACGTACATGCATACGTACACAAATTCGGATGCTGATTGCCAGGGGGTGCAGCTGCATGGTATAATCAGGCGAAGACTTTCAACACTGTAGAAAGGGCTACAGCGCCCTATATCCTAACCTCCTAAAATGCCGGACTCGGCCTAAGGCAGCTGGAAATATGCTAGCATGGCCTGCTTCCTTCATGCAAGACTCACAGCTGTCTCTGGCATACCCCAGCACTGGCTCGAAAAAAGTGCTTCGAAGTTCCCGCATCTGGCTACTACATATTGTACACCAAGCTTGTTTTTGAGTAGGGTCCAGTGTACGGAGATGTTTCAGCCGTGAACATGAGAACACAAGAATCACTGCTTAGGATTTTATTTTCCAAATGTGCCGCTTCGGTCAGCGCTTGGGGTATATCCCTATAATCAGCCACCCATAGATTAGGAGCGCAGTTGTTTCGAACCCTTCCCCTGGACCCCGGCGTAACTGCCAGTCGTTCAAGCTTCAGCTCGGCGCAGCAATGGGCGATGTCGCGCCTCCAGTGCGCAAACCCGCTAGCGATTTCAAGACTGGGTCTAGTGAGGAACGGCCTGGTCGCGCTTCGGGATGCTTTAGGCATGCGCCCCTTCTGCGGGACGTGTGAATTCAAGTCTCTGGTCTGCGAACCCACAAGCCTTCAGCAGGAGCATGGATCTGAGTCGCCCGGCTTTGGGCGGGGGGTTGCACACTAAACTCCTCCAAACCTACAGACGCCAAGCAGAAGCGATTGCTCCTCCCGAGGATGCAGCTCAAAGAGCTGCTCCAGGTAGGGCAGGACCTCGAAGTCGAAGGCTAAGCTGTTTTGAAGAAGCGTCGGCTCTCACAGTCGCAGTCTCCGAGCTTGGTGGAAGGGCTTAACTAGGGCAACTATACCACGATACACGGTTTCAGCCATGTGGTGTGTAAGTTTTCCGCGGAGGACAAGCACTCTGGTGCACAGGCATTGCGCATTGTTCTTCGGTATGCGTTGCGCAGGCTTGCAGCTACAGGGCCGTTAGCCATTGTAGTGTTTCTATACTGAAACTGAATAAATCAAAGAACATGTATGCATGTGCAAATACACACACGTATATAAAATCTATATATATATATACATATATATATAACATACATGTATAACCTGCATAGATACATGTTGCGGGAATATATGCAGTGGTGTGCACAGTTAGTTAGACAAGCCGGCAGGGACAGACAGGCAGACAGGCAGGCAGGCAGGCAGGCCAACAGGCCGGCCAAGCCAACAGGCAACCATACATGTGGATTCGGTTAGACTAGATGAGAGTATGAGATTCGGACACATTAAAACAGAAAGAACGATAGATATACAGCTGTCTAGATCGATAGATCGATTACACACCGGGCGTGGTAGAAGCAGCTTAGGACCCGGCATGAGGGTGTCCTCTTTGGGCATGCTTTTTTTTTGAAGCTTGAGCTTAGCATTGGGCTGAGATTTGTAGGAGATGCCGTAGGTCCCGGCAGTTGGCTCTGGGGGTCAAGTTGACCTCTTGTGCCTCCATTCTTTGCCACCTAGAACTTGACTTCAAGCCCCTGGCCATGCCGACCCTGAACCGTCGGGAAAGTACTACTTAGATTACGGCTAATCTGCGCGAGCAGCAAGCCGAAAAGCCCATCCTCCAGTGGCTACGGATATTTTAAGCAGCAGGCCTACGGCTGCATGGGCTCAGTATGGCACCGGGTGCTTGAGATAGGAAACTCTTCATGCTCCCGGTGCCACTACTGCAGGCATGTATTCTTAGATACCATCATGTCGAAGAAGTCTGCTCGGCTCAAGTCGCTCTAGTCCATGCAAGTACAGACATGAGTGTGTATACACATGCATATACATGTGTATGTATATGTATATATATATATATGTACAAAGAGAGCCAGCGAGAGAGAGAGAGAGAGAGACAGAGAAAGACAGAGATGCAGTTGAATCATGCTGATAGCCAGTGACAGCAGTTAAAGTTAGTTGCTAGCAGCTGCAAGGATAAATTGCTTCCTACAGCTACAAGACGGTCCTGCCACCCTTCTAGATACACATGTAATAAAGAGGACGAGTGAAGCCCATCAGCAGAGACACCCCCCCTCGTCCTATGCAGTCATCCGTCTTGAACAAGCCTCCCAAGGCCATGGCCTTAGATCGCAAGTTCCCATAGAATTCTGAAAAGACGAGGAGTGTGGGATGGCACGGAGTCTGACAAAGCAAGTGCACAAGGGAGGAGACCTGAGAATCTGGAGACTCCAAATGCAAAGGCAAATCACGCCAACTAACGAGTGACTACTATGCATCATAGCAACAGCAGCACCTGCAGCGGCCGTAGCAGCAACGACTCGACAGCGATGGCAGAAACAACCAGAGCAATGACAACAACATGCAAGCTTAATGCTAGCGGTGATGAATTGGACGAGCTCCTAGTGACAACTGCGTGTACGGCTAGAGAACGAGGTTAACAGGAAAACGGTGGTCATGATAGCTCATCGAGAAAGCACGTACTGCAAACGAAGGGACGTCGCCATCATGACGGGCAGCACCATCATCACCACCGAAATCGTCATCATTGCCAGGTGCTCATTTTCATTTCGTTTTTCCCCGGCATTGCCGTGCTCCCATCGCAACGACCACCAGGCGAGGAGTTCTTACGCACCTGGAGGAAAAGCCGTGGTAAAGCCTTTCATACAAGTCTTATACGATTTGGGAGTTTCCGCAAATCAGGGACCCTAACATAGTACCCTAAATAGTAAATAGTAGGAACCTTATTATAAGGACCCCAAAACCTAATGTTCGGAAACTCCCATTTGGATGATGGGGCCGCTGCATAGACCATCGCTGTGTGAATGCCATTGGCGATTCGCAGCTTCAGCGCCTTTCGGAGCTACCGCAAAAAGCCCAAAAAGGCAAGCCGAAATACCATAAGGCTCCATAGTAGTTCCTTCTTGGGAGTACCTTATAGGATTCTAAATATGAGCCCCAAAGAGGAGGTATGCTAGAATAGACCACGATGTACGATAATGTACCGTATGTGCTGCGATATAGCTCAACCAAGCAGCCCTACGCCCCGAAGAGATCCAAGCCGATAAAGCCAGTCAACTGGCAGTTTCCGAAAATAGGGGACCCTAATACCCTAAACAGTAGGATCCTTATTATCAGGACCTCATAACAAGGTACCCCGAAGTGTCGGAACCCCCCCCCCAACTGGTCCACAATCCGACGGTCACTCCGACCCTTGGCGCCCTGAAGTCCCTGTCACAAGCTGCACCATTCAAAAGGGACTTCCGAAAATTAGGGCTACCTTATTCTGGGGCCCTTATAATAAGGATCCTACTACTTAGGGTGCTGCATCAGGGTCCCCTTTTTTTCGGAAACTCCCAAATCGCCAGTTTCTGGAATGAAATCTCTTCCCTAATAAGGCTCCACAGTAGTTCCTTTTTGGGGTTTCGTATTTAGAACCCTATAAGCTGATCCCCAAAAGGAACTACTATGGAGCTTTAGGGTAGGCCATTCTCCTCACGAATCGAAGCTCTAAGAAGCCGGCACCGTAAGTTCAGGAAGGCAAGCTTCCGGGCACGTTGCTAACCCCCCAAACCTTACAGCGATGTGGCTCTTGCAGCGCCGCTCCAGAAAATATGAAACAGAACCAGACAGACTTTCGCAGGACTGACTCCACCCTCAAGCCTCAGACACCTCGGCCAAATCCGCCAAACCATCTGAAACCAAGGAGTTCCAGTGTCCACGGACCCCATCAAGCCCAGACTGACCTGAAGCGGTAAAAAAGAATCAATCGTAGAATGCTGAGAGTTCGTGGGACCTGTATGTCCACTGAAACCCTGAGTCGAAGAACCCTGGGACCCTGGGTGCATGGCAATGTCTTGTGCCAACTGCCCAGGCTGCGTGCGCCTGGGTTATGTCGTTACGTCGCACTGAACCCTAGAAGCACGGGCAGCAATAACAGAAACTTACATTGAATTGCTCGTTTGCTCCACATAGGGAGTAATTAGTTACCATAAACACAACGGACTCAATCGTGGCAGAAGTCCAAGTCGCATGGTGGTGGTGGTGGTGGTGGTGGTGGTGGTGGTGGTGGTGGTGGTGGTGGTGGTGGTGGTGGTGGTGGTGGTGGTGGTGGTGGTGGTGGTGGTGGTGGTGGTGGTGGTGGTGGTGGTGGTGGTGGTGGGGGTGGGGGTGGTGGTGGTGGGGGTGGTGGCGGTGGCGGGGGCGGCGGTGGCGGGGGTGGCGGTGGCGGTGGCGGTGGCTGCGCTAGGAGCCGCAGTAGTAGCACCTTGATCGGTAGAATCGGTAGATTTACTCGAAGTCGTCGCCGCAGCAATTGCAGCATCCCTACCGCAGCTGCAAAAATACCAACAAAGGCAACGCGGATAACCGAGAGAGCTTTATTTATTCGCAAGAACAGCCACCGACCGCAGATTTTGATTTAGAGATCAACGGAGACTTCTAGCGCATTTGTGTGAGGCCCACAGGTGTGGCTTCTGATTATTCCTCTTCGAAGGCTTCGTTGCGCAAGGCGGTGCTTGTGTTGTGCCTCAAAGCTCTGAGAAGAAACACTTTTTGCATCAGGACTTGTGCAATCGCCTGATACATGGACGGAAGGTCAGCACTCCTGACTGCACTTCCATACCCTGCTCAAGAAACTAGTAGGGACGACCTCAAAAAAGACAAACACCATCCATAGCTAACTGCGCATAGTGCACTTGCCGAAACACCACCAAATAAGCATCAGCAGCCTCAGTGGCAACTAGAAGCTGATAACACAGATGACTCCCCAACATAGCCATATGGGAGTTTCCGGAAACAGAGGACCCTAAGATAGTACCCTAATTAGTAGGATCCTTATTATAAGGACCCCAAAATAAGGTACCCCTAATATTCGGAAACCCCCATACGTCCCCCCAAACCCTCAACCTCAAGCTCCTGAACCTCGAAGAATGACTGCAACCCCGTGGCCCCGAAGTCTCTGAACGCCTGGGTCTGCGGCACCACGACACCGGGCACACTCCCAAAGGCAGGTGGGAGGACAAAGCCCAAGTCCTGGCTCGAACTTCCGGTGTCAGGGCTTGGGCCTTGGAGGTTTAAGGTTGAGGCTACCTGTTCAAGGCAAAAAACCCTGAATGGTACCCAATACGCCAACTCCACGTCTCAGGCGGTCGCCACAACACGTCCCGCGACGTAGACCTAAATCCCTCCAGAAGGGTGAGCGCACCAACAAAACAGCCCCAAGACGGATGGCAAACCATCAGGAAGCATGATGGAAGCCCGAACATCAGCAGCCCACTAGAACATCACCTCGCTGGAATACTTGTGCCGTCTCTGGCTGTTCCGGTGCTGAGTCTTCATCTTTGAAACTTTGAGTTCTCAAGGCCGATGCCCTTGCACCTACACACCCCAATTGATCGGAGGAGCTGGCGATGAAGACAATGCCTGGGTGAGGGGTTTTATAGTGCTCCAAACCGCCCACAGGTGAGCTCGAGTCTCACCGAGACTTCGTCCCACCTCGATGACCAGGGCTTTCGCGGGCAACGGCCTCGATCGACGCATCCGGCACCCGGGTCTGGCTATCTAGCACTGAACTGCTGCCCTGGAGCTCATCGACGGTTGCTGCACTGGAGGTTTCGAAGCAGAGTTTGTTTACTGAGGCCTCTACATAGAGAACCCCGAAAGCTAATTCCAGATTAATATCATGCAAATCTCTCAACAGTTCTAAGACATCTAGCCCAACAGTTCGAGACAGTCCAATATGCAGGTCTGCCTGTGTCTCTTCGGGTGTGTCCGTCTGTGTGTATGCAGATAGCAAGCTATAAAACTGTACACAATGGCGAGCAGACCATATGCAAGCCAAGACACACCCCAACATGGCAGGACGACCAACAAAAAGATCCCCCAAAGTTAAAGCAAGCGTGTCATTAATTATTAATTAGCTATTGTCACATGGTCACATGTAACTCTGCCATCGATCGAGGGGAGAGGGAGTGAGAGAGAAAGGCGGATAATGCAATACACATCTATTCATATACATATGCATACATTTTTAAGCCCGCGTATACAAACATAAGGAGACACACAGACTCTCTCTCCGCATATATACATGCACATGCACGTACGCATAGGGCGGCTTACTTACAAGCATACACATACACATCCGCATACAGATACATGGACACCTACACCTATACCTACACCCATACCTACATATACACATACATTTTACATCAACATGTACTCGTACACGTACAGTACATAGACATTTGCTTATGCATGCTACAGCTACCCGGTTACCCAGAGGAGAGAGAAGTCTCTCTTGAGGCCACAGCTCGGCTCTGGGTACTTCCGGACCTTAGTTTTTTTGGCAGCTTTGGAGCTTTTGGCTTCGTGGCTCTGAACTCGACAGCTTCTTGAAGACTTGTGCCGGCAAAGGTGCCTGACACGTGCTGGCAGGGAGGTTATGACAAGGTTGATAATGCTACTACACAGTACTTTGGTAAGAACCTTGGTAAGAACAAGGGTTCGCCAAAACGGCCGGCATCTTGAAGAAACTATGCCCACAGCATCGTGCAGCCTAGTATCCGCCAGAAACTTCTCAACTCCAACAGCCTCCATCCTCCCGGCTCAGCGCCTCACAGCCCTGTCTTTGGGATGTTATTCTGTCCACCATGGTGTTGTGGAAGTGGACCTCGGATGAGCATTGCGACGGGAGAATTTCATAGCGGGATGCCCAAGAATTTGGGCAGTGTCTAGCCCTTTGTTGTGCCTTCTGTCTCTACCTACTGTCTCTGTCTGTCTCTGCATGTCTCTGTCTGTCTGTCTGTCTGTCTGTCTGTCCTGCATGCAGGCATGTAGATGTGTGTGGATGTGCATATGTATACGAGGACATATACACATGTGCATTTGTACATGTGCATGTACATGTATGCATGTATGCACGCATGTACATAGGTATGTATGCATAATGGGGTTTCATATGCCTTCTGACGAATTATCCAACCAACACCCCTACAGAGTCCTGCTTCCGTGTTTATCGGTCACACAACATAAATATCTGTATACGAGCGCGTCGATACTAAATTTCTACATACATGAGTACATACATGTACGCACATGAATATAGACGTGTGCATATATACAATGTAATCCACGACCAGCCTCCTAGAAAATGTCTGTCTGCTTTCTGCAGGTGTATGTAAAAAGCGCGTGTGCGCAAACACAGGTACTATGCATATAGACGTTGACACAGATATGTGTACATATGCGCACATTTCTACAGACATAGATATCGGTATACATACATATGGTCGAATACAACTGTCAAGCAACATCTAGACAGCAGCTGAAGAAGCTTGATGGGTATAGTGTGCTCGCAAATGATTCTGGGTCCAGTCTGCCGCCACTGTTCTGGTGGACATCTGGTTGGGACCATCAAACGAAGTATGCGGTAAACGAATCAAAAACAAGTCAGACCAATCCGGGCCTGGAAGAATTATAACGAGGATTCGGCATAGAGGCACGATGCAGCCATGCAGATTTGTCGACTCTGTCGCATTGAGGTTTGTCAAGCGCATTTACCGTTCAAGTCGCTAAAGGCCAGCTGGCGAGGAGCTCTTACTGTTCGGGCGAGGATGGGAAATCGGGGCTGTCAAGATGCAGTCAGAACATGCGGAACGTGTAGCTGGCCAAAAGCACATCAAGTGACCGAGGGCAATCCCTCGGTTGGAAAAACTCTTTCAAGGATACACGAAGGTGCGCTGAGACTCCAGCAGGCAGCAACAAGCATGATCTCTCGGCTATATTGCCAAACCGCTGCTTGAATCAATTGCCAAACCAACTATTGGTCGCAAGGCTCCGCAGACTTGCCCCACTAGTTCCTGCCAAGAGTTGCACCAACTTTCTGCATCGCAGGCAAAGTGTTTCTGGCAAAATCCCTCGTCTGTGTGCCACTCTAACCCAAGGTGCAATGGCTTCACCAAAACAATAATCAAACGTGTAATGCTTAAACCACGCTCGGACATCAAAGATCACATAACTTCAGTCTCTCTGGCCGGAAATCGAAGCCATGCTTTCCAAAACCTTCGAGCACAAACCCTAAACGCAGAAAGCTGCCCAAGTAGAGAGATGCATGTAGATCATCTGGCCGGCTTCGTAACAGCGTGTCAATGTGCCTTCTAATCCGCAACCACATCTATGTCTCCCTTCATTTATGCACACACATACGGATACATGTTTGCATTTGGGACCGTATGCATGCAAATATGCATAAGTCTGCACATACAGAGATGAGCTCATCGTGCAGACAAAACGTATGTATGGGCTAGAGTAATTATGGACAAATCGATGAAAGATAGATAGAACCATCGATAGGTGGATGGTTAGATAGAAAGAAAGGTAAGTAGGTAGCCAGCTAGTTAGTGAGACAATCAGATAGTTAGATGGAACGAGTAAATAGATGGACAGATCGTTAGCCAGCCAGCTGGATAGCTAGCTAGCTTGCGAGCGAACGATAAAGGTAGGAGCGAGAAACACAGGCTGCAGAACCACGCAACTATTCTAATGGCTTGACTCGCCCCGCAACCTCGTGCACCCAATGTATCCTACCCCCTCCAGACCCCTAGGCTTCTCTGCAAACGTAGTAAAGGCTCTTGACGCCACAGACGTTCTGCCGGGGGTCAACCCCTAAAGCCCCTTGAGGCTGCAGTGGCATCGGGCCACCGGAAAGTTCCCTCACGGACGGCGGTGTCGCAGCAGAGACCTGGGCGCCATGGCGTGGAGTGACATGGGCCTTGAGTCCCAAAGAACGCCCCGGCCCTAAGCCCCAAACCATTATATTTCGGACGCAGGGTTTCGGGTGTAGGTTGGAGCCCCGAACTTGTTTATTCGGCTGAAATATAAGTTCTGGTAGGACTAAGTTTGTTAGGGCTTCGGATTTTGTTCTTGAACGCCCCTTTTGCGCATCCAGGAAAGCGGCTTTTCGCCGGGGGTTTGGAGAGGCTGCTTCGGGACTTTTGGAATTGGGTTTTTCGGGGTTGGGGGGATGTCACGTCTGGTTTAGGCCTTGGGGGTTTGTAGGGTTTGTAGGCTTCCACATCTAAATACCATGAACTAGTCTCCGATGAAATCTATTTGGTTTTGCGTCTTGGCCGCAAGAAACAAATTTAGACAAGGAATGACAAGGAGTCATCGGGAGCGGCGGGCCGACTCGGACAAACTGTCGAAAGTTCAGCTCATACTGTTGATGATATAAATCCTGCATTACCCATAATAAGGAATATACCATAATTCCCATAGTTTAGGGTCCTTAAGGTAATGCAGGATTTATCTCATCAACCGTAGCTCACAGCCCGCAGTCGGCCCAAACCGGGTGTAGCACCGCAGGGGACCCAGGGACTCTGACCAAAACTTCTGCAGATCACGCGGTTGCCTTAGACTCAAGTGAAGCAACGCGGAGACTCGCAATCAGAGCCTCGACGCGTTATTTCTCTCTTCAGCTTCTACCGGATCAAGAACGATAGCGCAAGAAGCGGATAAATCCGAAGCCCCGTTTCGGACAGTGAGGTCGTCTTGTTAGGCTTTGGCGGGTGTTCAGTACTATCAGCTTTTGGACTGCACGGCAGATCGGTGACCCCAACACACTGAACATGAAATTACATAGATGTGACTATACATTTCTTTGTTGTCGTTTGACATTCATCACCATCACGCGGGCTAAGCATCAATCCAGTGAAGTGAACCTAGCTACTCTGAATGGACCCATATCCAAGACCGACGCTGCAAGAGACCAAGTTAAACCCGACGGTCCCATTGACTCCGAAAACGATATCCACCAGTAGGACTTCATCTTGAACCCCCTCCCTCACACCCATCTCCGCACAGTGCGCATCAGCTCTCAAGTGGCAAAGTTGTTTAAGCTGTTCTGGCGCCAGAGGTATAATTTAAACCGTGGCTAAGAGGTTGGGGCTTCGGGTTAACAACCCTGTAAACGCAAAGGCTTCGGGGGTTGAGGTGTAGCGCCACAGGTGCATACCATGAACTCTAAACCGTACCGCCTTGTAGCTGCCGCGAGGCGTCGTGAGGTCCGGGTACATGGCAGGGTTGAGGTCATCGCCAACATCGTTCTTCTTGGCTTTGGCCTCCTGGTCTATTGGGTCCAGGGCTATAGGGCCTTGGAAGCTTCGCTGCTCGAAGGTTTCGAGTTCTGTGTTGTCTAGAGCTCGGAAGACTCTACATGATGTTTGGTTTTGTATCGGCATTCTATCTGCGACGAGACATGACAAGTTTCAGGCACACTGGAGGGCGCGCCCCAAAGATCCAAGCCCTCCGAGCTTGCATGCAGCCCTGATTGCTAGGCAGTACTTTAGCCTTAATAATCGGAACAGGGTTGTGGAGTCTATCATAATACAAAAGCAGAACCCTGCGGAACAGTATTGCCACAGTAACCGTTGATACGTGAATAGCTTCCTGAAGCCGTGGGCGTCTCACGCCTAAAACCTCAAAGCCTTGCAAACATCGCAACGTCAACAGAGAATTCACATCTCAGTCCTTGGACAGGACGTAGGCAATGCAAGCAAGGACAACGGTGACACCAGCGTTGAAGACGGTGGGGTCGTACTTTCCTCAGCCCGGTTCCGGGCTTGGAATGTTTGCAAAGGAGCGATACATATATAGATACATAGATAGCAGTATATATATATATATATATATATGAGGGTTGTTCTATATCCTTGTTCCACGCATGCCAATTAGGATACCTTGCGCTTCGCCCTTGCGCGTTCCTTGGGCGTGCTTGCG
This sequence comes from Symbiodinium sp. CCMP2592, assembly GCA_905221615.1. Classification (NCBI taxonomy): domain Eukaryota; class Dinophyceae; order Suessiales; family Symbiodiniaceae; genus Symbiodinium; species Symbiodinium sp. CCMP2592. The sequence goes on along the minus strand of CAJNDT010000102.1, from coordinate 954,358 downwards.
CGCGCGAGGGTTTCTTAAGACTATAGGGTTTGTTACTGCGGTTTGTTGACGCTTGGTGGCTTCGAGTCTAAGCTTGGGCTGCAGGTACAACACTGGGGCTTCAAGGCTGTGCTGGGTCCTCCATGGCTTTGGGCAGGCGACCTTGCGCGCCGTCTTGCGCGCGCTTGCGCGGAGTATGCCGTGTCAGAACCTAATTTTCAACCGTTCGCGACTCTGCTACCGCGGCTTGCAGAAAATAAGAATGAGAGCGCTTACTCCAGAAGCGGAACGTCCTTGGTGTGGGATTAGGGGTTTATTTGGGGACTACATTATAGAGTTTATGCTTAGGGTTTACGAGGGTTTAGGGTTTAGGGTGTAGGCCGGTTACATACAACGCTGCTGAGTATCACTCTTGAATCAACCATAACAACAAGCCTTGAGCTTAGCTTGCGCTCGCCCTTGCGCGCCCTTGCGCGCGATCGAAAGGGTGTGCACCTTTTAGGCGACCGAGTTTTCGCTAATCGCCCTCCTAGTCTTGTCACAAGAACCCCCCAAAAAGAACAACGCTCATATACATATACATAAATGAAATGGATTTCTTTCAGGTCTGGCAGATATTCGCCAACGAACGGCTTCCAGGAAGGCTTGCAGCACATAAATGCCTAAACCCTTAGAAAAGCCTACATTGCATTCCAAGAGATGCGAAAGACCTGCGGAGAAGTTTGCCGGGGAGAGGAGCATTGAACCCTTTTTGCAGCAGGCCTCGTTGTCCAGCAGCCCCGTTACAACAACAGACCCTTTCCCCCGCTTCTTCAAAGCAAGGAGAGGAGACTAGCTGAACCCTAAACCCTATGAACCCCTAAACCCTAACCCGTCTTCTGCAAGTGAACAGCATAAAGTGCGACAGTCTTTCGGACCGGTGCAGCACGCAGTACCTCTCGCCCATTAAAACAGGCAGTACTGTGGACATCGTCAGATCATCCTCACTGGCAGCTGAAACAAGTCCGATGTTTCGACATGGAGGCAGCAGCAGAGAGGAAAACTTCAGCAACGGCACCCGAATCACGAAAAGATACCGAAAGCACACGCAGCACACGGGGCGACAGAAATGGCAATCGTATCAACACTTAGTTGGCTCGACACTAGTCAAGTTCTAACAGCAGTGAGCTTTTCACAGAGAGGGAGTCACGAGCCAGTACAGAATTTACAACAGAAATAATTATGGCAGAACGCTCCGTGCTACTACATACAGAAGCAACCTCGAATGATTGCACCTACCATGGAAGCAAACAAATTCGAGGCTCCTCCCAGGAAGAGGACGCGTCCGAAGTACACAAGGATCACGCCGATGGCCTCGCTGATGTTCTTCCTGAAGAGCTTGGAGCTAAGATGCCGAGCATCAGAGTCTTTTCGCTCACGCTCCCACGAGGCACGCAAGCCTTCGTCATTCCGGAGCCCACCCGAACAAACCAACCGCCATATGACTTCATAGCCCTAATACGGCCCCTAATATTTAAATTTAGGGTACCCAGAAAGGACCCTAATTTTGACAACCACCCATATGACTTCATACTGCCCAACCCCAACCCATCGAATCCATGAACCGGGGCAAATCATGGGTGTGTCCCGTCAACTCAACTAGCAGTACCGCCCCCGGACCCCGACACACAAGCATAACATCACACAGCGTGACAGTCTTTTGGGTTCAGGTTCAATCAACCGAGATTGCACAACCCGTTCTTTTCAAGTGCCACGATGTTCGGATCTCCGCTGTCGCTAACTGAGGGTGCACGGGCTCTACCGCCTCGAGCATACTAGCAGGGTCGATCTTGATCTCAGACGCAGACAAGACAAATCCGGCTGGACAAGGCCTTCATCCACCAACTTGATTATTATCGTCTCTTGCTTCCATCGAAGAATAGTTGTGGCTTTGGCAGGGCTAAAATGCGCGAAAGTCCGCTGCCTCTGAAGCTGCTTGCTGCTCGAGTCTCCAGATGGCATCCAACACCTTCAGCAAGTACCTGGTCGAAGTAAGTGTCGGTTGTTGCAACCATAGATACAATCTACATCTACACCATATGAACAGCACCCTGCAACCCAAATGATTCGCGGGCAGCTGTAACCCGACAAAAGTAACAGCCGAGTGAAACAGGAGGATTTGAGACTTACAAGCGAGCTGAGAACGAGGATTGGTGTCCCAAACCTTTCGCACTTTGCGGTCTTCGGCAAGAGTCAGCCAAACCCAAATTCCTAAAAGCCCCTTAATCTGTTCTTGGCCTGAAGATCCTGAGACCATGCACCTTTTGATCCGCAACACCTGAACCAAGAAAAAACATAGACCGTGACATCAACAGCTGTCCAAGTTGCTGGTTGAAAAGGGTCTTCAGGATAAATCCGCAGAAGACCAGGACCACGGTGCGGTGGGTCCATTCCCCAAACATGCCATCACCCAAGATGCCGTCCTTCAGGCCACCCTAGGCCGGTCTCGTTGGCATCCCTAAAACGAAGAAGAAGAACCTCTTGGCTCTGTCTGCAATTAAACCTTCTTGGTGAATTCGCTCTGAGCTGGCTCTGACGCACGGTTTACATACGTTCCAAGCCGTCAAGACCACTACCACTACTAACTAGTACTGCGACCACCACCCACAGCACCACGACCATCACCACCGCCACGACGACTACTACTACCACTACTGCTACCAGTCCTGCCCCCGCCAGTACCAGTACCAGCAGCAGTAGCAGTAGCAGTTGAAGTGGCAGTGGCAATAGCAGTAGCACGACTACCACGACTGCTACCACTACTACGACCACTACTACCACTACTACTACCACTACCACTACCACGACCGCTACCGCTACCGCTGTTACTGCTATATATATATATATATATATATATATATATATACTATTCACTACTAGATACCACTACTTCTGCGTCTTCGACTACTACTGCTACTCCGGCCGCCGCCGCCGTCAATGCCACTGCCAGTACCAGTACCAGTACGAGTACCAGTACCACTGCGACTAGCACTACTAGCACTCGCACAACCACCACCACCACCACGACCAGGCCCACGCCCACAACAACAAAGACTGATACCTGTACCGTACTTCTACTGCTACTGCTGCTAAACTTGTTCTTGGCGCACTGCTGTTGCTACTAAAACCCTGTCAAGCTACTAACTTCGTACCGGTACGAACACCGCAGCAGGGGGTGACGTAAGTTGGGCAAGTCCTTCACCACCATGTACACCAGACTGGCAAAGGCCCAAGAGACCTGCCGCTCACAGGACGGGACGCAGCCAACTTCCCAGACCTAAGAAGCGCATCCTTTTAGTGCAGCCAAGGGCAGCTGGCAGCTGGCCCGACTTCCCGTCCCGAACACCCGCCTTCAGGCAAGAAAACTGCACCGGGAACGGGTTGCTATCCCGCTTGAGCGCTTTGGTGTTCAGCACCGCCACGTAGCAGCTGATGCAGACCTGCAGTGCTTCTTTCACGATGCTCTCAAGTCTCAGGATGTCTCAAGCACTCCTTGAAACCGACTTAGAGACATGCGGCCCGAGGTCGCCTGCTGGTCAAAGGCTTCTAGTCGATTCTGAGTACGGACTGTATACAAGCTGCAACAGCAGATCCAAGTCCCAAGCCGCGGGGCACCAAGAAGCTTAGGGCTTGAGGGCAAGCCATAAACCCTCAAACCCTCCACCATCGAACCACGCTGAAGCTGAAACCCCACTCCCTCAACAGTGCACCTTGACGATGGCAAGGCAAACGCCGAAGGCGCTGAAGGTCATGGCCCCTCCTCGGTTCAGGCGCGCTAACGTTCAGGTACGTAAGATAGGGGCCTGAACAGTGCGGATAGGGTTTTAGGGCCCATTATGCTATCAATATATTCAGGAACCCCCAAAATAGTATAGTAAATTATTCAGGACCCTACAGTACGTACAACCCAGAATTCTGTCAGGTGAGGTCTTGCGGTCTTGCAGCCGAAGGTAGTCGTGCACTTCATGCTCTCGGGTCTCGAGGCAACAAGGGACCCCGATATAGATTTCAAGTGGTTGGATCCTTGTTACTTAAAGGATCATGGGACTTAATAACTAGGGTTATAGTTAGGCTAACTATACTTATAGCTACTTATAACCCCAATTAAGGTACTTATGAGCTTGCTTGCTAAGTCCCATGATCCTCCAAGTATGAAAGTCCAAGCAAGGCACCCGTCAGTTCGAGAATCTCGCGCCTTTCCTCTAGGGAGAGCTGAGAGCGGAAGCTCTTTGCTCCCGGGGAGCCACAGTTTTAACCCTGAAGGGTCTGAAGGCTCTGCTTGCTTTACATGGGCACTCTGGGACCACAAGTAGTGTCCGTAGCTCGTCGAGAAGCGGTCCCAGGAAACTTACATCATAGGGTCGACCTTGTGGAGTTCAGTTGCTGAACGTTCTTGTCAAGCCTCCCCTGGCCTTGCCGACGAGGACGTACTCGAGCATACCGGAGGAGGTCGTGAAGAGAATGAACCACCTAAGGGTTTTCGGGCTTTCGGGGCTTCGTCAGACTCCCAATTCCAAGGCGAAGGACTGCTAGCCAGGCTGAAGGACTTCAGGTACTATTGGACACCATCCCGCAACAGCACATGTTGACGTGCTGACGATTTTTTGCTGCTCATTCTTCGTCTGAGTTGTTTTGGTTGAGTCTGACGGGCCAGGATTATCGCTGTCGCTTGTCTGCTGCATCCTTAGCGATCGCTTATTTTACTGATCGTTGGTAGCAGCTTCTACATCCAGCATTGCTATACTGCTGCTGATGTTTAGCAGAAATTGCAAGGCTCTCCCACTTCTGTACATGACAGCTGACCACGCTTGTGAAGTCTGAAGCGACGACAGTGAGCCAAAGCAGAACTCCACTTTATTTGGCGGTTGTGAATGAGCTACGGGCCAAAACCCACCAGCGGGGAAATCTTGATATCCCCGTATGAATATGAAGCACAGTAAAGTGAACGCAGTTTAAATGTTTAAAATAAAACCGTCAGAGGTTGGCAGTATGGAGCAGCATTCAGTTCAACAGCAGCTACGATCCGGTTGTCCGAAGGAGAGAACGATCCCTTCTGTACCCTCGCCACTTCACTACTGCCTGCTCTGGATTGGGATGGTTTCTGCTGTTGCTGGACCGAAGTGTTGAAATTTTGATCAGAGGCACTGCATCATGCTCTGGGCGGAGCCATCGAGAAGCCACATCCTAAAGCTGAGCTGAATGCACCACTTAGTTGTCAAAGTTAGATAACGGCGAACATGCAGATTGCACCTGACACCTGACGGGGCCTCTGACAGCAAGAGTGCGTCATAGCAAGCAGTATGGCACGCATCGAAAATCAACAGGCAAAGCAAGCACTGATATATATATATATATATATATATATATATACACACACGTGTCTATCTATATATATATATATATATATATACATATGTACAGAAATATACACATGCCTACACCTATAAATACATCGGTGTAAATACAATTGAAAAACAAATATCAGCACACATGCTAAAACACGCATATATATATATGTTTATATGTGGTCCCGCGCTCCGCGCCCCCCCCCTCCATGGTCCATGGTCCAGGATGCCCCCCCTCCTGTGGGATGGAGTGTGGGTTCCCTCTTCCCCCTGTGGGGTGGTCGTGGGGGTTTTGCGGTTTTGGGTCTAGCTTAAGCTTTTGAGTTTTGGGTTCAGGGTTTCGGGTTAAAAGGCGTAAGGCTTCGAGTCGACAAGGGCTGAAGGAGAGTTTCGGGTGTAGGTTCGTTATAAGGTTGACAATTTATGTTCTGGTTTAGGCTTAGAGCCTGCGTGTGGCGGGGTTGAGGGTTGGGTGTAGGGTTTGAAGTTTAGGTTAAGGTTAGTAAAAGCAGGAGCAGGCGCTACTGCGATTAGTCATAGGATTTATGGCTTGCGTAGGGCTTGCGTACGATGCTGGCCTTGTCTGCCCTCCCTTCTCCGCACACGCCATCGCCCCCCGCCCCCACCTCCACCCCGTACCAGACGATACCATTGGGTGGAGGGGGGAATGCCAGACGCCTGTATATACATATGATTACATATGTATATATATATATATATATACATATGTATGTCTGTGTGCGCACATGCATGCATGCGAGGACGGATGAATGGATGTCGGTGAATACACACATGTTCATGTGAGTGTTCTGCGTGGCTTGCGTAATTCCTGCTGTCGCTGTCATCTTCGCAATCTTAGCAGAAACAGCAACAGCAACAACAAGCAGCAATAACATCAGCAACAGTAAAAGCAACCGCAGCACCAACAGCAGCAAGCCACAACGACCGCTAGTCGCAGTGGTAGTAGTCTAGTCGCAGGAGTAGTAGCGGCAGTACTAGTGAGAGTAGCAGTAGTAGTAGTAGTAGTAGTAGTAGTAGTAGTAGCAGCAGTAGCAGTAGCAGTAGCAGTAGCAGTAGTAGTAGTAGTAGTAGCAGTAGTAGTAGCAGTAGTAGTAGCAGTAGTAGTAGCAGTAGTAGTAGCAATAGTTTTTGTCACCCACCTAGCACGGCTCAGCCAGCTCCGCGGGGCTCTATGAGAGCATCGACGACTGGAACATGCATTCTACGAATGCCGACAACCAGAACACCGAACATGACAGGCCGCTGTTAGTCACACACCCGAACAGAAGTTAGGGCCACTAAGATTAAGGCCTGCAATGCTCGCAAAACAACACTCTGTACACCCCGAGGATAGTTGCGACTACCACTCGTGGCAGTAGTAGTAGCAGCAGTAGTAGTAGTAGTAGTAGTAGTAATAGGAGTAGTGGTAGCAGTAGTAGTAGTAGTAGCAGAAGTAGTAGTAGCAGTAGTAGTAGTAGTAGCAGTAGTAGTAGCAGTAGTAGTAGCAGTAGTAGCAGTAGTTTTTGTCACCCACCTAGCACGGCTCAGCCAGCTCCGCGGGGCTCTATGAGAGCATCGACGACTGGAACATGCATTCTACGAATGCCGACAACCAGAACACCGAACATGACAGGCCGCTGTTAGTCACACACCCGAACAGAAGTTAGGGCCACTAAGATTAAGGCCTGCAATGCTCGCAAAACAACACTCTGTACACCCCGAGGATAGTTGCGACTACCACTCGTGGCAGTAGTAGTAGCAGCAGTAGTAGTAGTAGTAGTAGTAGTAATAGGAGTAGTGGTAGCAGTAGTAGTAGTAGTAGCAGAAGTAGTAGTAGCAGTAGTAGTAGTAGTAGCAGTAGTAGTAGCAGTAGTAGTAGCAGTAGTAGCAGTAGTTTTTGTCACCCACCTAGCACGGCTCAGCCAGCTCCGCGGGGCTCTATGAGAGCATCGACGACTGGAACATGCATTCTACGAATGCCGACAACCAGAACACCGCACATGACAGGCCGCTGTTAATCACACACCCGAACAGAAGTTAGGGCCACTAAGATTCAGGCCTGCAATGCTCGCAAAACAACACTCTGTACACCCCGAGGATAGTTGCGACTACCACTCATGGCAGTAGTAGTAGTAGTAGTAGTAGTAGTAGTAGTAGTAGTAGTAGTAGTAGTAGTAGTAGTAGTAGTAGTACTAGTAGTAAAATGTCATGGCAGAATGATAATCCTAACAGTGGTGGCAGTTACAGAACGGGGCCACGCGCATTAGGGCGTGACACGTTAAGCGTAATAACAGCAATCTATCGGAATTATCTAGGCTTTTGCAGCTTGCCCCGCCACGTCATATGGACACCTGCAGGCAATATGTCGTTCTCTGTCAAAGTCTTGAGAGACATCGGCTCAAGATTGGTTAATGTAGGGTAGGGGCCTTATTATTTGGAACTGGGTTTTGGGGCCCATTATACTATCAATCATAATAATAGGTTACTATCAAGCCCCCTTTTCTGTGGCTTCGTGAGATGCAACCGGGCATCAGGCTCGCCGTGATGATCAGCTTTGACTGGGAGAGGACGGTATATGTCGAGGAGTCAATGTAATTCACGGACTCCTCGCATGCCGGGTTTAGGGTTTAGGGTTACCAACTTAGGCCCTTTCTACAGGCGAATGATTTTTTGTGTGCGAGGCTCTGTTATGACGTGCCTTCTTGTTAAAAGTTGGATCTGTGGAGGAATTTCGTTAGGCTTTGGCCAGGTCCCCAGGCTTCATCAAACCCCGACTGGCTCCATCTCGAAGATGTCTCCGAGAGCGTAGATAAGGCCGATGTGGGCAAACCTCGTGAGATTGCCTCCCATGCTCATTTCAAGTCACCGGGAACTCGGCACACACGTGACAGTGGGAATCCACAGAAGATCCGTGCAAGGAGCGGCAGAAAAAAGTTAGGCTACGGTTATGGTCAATTCTAAGGATCTGTTCAGTTCCATGAACCAGACGTTAGCCCATGATTCTTGCAGTCAGTCTTCCTTGGGTTGCGACTCGGACTTGGTGTCGTATGGTATGAAGTATGAAGAACTCGGACCCTGGATTAACCCGACGGACCAGTTCAAAACTGACATCGCAACTTCAGAAGTACAAACGCGAGGCATATGCACTGTGGTCGTGTTCTGCTTCAATCTCTACACTCCAGAAGAAAGAAATCGCTTACGGTGGCAGCATGCTTCTCACTGCATGTTGTCCCTTCTGCGGACCCTTGAGCTCGCAACCACCCTGAATCATTGTCCCTGGCCCCTCATCCCGGGTTTCTCCCCGGTGTCGCAGCCTGTGTCAAAGCACTTCTTCAAATCGGCCTCTGCGGGAAGGCAAGGAGTCTAGGGTTCGAGCTGCCTTGGAGGGGAGTAACAGTTTTTCGTTCTCGCGCTCTTTCTCTCTCTCTCTCTCTCTCTTTCTCTCTCTCTCTGTCTGCCGTGCCATCATCAAGAGTCTCGCAATGCAAGGGCACGAAACCGCAGTTTTTTGGTTTAGAATTCGGAGTCTTTGCTGATTGTATGGATCGTCAGCAGTCAGGGCTCTGCTTCGAGCTGCGAGTGATGCGCTTTTACAAGCCTACTGCTGGGCACATGGGCTGAACAGTTTGCAACGAACAGAAAGACTCCGTTTTGTCTTCCCATGCATTCGCCCCAATCTTTCCTATTATCTGAAAGCGACTGCAACCAAAGCTGACCCGGTTCGTCTAGAGCGGAGATCTCTGCATGACGCCAATCTCTTCAAGGACACATCATAACCATCGCCGAAATCGCCAGCAAGTGTAGATTCCCTTTCATGGCTCTAGGGCATGACCTTGTTGCCGCTGCTACCACCACCACCACCACCACCACCACCATGAGTCTCATCATGAACACCGTCGTCATCTTCGTCGCCATCGCGTGCCCAGCGCCTTCTCGCCACGACCACCGAACAGCAACGGCACTAGCACAAGCAGGCTCCGGCTCCTACTCATCCTCGACATCAGCTTCGTCTTCATCGTCCTGGTTTTCGTAAGGTTCATCGGCCTCGCCGTCGTGGTTTCCGAACCTGCAACCGATTTCTTCATCTGCAGCACGAGCACCAACATCACCAGTTTGATTACACCTGAGAAGACTAGCGGCGAGGAACGTGTTCAAAGCAATGTCGTCCCAGTGCAACGCAGGCCTGGCCCCCTGTGCTGTGAGCCAGCACCCAACCGATCGCGACACAAATGATCTGAGCCACGAAAATGACGCTGGACACCGTGTACCTGGGACGAGAATCATCAATCACCATGACCAACATCACCTTCATCATCGAGATCAAATCGTCATGGAATCGTCATCGCACGACCGAACAAGGACGAAATTATTGGAGATGAAGAAAGTTCGATGCCCGAGCTGTGAAATAGCACAAGCATCCAAGCACAGCGTGCGCCAGATGTTATCCGTGAGGCTTGCAGCTCTGAATCTCACGCGTTGGCAATTGCAACTATGCCTGTTGCCGGGTCAGTATATACATACCTTTTTTTACAAGCTTCTCCGAACCCCCTGGCCTTCCTACTCTGTTTAGTTTAGGCCCGTCTCCCTCAAAACTTGCGATATGCCAACAAAACATTCCATTCAAAAAACGAGGATTCATCGCAAACTATACGACAGTACAAACGAATTACAGAGGTACACTGTAGCAAAACCAAGCATCATAAACACAGTGGCAAGAGGCAAACATCACGGCGAAGAACAGGACGCATGGCTCCAACGAATACCCTTATGAACACCGCGGTCGTGAAAAAAACATGAGATAGTCAAACTGCAGGAGCTGCAACTCAAGCGGCTGCTTGCAAGAACCGGATCCCCTACGTAACCCTCCTCAGGCTCTGCGGACTCTGAAGCCTGGTTTGGGTTCGCTCAGCCGAAAAGGTTAATATTTCATAACGATAGCGAGGTTCAAGCAACACTCAGACAACGACAAGGAATGAAGGAACCACTGTAGTACGACAGCTCCCTGACAGTCCAGGTACCAGTATGGCCTACGGAACATCAAGCCCTTGTTCGACCGTGCTGCGACTCCAGGTTTGTTAAATCCAGCTTCCCATGAACCCACGCACGCCACCAAAGCACCATAGAGACCTCTGAGACTCTGGACAACCCTTGCCAAGCCTCATCAAAGGCTACATGCAGCCAACGCACTGTGCGTGGGCATTGTCACCTTTCGCCCACCTTCAAACTATTCCAAACGCACGGCGTTCAAGCTCCAATTGTCTTTAAGGCTTCCAGGGCCCATGGCCTCAAGGATTGAAAATGTTTGGAGTTTTGAGGCTTCAGCAGCTCATGGCTTGTTCAGGATTCGGCTTTTCGCAGCACTCACGATTTTCCGGACTTCTCCCACTCTCGCGCTTTGGCTTGTGTTACGGGAGGCATCTACATCGCCGAGGCGCTCAATGAAGGAGTTGTGGCAGGCTCGCTGGACGGTCACAGCAATGAACGCCGCAGCTTTCCTTGTGGCTGGACATTATGTAGGCTGCAGGTTCGACGGTCGTCTCTTCTTGTTCGGACGTCGAATGGGGACATGATGTTGTGATTAACTGTTGGACGGAAGGTAGAAGGACAACTTCAGCCAAATATGGGGAAAAACCTCAACAAACAGCACAGGGTGTTTGTGCTTTCTTGTGCTAATTACACTTGCAACCCGGAGGATGAGTCCTGGTACTTGCTCAGGGCTTCTGCTTCTCTCATGAAGGAAATTCAGAACTTACCACAAAACATGCTCGACACTTGTCAGCTTCGCTGTTGAATCGGAGCTTCGGCCTAAGATGACATAGCAGTTCCGGTTTGTAAACTTGTCTCATGACCAGCTTTTGCGCGCTGCACTGACCCTTGCCTCATCTCATCAGATCACAACCCAAGAAGCCGCCATGACATGCTATGAATGACGGAACCGGGTAACTAAGGAGGGAGAAAGCTTGAGACAGCCAGAGATGCAGAGGCTTGCAAGTGCAACTCAGCGGCGTCTTGGCATCAGCCATCTCGTGGAAGCCCGGCTCGTCGGCAGGATGCGAGGTCACAAAGGTTGAGCTTTCCGGCCAGAATGCTGAGGTCGTGGGAGGTGGCGCTAGAATATCTTCAAGTGTTGAAGGACCCATCCAAGACTGGCCCGACATTTGAAGAACGACCACACAATCCTGTAAATCCAGGTTGAGGCGACAAGTAAAGATCGCAAGTCAGGTCACATGGTGCACATGCGTGCACACACACACACACACTCAGAAACACTCATGCCAAAGGCAGACTCCAGACGCACGCGTGCCTGTTGCATGCAAAACCATTGCATTGGTATGGCCCGAAAAGGCTAAAGAATGAACAATTAGGAACCCTTTCTTGGCCTGTTCGGTTCGATGTTTCATTCCCTAGACCCGAAAGCCAAGACTTGAACGATAAAAAGGTCTGTGAAGCTGCCAAAACCAGCGCCCGAAGACTACGTTCAACGATGCCTCGGCCATCTTAACATGGTCCCTTTTTTAAGCACGGGCAGGGTTTACGCTCTCGCAACTCGGACAAGCCAAACGAGGTTCAAGGTTTAGGGTTTAGGACATGGTCCCTAATTCCACAGCTCTCCACTCAGGTCCTGAAAATCTCTCAGAATCCCAAACCATAGCCCATCGACCCGGGAACTGCAGGATCTAAAAAAACCCGCAACTCTCAGACCATCCGTAAACCCGAAAGTAGTCGCCAGAACCCAAATCGGCCCATAGTTTAGTCCAGGATAACCGCAGTTAGGGCACTTGTAGACGTCAATGATAAACTACTCACCAAAGACTTCAAGCCCTAACGTCCTTGACGTAACAAACGACCGGACCCTCAACCCTGCCCCATATTTAGCCCCAAAGCATGTGTAAACCACTACTACTGCAAACCCTTAACCGACCCTGAAACCCTACATCCAAGCACCCTCACAGAAACCTTACAAAACACTTATAGTACGGAACCCTTACAGAAAACCCCTTACACAACCTTCATAGTCCTTTTAGAAACCTCATAGAACCCTTTCCATTTGTTTCCCTCACAGGAACCTTTCAAAAAACTGGTAGAAAGTATATAAAAACCCTAAACCCTCTCTCTCTCGCTCTCTCTCTCTCTCTCTCTCTCTCTCTCTCTCTCTCTCTCTCTCTCCCTTTCTCTCCCAGGCATCCCCACTCCTAAACTTATAAACCCTAAACCCCCGCTTAGCAATTGCATCCCGGTAGAAAACCTGAGCCCGGCGCCCGCTTGCCGAGCCACGATTCAAACTCCGAGGCCCTGAACGTGCATGTTCTGGCTTAGGGTTTGGGTTTATGGGTTTAGGGTTTAGGGTTTGGGGTTTGGGGTTTAGGGTTTAGGGTTTAGGGTTTAGGGTTTGGGTTTATGGGGTTTAGGGTTTAATTAGGGTCATTAGGTTTACCTTTGTGCTTATACTTTATAAATCACAGTTTAGGGCGGTACTGGTATGTCGTGTCTTTCTACGGTTTGGTTCTTTGGGGCTAGCTTCTTCTATTCTCTTAAAGTGGCTTGACTCCCATTTTAGGCTCCAGTCTGGTCCCGTGGAGTGCTCTCGGTGTAAGGGGCTTCGTATGGGTTGCAAAGAAACACAAGGGTCAGGAAGGGGAATTGAAGGATTTCGGCTCGCACGGCTCCGGGGTTCAGGGAACATCTCAACGTGACCCTGGAGTCTGGATGAGATAGTTGAAAAGGGCATGAGAGTTCAGGGTGCTTGGACTTCCGAGCATATGGCTTGCTTTCTTGCTGAGGGTTTGCAGTCATTCGGCCCGACGCTCGCGTTCAAAGCGTGGGGTTTAGAGTGAGGTTTATGAGATTGACGGCCACAAGGCTTCAGACTTAAGGAGGTTTACATTTGAGAGCTTCTGGCTGTCCAGTCTTTTGAATCTCTGAAAAAAGATATGCTAGGCTCAGGGCGGGCTGGACTTTACAGCATGTGACTCTTTGATACAATGGGGTTTAACATGTTCAAGCTTTAGTGGCATGGAGTAAGGTTTAGGATTTAGGCTTCGTTTGGACCGAGAGCAAACTCAATTCCGAACTCCAACGATGAGAATGACAACGCAACTTTCACAACTGAAGCTGTGCAAACCCTACATCACTCCTGCCTCGCTGCGCCCTGCGTAAAGTCGCAGCTGCAAACCTTATGAATTGGAATTACGTGCATGCTTCGGGTTGGGAGAGAATATGTGCAAAGCCTTGTCAAACCCTTAACCTGAAACGTCGACTTCCTGAATCCTAAGGCGCTAAAGAACATCACACTGAGGACGCACACCCCTGGTTCTCTAGCTCATAGGGTGGAGATTCGGGGATCATACAAACTGTGGACTCGAATTGCTTTTAAAAGTGTCCGAAAGATCTCCCGGCGTCTATGCCCAAGACGTATACACGCCTGGCTGACAAGAACGCCTGCAGAACTCGGACCTAGAAGATATCCATCCCTTTGAGAAGGAAGCACTACGCCATGTCTAAAGTTTAAAGCATGCCACACAAACTAAAATGAATGATGCGGGCCTGACAGGATAGACTTGGGCTTTCGATGCTGTGACACGATGCTGATATCAAGGATCCCGCGAGGCCTCGATGGTAGCATTCGTAGTTCATTCAAGCCCCCCTATCAAACTCTGGACCCATGCTGTCCCTGAACCATTTGAGAGAACTCGGCCTGCCGACATGGCCACGGATGGCATCCCCGTTGAAGGGAAGGTTGTCCGTGTTCATCACGCATAGTGGCCGCCTCGTTCGAGTGAGGTTTTATGCCAGGAGAGTGAATCCATGTGAATCCTACAAAGGATTTTAGAGCAGACTGGTCTACTCCGAGGTTGGCGCTCGGAGAGGGAGGACAGGAAAAAAAGCGCTGGCTTGCACATCCAGCCCACAAACATGCAGCAACAACTCCCAAATTCAGTGCACCCCCGCAGATCACATCCTATCAGATCCCCTCAACCCGAATTCCTTATGATCAAAACCTGACACACAGGCTTCAAATCACCTTCTTCCGATCCAGACTGCCAGGAGCCTCTTGAAGCCAAGCACCCGAAAGCCAGAAATATGGTTGGGAAAGCTACGGACTGCTTCTCAGTCTCCCAACCCTACCGCAGACCCTGGACACCCATCAGAAAACCATCTAAACCCTAAACCCTGAACCCCAAACCCTACAGGAACGCTGGGACCCACGGCTTCGAGGGTGTGTCAACCTCGAAGCAGCCCTGGGGCAGCTTGAGCCGCTCAACTACCCAAACAAAACAGTACTGCTGTAGGGTTTAGGGTAAAGAGCCTTTTCAGGATTATATAGTCTAGTATTTCCTACTAGACATACGGCTTCGGGTTTGTAGTGTTTCATACCAACACCCAGCGATTCCCAGCAGCAGTCGCATGACCAAGACTAGGATTGTAACTATGTTGCTACGCATGTACATCATATATCACACATGTACTGCTTCTATTTGCTATTGCCATCGGTGCCTCACCTGTTACAGGGGAGGTCCGAGTTTGCGTAGAGGGAGTGGACAGGGTTCCGGCTCTCAGTTGCGGACAGGCCGCTTTGGGTTTAGGGGTTGAACACGGGCGCCTCGGTAAAGTCCATGCCACAAACCAAGACATGAGCCCGCAAAGTGTCACGAAACCGATGAACGAAGAGCAGCTCGAGGTGGGCAGTAGCAAAACGGGAAAGAAGTGTAGGCCTAGATAAAGTTCATATCCCCCGACTATGAGACATACATGAGCCTTGTGTCAGCGTAACCGCCTTTCAACTATCCAACGGGTTTTCAGGGCTTCCTGGTCCAAGATGCTTGGTTTTGAAATTATTGAGAAGCCGATGGTTTCCATGAAGTAATCAAGACTTGTGGCCTGCCATTTGCATCACTTCAGAAACCTTCCAGTCCGGAGCCCTCAGGCTTGCTACTTGCCCAAAAAAATCTTACCGTTGCTTTGTAGGAGGCATTGGGACGTTGTGGCTGCACTCCTGCCTCTTCGGAGCACCACCCCATTGCTCAACCCTAAACCCTAAACTCTGAACCCTGAACCCTAAACTCTGAACCCTGAACCCTAAACTGTTGTGGCTTGTGGCGTGCAGCCCAAACCGGAAGGGCCACGGCCCTGCAGCGCGGCACATGTCCCTCAAAACATGCGCGCAACCATGAACACATTAATATGGGAGTGTCCGAAAATTAGGGTTTAGGGTTTAGGGTTAATATATGGGAGTGTCCGAAAATTAGGGGTACCTTATTTGGACTTATTTGGCGTCCCCATAATAAGGATCCTGCTATTTAATTTAAGATACTATAGTAGGATAGGGGACCCTATTTCGGAAACCCCCATATTGACCCGGTGCGCCAGGGGCTCGTGCGTAGAGAAACTCAGCGAGGTCGAGAATCGAACCTGAAGGATGCTTTTAGCAACAAACTGGGGTCTAGAGTTTGTATAGGGTTGCGTCCAAGCCAGGTTGTTGCCTGCTGCACCAGGTTGGTACCACCGTTCAGCTTGCTTTTGCGAAGGTTCCGTACTGCTCTGGGCGCTGCATTGTTCGAGGTTCGGGACTGTAACGCATTTTTCCGGGGGCAACCTGCCATACACAAGACTTTGACAGGGTCAGGCAAACCGCCGGCAGACGTGATCGACTTTAGACTGTTCAGGACCCTGCGACCCGATGAGAAGCAGCTTCTCGGATCCATAGCTTGGTCTTTTCGAGGAAGTGTGAGGTGTGGCCACAGTGATGCTCATCATATCATGTGGTCATGACGACATCCGAAAAACCACTATGGACATGGTACGATCTGATTCTTCTCTTGGAGATGACGGCGGTGTTGATCATTGCTCTTCTTCCCAAGCCTTCTTGCTAGCCCTGCGCCAGATATCCTCTAAAAACGCAAAACATGCCTGCCGCAAGAAACACCCGGCACTGAGATGCAAACGGCCATTATGCTCAATTCCAGCCTGCAATCGCGGGGTTTGGGGTTTTCGAGTTTCGGCAGCCAGGGCTCATGCTCTGTGCTGGGGACTTTTATTAGTAGAGCGGACGGTCCGGCCTTCAGTGATGCATCAGGGTTCTAGGACATGGCATGGATGCGAAGGCTCCATGAATAAACGATTTGGAGGTTGGGTTTTAGCAGGTTGTACGGTTTCGAGTGGGGAATTCATTGCACAGCGTGTAAGCCAGTTTAGTCTTTGACTGGACCGCCTACTTTGCAGTGTTTCCCGCTTACTCGGCTTACCCAACCCCCCCCCCTGAACAGTAAGTCGAGGATGCGCACGTCTGCGACAAACAATGTCTTAAACCCTGCTTTCCCTGAAATCTAAGACGTTCGCATAGGTCTCTGTCGACAGCTTGGCTGTGCGGGAGAGCTCAACCAGGTGTTTTAGTTTATAGCCTGACGCAAAATCTGTTGGACCCTGAACCCTCGACATCGAATCCTGGCTGCCAGGTTGTACTAGTACCCAGGCTCACACACGAAGTTTACATCGTACAACTAGCATCCGGGCTCACACCTCCGTCAAGCCTAGCCCGATGTAGGCGAGGTTCGGCCTACAGCAAAGGCAAAGTGGTAAGTAGCAAGTATACAGTAGTAAGTAATATGCAGCAACTAGTAAGTCGTCAGTCTTAGTAGGTAGTAAGTAACAAGTAGCGAGTAGCGAGTAGTGAGTAGTGAGTAGCAGGTGGTAGGTGCCAGGTGGTAGGTGGTAGGTGGTAGTAGGCAGTAGGTAGTGGTTACTCAGTAGTAGCAGCAGCAGGAGTAGTAGTAGTAGTAGTAGTAGTAGTAGTAGTCGTCGTCGTCGTCGCGACTGTCTAAATATAATGCGACTATGGACGTTGAATTCCGAACGGGCAGCTCCTGAAGTTTCTCTCCACACCTGTGGCTGGTTGTGATGTGATATTCTGCAGCCGCATTTATTACAGTTTGAGGTTGAGTCTACAGATGTTGGCTTCGAAGGCTCAGGCTTCGGCACTCGAGCGCGCGAGTTCCATCTCGCGGCCGCTTTCGTGAGCCGGCAATTACGGGAGGTGGGATGTTGAGGCGCAGGGTTTCTGACAGATGTAAATGAAAAAACAGACCAACAGCACGTGGTGCTCGCTGCCGCTGCCTTCGAAAAGCAATCGAATAGTTATCGTCATATACTGCCTAGGAATACGTGCAGCAAACTGAAAACTGAAAAGAAACCACTCCTTCACCGCCACCATCATGATCAGAATAAGCCTGCCACCTGCATCCACCACAAATTCGACCATGGAAACGCATACCAGCACGTGTCACCTGGAAGCAGTCCATCACCACTGAAAGCACCTCCTCCACGCACCGTAGCAACTCTGAAATTTCTTGACCTGCCCGAAACCTCCGGAACCCTAAACCCCAAGAAACTGCTCTCCCAAAGGGTCCAAGTATCATTATGGTGTATATACTTATAGGGTATTTTGGGGGGTCTGAGTACATACCAGAATGATACTTGGAGCCTTTAAGGGTCTGTCGAGGCACAGCTTGCTCGGAAGCTGCATGAAAGCGTTTCGGCCTTCCGGCCTTCTGCAGACAAGGGGGTCTGGCATAGGGGTCTTATAATGCTTAGAAAAAAGGCTCCCTTTAAAGGAGGATCTATGGTAGGGTTCCAGAATATAGGGGTCTTGATAATTTGAATGTGGGTTTGGGGCCCGTGATACTATAAACAGATAAACAGATTAAGGAAACCCCAAAGTAGTTTTCGTAATTGTTGAGGCCCCTAGAGTACAATGATGATGCTGGTTGATAGTCTTGCTTCTTCCAAGCAAGGATACTTGAGGTTCTAGGGGGGCGCTGAGTAATCACTTACTGTGTGACCTGTGTATGCTGCGTGTATGACCGTGTAGCTGTAGTTGCCTTGCGTTCAACCCAGGTATGAGTACCCACGAGCGTTCAAGCGGGAACATCCACCGCAAGAACTAGCCGATGCCGCTCAGGACTATCAGCAGCGACAGCACCCTGTAGTTCATGCCTGCCAAGCCGATGATACTGATGCTGATGATAGTGCTGGACCAGAGTCACCGTTGCCTTTTTCGAAACTATGCAATAGCATGACCGGCACGGCAAGAGATGTAGAGGTCGGAAAAGCAATTGAATAACAGCATCCCCTCAACACCCCCACATGACTGCACAAAACGTACCCCACAACCCTGATGAACTTAATACAGGCCCCTCTATTGAACACGATTTAAAAACAACCTTCTAACCCCTTAGAGGCCCCCTTAAAGCCCTGACAAAGACCTTCGCAATACTCGTATGAAATTATGAAACCCTAGACCCTGAACCACATAACCCCCTAAACCACCTTACCCCTGAACCTAAACCCCACTCTTTAAAGGGGACGCCAGGCCTTCCCAAGGAGCCACAGGCGGCCACGGGAAGCAGCGAGGTTTGGACCCGGCCATCCTACGAGCTTAGGTTTAAGCTTAGTTAAGGGCTTTCGGGGAAGGTAAGGATTTTGTTCTGAGGGGAGAGGGGTGTGTGAGGAGTAGATTTAAGGTTCTGTTTAGTCATGAACACATGCAGACATGTCTAAACCAGGGAAGATAACGCGGGAAACCTAGCCAGGGGTTTATGAGGGAGTTTCCAAAAATGAGGGACCCCAATATAGTACCCGAAATAGTAGGATCCTTATTATAAGGACCCTCACATAAGGTACCCCTAATTTCGGAAACTCCCATGAGGGTTCTAAGCTTTGGGGCGGCTTAAGGTTGAGAGCACTAGGCTTCAGATCTGAGGGGTCAGTATTCTTCGAGGTCTTTGGCTGGGGACTCATACTATTAAGAGTAATTATAGTAGTAATCGTAGTAATCGTAATGATAGTAATAATAGTAATAATAGTAATAATAGTAATAATAGTAGTAATAGTAATTATAGTAATAATAGTAATAATAATAGCAATAGTAATAATGGTAGTAATAGTAGTAATAATACTAGTAGTGCATTGTGTCGGTAGGGTTGAGCGCTCGGGAGGTACGGCATCATCGAGTGAGGCTTTATCTTCCGACGTAGGAATGGACCGCCAGGAACTGCAGCCGGTGATCAACCTACAGGCACGGCAGCAGCGCATCCGCCCGGTCAACACTTGCAAGCAAAGAACGTCACAGCTAAGGCCAACTCATCGCGCGCCCGAATCTCTGGGGCGGCCACTCGCCTTTCTCGCGGCCAGACAGCATCGAAAAGTGCGGTGTCATCTTGTTCCGTACGTACACGGAGGCTTATGCACACAATTCGTTTGCAGGAATAGTCCAAACACGCACGAAAGGAGCTCAGTGAAGTGCGTTCTGCAATTTGAGGCATTTCTGATGCATCAGCCAACTTTGCCGCAAGCTTCTCGTAAACATTTTGCACGAGATTCTCGAACTGGCACTGGACTTGAAGAGTTCGGAGCCCGAGGAGTCTGCTTTTGCATCTCGCCCTACGGTTCAGAAGCTTGCCACGCGTCTACGAAAGGCCCGGCCGGCCCTACTATAGGGGCCTTAATTAGGATAGGGTTTGGGGGCCGATTATACTATAGTTACAATAACGAACCCCCAAAATAGTATGGGTAACTATTTGGGCCCCTATATTACTTCCTAAGGACTTTCATGTACACCACGGCGCTGCGCGGCCTGTCCTGCAGCACTGTGTCCACCTCGTAAGTCCTCTCGGGTCGACGCTTGGCCATGTACCTCTCGCCGGCGCTACGTGGCTGATAGCTTGACAAGGCGTGAGAAGACGTGTGCGCCAGGACGGCAGCTGAGGGCAGAATAGAAAACGTGAGCAGAGACAAACAGACAGACAGACAGACAGACAGACAGACAGACAGAGACAGAGAGACAGAGAGACAGAGAGACAGAGAGACAGAGAGACAGAGAGACAGAGAGACAGAGAGACAGAGAGACAGAGAGACAGAGAGACAGAGAGACAGACACACAAACAGACAAACAAACAAACAAACACACACGCGCGCCCACGTGCTCTGAGTAATTCCCACGTTGCACGCACGACTTGAAAGCTGCAAGGCTAAGGATAAGCGCTGGGGCTGGTGTGTCGGGATACGAACCCATTTGCAAGCCGGGCTGCAGAACTGAAGGATGTTGGGAGCCCACTTTGGGTTGACGATTATTCTAACACATTCTAACAGTACAAGTAATAGTAAGAGTAATTATAGTAGTGAGAGTAGTAATAGTAATTTTTTGAACAGTATTACTAGTCGCTTGCGACAGGATGGTGCAGGAACCCAGGTGGCGGAGCCCGCAGGCACTGGGCCATCCCTGGAATAGGACAATCGTCCCAAGTAGGAGGAACATGCCCCGCTATAGTGATTGTAGTCGCTATGTACAGTTACACGACAAAATGCCCCAGAACCCTGTTCTAGCTATGAAGTACCCTGCCCCGGTGTACCTGTGAAGTCCCCTTTTTGGGCCCACTCTGGCAACTGCCAGCTTGGACGCCACATGGAGGCTTGAGCGCGTTTCCCTTTCACTTTTGCGTGCGGTGATCCCACCTTTAAGGCCGGCACCATACCTTTGAAACCGAACACGGGCGGCGACTAGACAATGAGGTATCCCAACTGGCTAAAGCCCTAATTTGTTGTTGAGACCCCGAGGTCCCCAACCAAGTATTTATGCCACAAACGAATGTAAAGATTCAACTTGTCGAAAGCAGCTTGGCCCCCTGCTCCGGAAAAGCTGTTCCTCGTGTCTGGGCCTGGATCGGGTTTGTGAGGCGAGAGAACGATGCCTCAAACAGGTTGTAGGGCTGGGGTTGTAGAGCCAAGTGATGGGTGTCCTCCTCCTGGATGCGGAGAGGTATTAAGGTACAATACCTATGCATACAATGCTACAACGATTGTGCTATCGCCCATTCAGGAAAACGTTCTTGTGACCCTGCCCTAGAAGCCTTAGTTGCTCAAAATAGTCGCATGCATCTGCTTACCCACTCAGCGTCTCTGTTCGGCGGTCTTGACAAGCCAGACGAGATACTTGGCGTGTACTCGGCTGGAAATGACATCTTGTCTCGTGTTGAGAAGGGTTGAGGGTTCATGATAGTTACGAGTGCTGCTGAGACCAATATACTCTGCTTACGCAGCTAGACCCTAAGCTTTAATCCTGGATCTAACATAAGCTGCCATTTTCGGGACTTGTGTAAGCGAGTCATAAGAAGGAACCCTAAGAAATTCAGGTTTCCCAGAGACTCCAATATCCTTTAATTCAGGAATATACCTTAAATTATAGTAGGATCCCTAATGTAATTGAAACGCATATTATAAGGGATATTGGAGTCTCTGGGTTCTTCGAATCATAGGGGCCTTAATAATTGGAATAGGGTTTTGGCCCATTATAGTATTATTATAATAAGGAACCCCCAAAATAGTATAGGTGATTATTAAGGCCCCTACAGTGTGGGCTTATCACCTGAGACACCCTGGCCAGAATGACTTCGCCACCGATCTCCGAGAGGGCCGGAACCAACCTCGGAGTTCAAGCTTTATGGCCCTTGAAGGGCTCCTTCAAGGGTTCCTTTAAGGAGTCTTTAAGGTTCCTTTAAGAGTCTTTCAGGGCTCCTTTAAGGGTTCCTTTAAGAGGTCTTGTGTTTAAGGTCCCTTTAAGAAACTTAAGGTTCCTTTCAGGGATCTTTTCGGGCTCCTTTAAGAGTTAAAACAGTGAAGTTCTTCAAGGGTTCCTTCTCAAAGGTTCGGGGCTTAAAGCTTAGGGTAGCATAGGGGTCCCTCTACAAAGGGCCCTGTAGCCCTGACAGGGCTTTGAGACTTATATAACCCAATCCCATGTATTGAACACCCTAATCACAGAAACAGCCTGGGGCCAATGCTCCCGAAGTCATCCTCGCCTTTCAACACCTAATTTACATTAGTTGGGTTTTGGAGCAGGAGCAGGAAGAGGCGGAAGAGCAGGAGCAAGACAAGAGCAGGAGAAACAGCAGGAGCAAGAGCAGGAGAAACAGCAGGAGCAGGAACAAGAGCAACAGCAACAGCAAAAGCAGAAGCCGGAGTAAGGGCAACAGCAGGGGCCAGTGGAGCAAGAGACAAAGCCAGAGCAGGAGCAAGAGCAGGGCCAGGAGCCAAAAGCCAGCGCAGGAGCAAGCGCAAAGTCCCTTAAAAGAAACAGTAGAGATAAACACACCCCGTGCAAAACACTTTCTCACTCCTCCCGTTTTGTTTTATATTAGGGGGAAGGCATTATAGGGTTTACTGGAAAGATCATAGAGTGAACTGTGGCCATGTGGCGTTCAAAAATACCCAAATCGGGATATCCTGATTCATGCCCTTCTGACACAACGTATACTATATGGGCGTTTCCGGAAATAGGGGACAAAGCACCCCCATAGGATCCTTATTATAAGGACCCCAAAAGAAGGTACCCCTAATGTTCGGAAACTCCCATAAAACCCCCAAACTCTACATAAGGCTGCGGGAAAGGCCCTGGAGAAACCCGAGTGTTCTTGTGTTTCTGTCGGGTTTCGAGGCCCAGTCAAGCGTTGCGGGTTTGAAGTTTTCGTGGTTTCCTGGCTGAGCTGATGGCGGTTCCACATCTGAGCCCCCAAACAGGGATTCGTGGTTCATCGTCTCACATCCCTCCTGTAAGAATCCGACTTGAAACCCCAAGAGCCCCACGCCTACTGCATCTGCAAGGATACTCCTTCCAAGCTCACGCCAAATGCCGCAAGAAAACGCACATTTCTGCGAACTGCATTACCAAGGTCTCGAAGCCCGAGGTGCATTTTTCGGGTTTGTGTGGGTGGGCGTAGGGGTGTACGAGGGTGTACGGCTCCTCTCAACTGCAAGCCTGCTCGACTAGCTCAAGCAGAAGGCCCGGAAGCATAAACTGAATTGCCCTCAGAGCCGGAAGGTACAACCGAGGCCAATGGCATTGCCCGCAGGAAGCGACCAGTGCCTGAGTCGGAGGTGTCGAAGATGCGGCACGGAAGAGCGGCGAGGGGGGGGGGGTGAAACCATAAACCTCTAAAGGGGTAGCTCTAACAGGTACCTACAGCAATGGCTGCATGCTCATACATATACATTCCGTAGCCATTTTGGCTCAAGTGGTTTTACCATATTGAGACAAGACAAGCTCTCCTTGCGTAGCAAGACAAAACAACTACTGTCCGTGTGCAGGGCGCTGCCCTTTGATCCTTAGGGAATAACTGGTCATACACCTCCTTACAAGGAGTATCCTTGGGGGTGTATCGGCACAGTTTTCTGGTAGCGGAGCCCGGAAAGGGCCGCCCGCCTCACAAAGTCCGCTACAGCGGTCGGCCTCGCCGAACGCTTAACCAAGCGGATAAGAGGCAGCACAATGTCGAGCTCGCATAGCGAAGCCGACGGCAGTTCCCAATCCTCCGGGGGATATGAGAACGAAGAGACCTCCCAAGGTCCAGCTACTTATGTCGCACAGTCATATGCAACATCTGACCGCATGCTTGCATCATTAGGCATAACGCCCAAGATCGCGCCTGCCTATGATGGCACCACCTCGTGGTTTGAGTATGAACAGTTGATTGACGACTGGTGCGACATAACAACGCTGGATGACACCAAAAGAGGTCCGTCTCTCAAGACGAGGCTCTCCGGATTGGCCGCAGTACAAAAAGAATCACTCAACCGAGAAAGGCTTGCAGCCCCAGATGGAGTAGATTACTTCAAGAAGAAGATGCGTCCATTTTTCGTGAAAGGAGAACAGTACGTTTTCCTGTGGCGTTTTCTCGGCCTATTCAAGGCATGGAAGGGCAACCAAGACTTTGTGACTTGGATTGCTAAGTTTGAGATCGTGCTACAGCGCGTGAGAAACTCATGGATGGATCTCTTACCAGAGATAGTTCTGGAAGATGCCCATCCGGATTTCATGCAGGCTGTGCAGCAGATCAAACCTTCATGCGCCTACAGGATGCAACCGAGAGAGACACATACGCCGCACGTTTCTTCGAAACATGGAACAAGGAACGCCTTGATAATCATCGAAGAGCGTTTCCTCTAAATGATAATCTCCTAGCTCTCCTCTTCCTAGTGCAGTCCGACCTAAATGAGATGCAACGTGAGAGGTTGGTAACAGCATTGACCAACCAAGGTTACCGAATTGAGACCTACACGTACCCTATAGTACGGCAGACCATGTTCGATCAGTTCTCAACGACCAGAACTGGTCTGCAGGATCCCAATATTCGGCACACTTCTCACAAGAAGGACCGCCATGGAAGGAGAGATCAACGCCGCAAACGCGGAGGTCGAAACTTCCTCATCCTCGATCAGGGTGAATACGACGGAGTCGATGGATTCTGGCTCCAAGACGAAGACACCCTTGAGGAAGGCTTTCTTGCCGCCGAGGATGAAGAAGCTGTCTTCTGGACAGTTGACGACCATGAAGCCTTCGTTGCAAGGAGATTCAAAAAGGGAAGAAGACCAAGAATGCGTCCCGGATCACCGGGAAGAGCAAAGGGTGGCAAGCGAAAAGGACGTGGCCGTTTTAGGTCATACCGCGGAAAAGGGAGAGCCAACCAGGCAGAACATGATCCAACTGATTCCAGCTATTTCGGTAAAGGTAAAGGAAAGGAAAAAGGAAAAGGTGGAAAAGGCAAAGGAAAAGGAAAGGACAAAGGAGATAAAGGAAGCTCCTTCAAGGGTACAAAATCAAAAGGCAAAGGTAAGGATACAGCTAAGTCTGCCTCCTTACAAGGAGACCAAACTGGATCTCCACAGGCCTATGAAAGTTCCACCGCACCGAGCTGGGATTCATGGTATGAGGACAGTTATTATACTGACTCCAGTTGGAATTATGCCGCTTATGACGATCAAACGTCTTATACATACTATGCATCACAAGCCTCACGAAGAAAGACACGGAGAAAGAAGAGAAGAAATCAAGCAGGATCATCAGGTAGAGGCACAGATCCGAGCGCGCACCAAGAACCCGTGTACAACTCATCAGTGAGTTACGTGCCCCAGGTCTTTGAACCATCCGAGGGGCAAGGTGTGGAGACTGCAACAGCAGTGTTTCCGTTGCAGCACACCGTCCTATCTGCTCTCACCGAGCGGATCAATCTTGATAAGAGCCCTACCTTTGTCATTCTTGACTCTGGTTGTACTAGGGCTATGGGTTCCCGCTATGCGGTGAACAGGCTTATCAAGGCCGTGAAGCAACATGCCCCAGGCATGATTGATTTCACTTTTTCACCTTCGAACACGAAGTTCTCTTTCGCAGATAGTGAAACAGCTCTTATCAAGGAGCGTGTAACTCTATGGTTTAACACAACTCCAAGAAGAGATACAACCATAGAAGTTTTGGATCAGGGAAGAGTCCCCATTTTGTTCTCCATTGAACAGATGAGAAATCTAAGAATGACCCTCGAGTGTAGTCCAACAGCTGACCTAGCAACGTGTGAAGCTTTCGGTTTGTACAAAACCCCTCTTCCGATTAGTACCAATAACCATTTGGTATTGGACCTTCTAGGCTTTACTTCCACCAGGAAGTACCTTCCTAAGTCAGGTACATCGTTCAGTGCGACGGAGACTGCTCTAGGAGCCAATAAGCCTTATGTTAGGATACCGGAAGGTCGCTGTCCAGCCTGTGCCGGACAGAAAAAGGCTCACACGTACCTCAAGGGCTGTGACAAGGCACCTGAGGGAGCAGCTGATCCACCACCGAAGAGGATTTCAGGCAAAAAGAAGCCTCTTCCATCTGATCCGGCAGAATCATCTGCCAAGAAACTTGATCCACCAGAACTATCTGGTGATGTTCCTGAGCCTTCTGGACCATCGGAACCATCATCAGGCTCTAGGGACAAACCTGCAGAATCCTCTGCACCACATGAACCTCCAGAAGAAGAAAGACTTGAGGTTCCACCTGCTAAGATAAAGACTCCAAAGGGTCTTAAAAACCTTTTGAAGAAATCCCGCAAATATGCGGTTAAATCTCCTGTTGAAGAGAAGTCTAAGGTCCCAGGAGCTGATGACGGGACGGAGGTAAGACCACTTGAGTCAAGAGAATACCCGGCTCCTGGTACAGACTCACCTACAGGTGAAGAGATTGTCGCAGAACCTTCGCCATCTCTTCCCATTGCTCTTCGCAGGATTCATGAGAAGCTTAAGGACCCTGTAGAACTCTATAAGCTTCACCTTAAGCACCGTCATATGAGTACGGATCAGTTCAAGCGACGCACAAAAGCCTTACAGATCCCAAAGGAGATCTACGAGCTATATGACCAACTGGTCAAAAAGTGTTCAGCCTGCCAGGAACATGTGAGAGCTCCTTCGAGAGCGAAGATTTCTGGTCTAAGATCAGAGACTTTCGGTGATCTCACCTTCGTAGATCACGGTGAGCTTCCAATTCCCGGCAAGGATAGTCGCTTAGTATTTCTTATTCTCTATGATGGAGCAACAAACTTGTTGACTGCCGAAGTAGTCCAGGATAAAGAAGAACATACTACAATGTCGATTATGAATGACTACTTTGAGAAATTTCAGATCAACCCAAAGGTTGTAGTTGGAGATCAAGCATTCATGACTCCAAAAATGGAGGCTTATTACAATCGGCAGAATATCAAGCCTGTGGCAACAGGACCTGGAACACCATGGCCCAACAGGGCCGAAGCTGCTGTAAGATTGCTGAAGCATCAGATTAAGCTCATACTTCAGATCCTGAAGGATGGTGACCCGCAGTATAACGGAATCACCATGAAGTATGGCAACCTCGTTCGCCAAGCATGTTTGGCAAGAAACTCTTCGATTACCTACGGAGGAGTTACTCCTTTAGAAATGGCCTTTGGAAGGCGTCCTCGAGATGTTATAACACCAGAGAACGCTGATCCCAATCAGTTGACAGGTAATCCAACTGATACGGAAGTCACTGCGAGAGCCATTAAGGAGCTTGCCAACAGGGCTTACCAAGAGGCACGCCAATCTGATGATCTGCGTAGAGATCTTGCAGCCAGACTGTCAATGACCCAAGGACCTTTCTCTTTGGGAGATAAGGTTTTCTACTGGTCAGAAGATAAGTCTAAGATTGGATCCACTGGGTCCAAACATGGATCTTGGCTAAAAGGAAAGGTGATCTCCGAACTCGGAGGATCCATGGTAGGTGTGGATCTTGGAACACGCATCGTCCGCGTCAATATCTCAAAACTGAGGAAAAATTATGACATAACATCTGATGTGGAGATTCCTCTCGCGCCTGATGAGGAAACTCTGACGTCAGAAGGTTCTGACCACGCAAGTTGCATGGTCACCTTCGATGCTTCCCTGCAGTCGACAGACCTAACGATTCCACATCAAGAGTGTCACTGGCAGGTCACCAGCACTGGGAAGATTGACTTCCTAGAACTCTACGGCGGATCTCCCCGCATGAGTCACAAGGCTGCCCTGTCAGGTCTTCGAGTAGGTCAGCCAGTCGATTTGCGTAGCGGTCTAGATCTTGAGCAACCGCAAGGTCGCTCCAATCTTCTTAGGATCATCAAGGAACAAGAACCTACTATTATTGTTATGTCACCGGACCATTCTCAGTGGTCTAGCTGGTACTCACAGTGGAAGAAAGGCTCTGCCAAGAGACTTTCTGTTTTAAAATTCTGTGAATCGGTCGCAGACCACCAAATGAAGCTCGGACGTTACTTTGTTCTTGAGAACCCATACTACAGCAGGCTCTGGTCTTCACCAGAAGCAAAACGCCTGTTTTCTAATCATAAGATCAGCTATGAGGTCTGTAACCTACAGGCCTATGGCATGAAAGATCCAACAGGATACTATGAATCGAAATCCTCGATTTTTATGCACAACTTGCCACCGCAAGTTTTAATTCCTCTCCAGAGGCATTCTGCCAAAACGAAGTCTCCAACATCTCCACCAGGAGACGAAAAGGGTATTCAAGGCTACGGTCTTAAAACGAAACTCGCACAAGTGTATCCTTATGAATTCTGTGAGACCTTTGCCTCGTGTTTGGCAAGATTCCTGAAACGAGATGCGTATGCATCTCATCTGTCTTTAGTCACAGACATACTAGAATACTCTGGAGATGAATGCCTCCAGGGACTTTCGGAACTTCTTGATCAGGAGTATTCACTTTTGACAACAAATCCTCTCAAGGATTCAAAACTCCTGCAAGATCCGAAAATCAGATCACTTGTTGCTAGAGTAAATTCTTTATCGAGTAAAACTGAATTACCATTGCATCATTCCAAACCATCACCGTCCCTTGATGCCTTGGTGTCAGACATTACTCGCCTTAGATCAAGACTCTTACCAGGGTCTGGTTTCGAACAGTGTACTTTATACAGAGGTACATTTGGAACAGTCAAAGCACTTACCAGTGTAACTGATGGCGTTCTTGTCTTCTGGAACAAGAAGAAGCCCAATTCGACTATGACGTGTTGCTTGCCGCACCAGGTTTCCTGGAACAAGGTACACCCATCAACCTTCTCGGGGGTGCTATTCCAGATGACAGGCGGCAAGACTTCACCGTCCGTGCGAACACCGCCGGATGTAATCATGTCGGACGAAGAGGTTTCGCCGTCAGACCCGTCAGAACCAATGAGCACTAATCGCTCACGGATCACATCTGACGATGTTTCTATGCCGGAACCAGATCAGCCGATGCCTCCCGGCACGCCGCCGTCGCGTCCTCCTCCTCCCATACCTCCACCGCGACTACCGGCCGTTTCCTCCGATGAGCCCGTGGCTCCTGCTCGGGCTAAGCCTCGCGTGCATCCGCCTCCTCGCCTTCCGTCTCCTCGGCGTCTGGGGGGTGATGTGTCGCCAAGGTCTTCATCGGAAAGGAAAGTTTCGCCACACAAACAGAAATCACCTTCACAGGTGCCGACACCAAAACCTAAACCGAAGGCACATCCACAGGGACCCATTCTTCCGTTACAACAAGATGAAGAAGACACTGAAGAAGAACTGGTCCCAGACGACCCCGGACAACCGTCCGCTCCTCCTCACACTTCTGGTTCACCAGAACCGGAGAGCGATGCCGAGTCAGAAAACACAAGGTATTACTCTGATGAGGAAGGTGACTTGGTCGTAGATGAGAAGGACTGGGTCCTTCTCACAGAAGAACAGAAACTGTGCAGTAACACAGGTTCTTTCTCCATGCCTCGGTACATGCATGGCGGACCCGTAGACATCAGAGAGGTAACATCAAGAGTGAGGTCAGACCGAACACGGTATAAACCCACCAAAAGGTTCCGATCTGACATCCGTGAAGAGTATGATCTTCTCACGGAAGAGGACAAGGCCTTATCTCTAAGTTCCCCCAGGAACTCAGCGAATTTAACCCAGAAGGCACAGCGGAAGGAGGCAACCGCCAAGGAAAAGCGTGAGATGAAGAAACAATTTGATGAAGCGAAAGCAGCAGAATATCAGAGCTGGCTAGACAATGATGTCTTTGAGCTCGTTGATACACGGAAACTCGGAAACATCCGAAATTATGTCACTGGTCGATGGGTCCTGACTCTAAAAAGAGACAAGGACGGAAACTTCCTTAAGTGCAAGGCCCGATGGGTCCTGAGAGGTTTCCAGGATCGACAGAAGGACATTCAGCAAACTGATAGTCCTGCTGCGAGTCGCCCAGGTTTCCGCTTAGCGATTCAACTAGCAGCTAACAAGCTGTGGAATCTGACACACATCGACTTAAAGACTGCTTTCCTGCAGGGTGAAGCCTATGATGAGTCGAGAGACATAATCTGTCAGATTCCTCCTGAAGCAGGTTATCCTTCCTACATTGCAGCGAGGATGAAGAAACCCGCTTATGGACTTAACGATGCACCTCGAAGATGGTGGAACATCGTTGATAAGGCACTCCTGTCTTATGGCCTGGTGCCAACCCGTGCGGATCGCTGTACATATGTTCTGTATGGTAAGAAGTCTGCAACAGCAGATGCTGAGCTCAAGAAGTCTCAGCCAAAGACCATGGAATCAGCGATTGACTATCTCCTAGATCCCATAGCAGGCAACAATGCCAAGGGTAGACAGGTACATGGAGTAGTCTGTTTGCATGTAGATGACCTGTGCATGGCCGGTGATGACACCTTTCGTAAGGCCGTGATTGAATCGATCAAAAAGGAATTTGCAGTAGGTTCTGAAGATACGAATGATATTATGTTTGTAGGACAGAGATTAGTCTGGAAGGATGCTACAGCATCAGTGCCAGCACATATCTCAGTAAATCAGAACCTAGCTGTCGAAGCTCTAGAAGAAATTGTTTTCGACAAGAAGCTCAACAATGAGCAACAGTGCACACCACAGCAGCACACTGCTTATAGAGTGTTTTAGGACAGATCAACTGGCTACAAAGCCGGACTCAAGCCCACATCTGTTATCGCTTCAGTAGGTGTGCGAGCAAGGCTGCCAAGCCTACTATCGGTGATATTCGAGAACTGAACAAACTTGTTAGGATTTTGAAGTCTACCGAAGTAGAATTGCGTTTTTGGCCGCTGAAGGGAAATCTCAGAATCCTCGGTTACCCTGATGCTTCCTACAGGAACAATGATGACAAATCATCTCAGAGAGCACATGTTATTTTCCTTGCTGAAGACCGAAATCCAAAGCTAAAGGAATGAAACAATCAGCAGCAGCTGCTTCTTCCAAGAAGAACGATTTCTCTGAATCCTCTATTAAGGAAACATCCTCGAGAGGTAGCCTGGTGGATTATGAGTCTCACAAGATTACGACAACCACAATGTCCACAACAGTGGCAGAGCTTAACGCACTGATGCGTTGCTTTGGTACCTGCCTGTTCCTCAAGGGACTTTGGGCAGATCTCTCATCAGAGACCGTACCTATACATATCAGAACAGATGCGAACAATCTTGTGACAACAGCAGGCACGACACACCTTCCAGAGCAGAAGGAAACTCACCATCTTATACAGATGCTTCGTAAGGAATCCAACTCTGGATCTTTAGATGACCTAGCTCATGTAAGCTCGAAGTACTGCCTAGCTGATGCATTAACAAAGCATTCGGCACAACCTGATGAGCTTATCAAGGCTCTGGAAACAGGAAACTTACCAGAAACAGACATTCATCCACCCTTCCGTGAACTCCTTCAACATAAAGCTTTCACTGTTCGGTGGATTATAGACAACCTTAGGAATGCCGCTACAGCGGTAGCCTTCCTTGGAATTGATGTCTCAACAGAGATTTACCGATTATTTTACTGCCAAGGAACATGGTGGTAGTCTTGTTTGCTGGTAGCACAACCATGTGCTGGATTTTCTATTTAGACTGTTTTTCGTCTAAAAGAAAATTTGTGTCTGCAAGCTGCGTTTTCATCAAGATCAAACATGTTCATGAGAACTATATGTTCTGTATCATCCGCAGCCGCTTTCAGCCTCGAGCTTCACAGCAATCAGCTTTTTGAGCTAACCAAGCATTCCTGATCCTGTTTGGTCATCGTGCCGTAATGAGCACACGATCAAACTTCCGTAGCCGTGATGGACACGCCCTACCAAGGGCAGTACAGGCTCTTACCCCGAGTCTCGTCGGGACGCATCACGTCGACACACCGAACACGGTGGACACCGATTTCACAAACGTGAGAAAAATAATGAGCCTCCATACATTTACATGGGTCACCAACAGGTGTTCAATCCGCGTCCAAGAGATCTTGCTGACCTGATCTTACGATGTGGCCATGCGAGTCGAGCAAGGCTCACTCCAATCTCCAAACATGGAGTCAGGCTCTACGAAGGAATCCTTCAAGGACCATGGGACAACAGTCCCCTTCTATACTGGGATAACAACGTGGGTAATCACGCTCGTGATCCACGCCAGTTTTGTACGATGCTTGCACATCACCTTCAGACTGGCCTCCCACAGGAGGTAAAACAATGTGTGAGTCTTGATGCATCTGGAGAATATGACTATTCCTCCTCAGTGCCAAGACTGGTAGAGGTAACAGGTCTCTCACCAGAGATGTGCTTCCACATTCTTTCCAAGACCAACAAGGTCGGAAGGTGGTTGGCACACTCAACAAGACACCTTCAGAATCAGCGCCAAGATCTCTTTGCTGGCCAACACAATTATCTTCTGGACATGTCCAAGTTGGCCGATGCAGAGCTCGCACAATATTCACCACAAGAGATCGCGCTTGGTGTTCTCCTTAACACTAAGTCCAGGTTCGTGGTCACTATGGTTTATGACCAAGATGGCAAGGCCGAAACAACAGTTGCCGCCGTTACCATCCCATCGGATGCAAACGTGCTGACCATGACCAAACTTTTCCTCTCGGCAGTGGGAGGACACGGTTCACGACGAACTCTACCAAGAGCTGAAGAACCAGATCCTGAAGAAGAGAGGCCAAGGTCACACATGACCATCTCAGACTTCATGGCAACAGGGAGCAATCCTGTGCAGTCTCATGCACAGCGTCTCTCCACTAACGCGCCAAGGCCCGTAGGCATGGAAGATTTTGTTCGACAGAACAACCCTTGTTACATCATGCATGCCACGGACTTACAGGCATTATCCTCAATCCTGAGGCATGGTCTGGTACCATCAAACCTCCTATCGCAGGTGGTTACCTCACCAGGTCTTCAAGCTCTCGTGAATGAAAACAGTCGTTCCAACAGGGACACTGTTCAGTTTTCAGCGCTAAACCTGGCGAATCCTAATCCGACTTTGCTGCGTGCCAACAAGGCACTGCTTCTAGTATTCGACGCAAATAACGTAGTGAACGAAGTCACAAACATGTGGCAGTCGCAAGCAGGGATGTTTGCTACACCAGATGTAGTGCATGCCCGTACTCTTAGCGCCGTATTTGCACCCTCTGAAACACTCTGGGTATCATCGCAATACGATGAGCTCAAGAGCATCGGACCATGGTGGGCAGACCACTGCTCCGAACAGATGCCGTCAGCGACTTACGAGTCGAAGAAATGGTGCTCAAATTACGGCAAGAGATCGAATCGACACTTCGCAAGATGTCAAGGCGAAATCTGCCTCCAGAGCCTCCCAAGGCTAGATCTTCTCACAAGAAGTCTTTCTCTCTACCAAATACAGAGGCTAACACAGCTCCAAACCTGGAGCAAACCGCTTCTGCAGGTGAAGTACCTCCGGAAACGGAGACTACTGCAAAAGAGATCCATCCGAGATCCAAGCTCGCCCGGCAGGCCGAGGCCGACAAGGATCCGGACAGTCTTATGGGACAGCTCTGGAACTCCGACGGCACCAGAAGCGCCACTGAAGTTCTTAAGATAACGACAGGTCACAAACCTCCAGAACCTGTCCAGGATACTTCTGCCAACGTAGTTCCTCCCAAGGAAGAATCTTCTGGAACAGAGACGGAACCTGAGGAACCAGATCCTAACCAGGATTGTGACGAAGAATCAGACGTTGAGTCGGCATCAAGCGAAAAGAGCGAGAAGAGCGAAAAGAGCTCAAAATCTTCGTCATCCTCAGAACTCCGAGTTGATGTTAATCCGTCTCACAAGACGAACTCTGCACCTGCAGCGTCAGAGGAGAAGAAAGAATCTCCCACGGAAGAGATCACAG
Organism: Symbiodinium sp. CCMP2592; assembly: GCA_905221615.1. Taxonomy (NCBI): domain Eukaryota; class Dinophyceae; order Suessiales; family Symbiodiniaceae; genus Symbiodinium; species Symbiodinium sp. CCMP2592. The sequence continues at coordinate 920,499 of CAJNDT010000102.1, read as the reverse complement.
AGAAACTTGAGAAGGTCAAACTTGACCAACCAAGGCCTGAAACAGAATATGTTCAGAGCTCAGACGAAGAGCCAAGAAAACCAAAATCTCCTAAAAAGGAGAAGGAAAAATTCCTAGTTCTCTTCGATCCTGAAACAGAAACCTATTATCGAGTCAACAGAAGCAAGCTCAACCTCGAATACGAGGAGCCTGCTGATGAGGAAGACCTCGTAAGAGAACATGAGCGCATCAGCGCTCGAATTCGAGAAAATACCAAGCACCGAATCTCGAAGTCACCGTCTAACCCGGCTATGCAACAGGAAATGCAAGAGAGAATCTGGGTTAGTCGATGGAATCGAAAAATCCGAAGTCCACTCATGATCAAAGATTCTGAGGCTCCTGACGAAGAGGAGTGGGACAGACCCAGAGAGTCGGCATCTTCCTCCTCTGCACCTCCTAACAAGGAGAGATTTGTAGGAGTACGCAGGACAGCCATGAGCCTTAACCAAAGGATACGAATGTTGCCTCGACCAGACAATCCTCTCTGCGATCTCTGCAAACAGCCTACAGGCTATTTTTGCTATTCCTGTGGAACGATTGTATGTGCAGACTGTCGACTTACCCCACAGGGTAAACAACGGATGTGCGAGTGCGTCTTGCCAATCGATTGCCTTGAGACCTCCAAAGTGAGAGCAGGAATGACCTCAGAAGAGCGTCAGTTTTTATACGAGGCCATCCTCACACATGAGGACGTAGATTTGGCAGTCCAGAAAATCAACATGTATTGCGAACACGCAAGAAGTCTGTTCGAAAAGGACCATCCAGGCGTTGATCCATACAGCCTTGATGATATCAGGAACAATCCTCCGAATACGTATGACAGCTCCACAGAGGCTCCAACCCTGGAGGAATATAAGAGCATTAACAAGAGTCACATCAATATCAAGGACTCTAGAACAAGCCACCCGGCTTCTTTTCTCTCTCTTACTGGCTACGAAGACAAACTGGTGCTCGACGCACATTACGAGATAGTTCGCAATAGGATGGCCGGTGTTAACGAGAAGAGAGAATACATTGAAGGCTCAAACCCAGACAGCGTATCGCTAAACCTAGTGGTATTCAACTGGGGAAATATGGATCGAGCGCCGGTGCCCGCAGGGAATCCCAAAAAGAAGCTCAAACCTGAGAAGGGATTCGATTATCACCCTCTTATTGACATGTGCTTCAACAATTCAGCTCATATTACCCTCGTACTCGAGGCAGGAGCACTTGCGTCAGAGTATTCGATCGCAACCATGCGACAACATGAATACAGGGGGATGCTAATCCACTCTCCTCCCAAGGAGCCTGAGGCACCCTCAATGTATATTGGAGTCAAGGGTGACCCAACAACAGACATCGCTCTCGTCCACCACTTTTACCGTCATCGAACAATGAAGCCTAAGAATGGTGGTCCCAAGAAGCGACTGTGGGCATGCCACGGTGCGGTATGCCGCCTCACCTTTGGGTACCACAGTACCATACCAGAGGCAAAAGAATGGGTCCACCCATATTCTGGCCAAAGGATGACGAGAGACGAGTTCATGCAGATTATCGGATATGACCCACTCAAGGGCAAAAATCCTGACAAGGATGGACCCACTGATGGCTCTTACCTCTCACCAGAGGCGTGCCTGACACTGTCGAACCTCGACCCCTCGCCGATTCTCTGTGAATGGAACGGCCATGTCGAGGGTGATGAGCCACCAGAGGAAGACTTTGAGTCATACGCAGAGATCTTCTCACAAGAAGCATCGAACGATCTTGACGAGATGTGGTGTACAAAAGGGCCTTACAAGGTCATCACCATCGCGATCGTCCATTTCAACTCGTTCATGACTCATAAGGAAGAACAGAGACGCGAACTGGTGAACGCGTTCCTCAACGAGGTTCTCCCTTTTAAACCGGATGTAATAGCGGGAGATCTCAATAATATTGCGTCGAGGCTCACCTTAAAAGGTGGAGACGTTCACCCGCGAAACAGTTTGTTTTCTCTATACCTGGAGAAGAAACTTGCAGCATTCAACAAAATAGCAGGAAGGCACTCACAAGTGCGACATCTTTGCTTGAACAACTCCGACCAGCACAGACTGGCACGTGCAGATCGTCTACCGGCGGACCCGGCGAAGAAAGTTGCTGACCTTGACTGTATCAACAGTTATATCCTTGACTGGAGTAAAACGCCGCACACGGCGTCACCTAGTCCAAGAGAGGTCACACCTGCCGCCGAAAGAACATACTGGGAACGAATCTCAGATATGTGGCAGGACACGAACAACAACAGGGATATTGATATCCGTCTGTTTGTCTCAGTCAAGCAGTACTATTCAACTTTTTCTAACCTTGACCTATGGTTGAGTCCCTCTGACAAAGATTGGCACAGCCCTTTGGGCTTCACGATACAACCAATCCTTACAAAAGGGAAACACAACCGGTCAGATGCCCAGGTCCAGAAGATCGCTGACAAGCGAAAGGCTTACAAGCAGCGTAATGCTGAATACTGGGGTTACAACGATTCATTCGTTTACTCATCCGGCAACAGCTGGTACGACAAATCGCAACCATCAGGTAGCCATCACAGATATGGAAGATTCTGGGAGTGGCCACAGCCTGAACGTCCCAGCGAGCCTGAAGGTCCTCCTCCAAGAAGGAACCAGGAATCATCGTCCTCTTCACAACAAGATCTACCAAGATCAAGGTCCAGGCCTCAAAGAACCAATATTGTTGACAAGCTCAACATGTCTTTGGAAGAGCTGGATGGACTAGAAGAAGAACCGTCACCAACAAAAAGTGACATCGAAGAACACGAAAGAGAAACATCAAACTTGATGTCTGCTCAGAGAGATGAAGAGGAACAAGAGGACGAATCCTCCAGCCGGAGAAGAAGAAGGAAGGCATCGCGTCCACCGTCTGCTCCGAGCGGCAAGGCACTCAGAACAGCTGCTACAGCAGCGGGATTGTCGGGCTGGTTCGGACACCGCAACCGAGGTGGAGCAAACGCAGAGTCTATCAAGACTGATGAAACTTCACTTCCAGACTCACTAACCAGTGAGCAAGACTTCTCCGTCTTCAGCATCGCGTGGAATGTGTTCCTGCTGCTAATGGGCTTACACTGGATGTGGAAGCAGATTACCAGGCCTCCTATCAGATGTATGGAGCGCCAACAACCAAAATCAAAAGCAGCAGCGAACCAAAGAGTTCCATTCCTCGAACCCGAGGATGAACCGCAGACGCGTGAACCTTTAGGACCCAACAGGGTCAATTCCGGAGAAACAACTGATCTGCGACCTATCTGGCATACTTCCCGAGCGAAGTCTACCATCTCTCAGACAGCTGTTATCAGCTCAAGCAAGCAAGAGATGTCTGCAAGAAGGTGCTGTGCAAAAACTGCCTCCATGCAGTACAAGTTGCGGAGATTCGCAGGAACGATCCTTTCCAAAGAGGTGATACACGACCACGTGGCACCGAAAGAGACATTGAGCGCTTCCAGACCTACGATGATGCAAGTAACACTCCTCACATGACACAATTATTCAAGGATGCCTTGCATGCACAAATGGCCGAAGAAGCCATGCAGATTACCTATACATCGATCCCCAAGGGATCCTCGGCAAAGGCCAGAGGTACATCTGCACTTTCAAGTGCCGCATCGTCATCAGCGCCCAAGGCAATGCCACCAGGGCCTAACAAGGCAAACATGTCACCTCCACCTAAGAGTCCTCCGCCAAAGGCGAAGGGAACAGTACCTTCAGATCCTCCGAGACCAAAAGGTCCTACCAGAAGAGGAGGTCAAAATCGGCGCATTCAACGAAAGGCAGCTAGAGAAGCCCACAACAGTGGACTCTGCACCTATGCAGACGCTGCACTTGACGAAGCCAATCAAGGCCAGGCAATTAACGTTACGTGCCGAAACATAGTAGCAAGACACGTCAGCTCTATCGATGCAACGGTAGAAGCAGCCGGCCAGTTTACACAACGCGTGCTACAGCACGTAGAAACATATGATGAAGAGGAACCGTGGAGCACGGAGTTCCTACCAGTCGTGGAAGTCCTATTCAGGAACTTAAGCGGCGACGAAACAACTGTCATACATGACAATCAAACGGTAACTATGCCTCTTGCGAAATACACAGACCTCCTCAGAATCGCACAAGCATTGCGAGGCTCTATCCAGAGAGACAAGGAGGAAAGAAAGGAACATCTTGACACCATCCAAGATACTCTATCCAGAGTGGAAATCCTTCTAACAGCACTGAAGGACTCAAGGACAGTCTTTAACCAATTGGTCCATTCCTCACTAGAGATAGAGCGAAGAAATAACAATCTCAAAAATGTCCTCGAGACACTCTTTGACGACCAAAGCTCTGAGGAAGACCAATCAGAATCTGACAATGAAGAAGTCCTAACTCCTTCTGCACCACAGTACTGGAATAGCCTTTATGCCCACGCCTTATCTCCTTCAGGAGATGAAAGTGAAAGATCATGGGCGTCCTCAGACGGACAGCTTGAAAGAAGAAGGGCTGAACGGGCAAAGGCTAAGCAGCCGCAACCGGCAAAAGCCAAGGCAACTCCAGTCAGCTCACAAGCTGCTCCAAAGGCCGAGCCAAAGGCGACAACATCCAACCATGGATATGATACTGCAGACGCCGCCTTCACCAGGGCTGAGAACAGATTACTCGGAATCTTTTCAAGTTCCGAAGAAGATCACTCAGACCCGGATGAGCCACATCCGAACGTCTACGCTCGAGCCTATGATCCAAACCTGGATCCAAATCTGAGATAAGAGAATCTCAGAGTTTCACAATAGTGACTCACAAAGCTCTAACAAGAGCAAAGTGAAAGGCTGCATAATTCGATGTAGAAAACATCACCAGACATGATCTTGTACAGATGATCTCTCTGACCAACATGCATGAGTGTGTGTGCAAAATGAGTGGAGTGTCCTCAGCAGTGTACTTCAGTGCTATACCTAGCATAAATAATATGCTGTTTTTATCATGAGTCCAAACTCCGCAACTGTGACAGTGGGCATAACAGTATATGTGTGAATGTGCGGCCATGCTTCCGGTAAAAGAAAATTAGTGTCTGTTTGAAACCATAAACCTCTAAAGGGGTAGCTCTAACAGGTACCTACAGCAATGGCTGCATGCTCATACATATACATTCCGCTGCCCATTGGCTCACAGTGGTTTTACCATATTGAGACAAGACAAGCTCTCCTTGCGTAGCAAGACAAAACAACTACTGTCCGTGTGCAGGGCGCTGCCCTTTGATCCTTAGGGAATAACTGGTCATACACCTCCTTACAAGGAGTATACCTTGGGGGTGTATCGGCACAGGGGGGGGGGGGTTGGTATCAAGCTCATGCAACGAATCCATGTGTTTGCTCGCCGACGACTGGCTTAGTCGAGTGTCACACCTCGGTAGCCGCCCATGGCCCCTCTCCAATCACATGCAGGCTCTGGGTGCCGTTGACCCTGCCCGTCCGGCAAATTATGAGCAATTTGAACTAGCATCTCTGTCCAAGTGCTATGCTTAAATAGGTATGGGGCATGAATCATTTCACAATGGAACACCGACCAAACGGAAGCCAGGCATAAACTTGTGATATGAACCCCAAAGCGCCCTCACAGCTGCGCAGGGCGTCCCGACCGATGCACACCGACACCACCTTTCCGAAGAGCGCTCCATCGTCAGCAAGCGGCTGGAACCTCAAGTTACGGGCTTTGGGCTTTTAAGGTTTAGAGATTAGGGCTCAGGCCCAGCAGAACTTCTGGCAAGATCCATACTGCAATCTGTAAAAACAGAGATGACAGTCATTATAGACAAAAAAAGACTGGATTGATATGGCGAGTGGCCAAGAGACAAGAGAAACTACCCCTAGTCATGGACAACCCAGTTCCAACCTGCTGTGACAGCGACAGCAAGACCATCGCCATGATGTGAGCGAGCCCCTAACGGCCCTAACGTGATAATACGGACGACGATGACGATACTTACAATCACCACCTCAAGCTGCAGCACTAGCATACTTCTGAAGCTGACGGTCCTTCTCAACAACCACAGCACTGCACAATGACGGTCATTCTCACCATCATGAGCAAAATTTCTGAGAACTACCAGGCTACCATCCTAAGAACAACGCACTTCTTGCATGCTCAAAGCAGGTTGTGTGAAGCCCTGGGCGAGAATCGTTAGCAAGAGTCTCTCCCTGAAGTCTGTATACAACCATACTGATACACTACAGTTACGATAACATACGCCACTATACACCACAAACCCCCTTCTGAGCATGAAGAGCGCTGTATTTTAAGTGTCGGGCGTGATGGTGGGATCCGAGGTCGCCATTGTAACACGGCGGCTTTCTTCGGCTGCAGGGGGGCTGCTGGGGGTTTGGCGGTTCACAGAAGTTTTAGGGCTTGCAGATAGGGTTTAGGGTTTAGGGCATTTTTGGAACAGCTTGGTGCAAAAGGAGTGTTTCATGCGGCGCGGGGCTTACAAGGCTTCTTGCTGAGATCTATGCATGCCGCTGTCAACAGGTTTGCCGGCCGTTTCGCGGTGAGGGTGGTGGCTTCTTTGCGTACGGCTGCAGCGGGATTTGACATGGCACGCACGATATCCAAGCGTAAGCCCTGTCAACTCAGAGCCTTAACTACTAACTACTAAGCCTCAAAGCCAAAAACCCATCAACCTTCGGACTCGTTTGAAGAGTCAGGGTGCTCGGGGTTCAGCAGGGTTCTGCACTCAATGAAGGCTTGGGAGGCAGGCGCGTTGAGTTTCGGAATCGGGGCTTCGCCTGCTTTGGCGTGTAAGCGAAAACACATGGAGAAGTAAATATCCACCTTTGTTGCATACCAAACAAGATGTGATGCGAGAGCGTGAACGGCCCTGGCTGCAGTTCAGCCTACCCTACAATCGTGCGGCATACTACCTGTTCTGAAAAACCCCTTCTTTGCCTTGGACTTCTAGAGAATCAGACGCGACAGTCGCACGAATCCCTTGGGGACGCATGACCTCGACACAAATTAAGCGTGCAAACTTGGGGCAGCAGCAGCTAATGAGCTTGCCGGTGTCCGTAGATGGTTAAAAAGCTCACAAGCACCCCAGAGGTTGAGCCCGAAACTTTGAGGGGTGGGTTTAGTCATGGCGGCTGGTGCAAGCGGTGGTTGCGGTGGTTGGTCGCAGGGGTGCAGGGGTGGCAGGGCCAGCAGGGTGGCTGAGGTGGCCGGGGTGTCGGTCGCGATGGTGCTGGTGCTGGTGGTGGCGGTGCAGTCCGAGTCGCAGCAGCTGCAATCGCTGTTGGCATAAAGAGTTGCATGTGTTTACGACAAGACTTATCCGATGTTGGACGGACAAGAAGAATCTTGGTGATGCTAGAAATAGCAAGAATGCTGCACTGATTCCTTGGCTCAAGATCTGTACAGGCGCCGGAGCCGACGACTTTAAACCGGAGCTGACGCCTCTGGCGAGCTCCGGCCTGAGGATAAGAAAGAAACCCAGAAAGGGTCGGGGGGTTCTCCAAAGTACGGTCTGTGCTGTGCTACTCAAGGCTGGCGTAATACTTTGACAACAGGACCCTACCTCGGAGAACTACCCAAGTGGTGGCGGGACGTGGCAAGAGTGTCTCTCAGCAGCCCTGGCCCTCTGGCGAGATGCTCAATGGTCCGACTTTCGACTTTGCAGTAGGCAGTATGCTTTCAAGAGGCCACATTCACGGATATCAAGCCCTGAAGGCTGAAACAAAGGAAATAATATAGGGGCCTCAATAGTTGGAATACTGTAGGGTTTTGGGGGCCCATTATGCTATACTTATATTGAGGAACACCCAAAATTGTATAGGTAATTTGTCATTGGCATCCTTGGCCAAGGCAGCTGAAGCAACGACCTGCGAGTTCGTTGGGGCTCCTGCCCACTTCCTGAGCTGTTCATGCCTCGCAAACTTCGACGAGCACTATGGGGTCTGGGATGCCGTAGGTGATCAAAAAAGCCCCTGGGCTTGGGACTTTAGGCCATTGCTGGGATTCCTTAAGATAACGACTTGGGTTCGATTAAATTCAGGCGGCAAGAACTTGGTGGAATTCAGTGGAGTTTGAGACCATCTTCTCCCTTCCAGCTACTGCAGCCGATTTGATCCGCAGAGTGTAATCTCAAAGGCCTTCGTGGCTTAAGGGTGCTATCACATTCTATGGGTCATGTGTGTCCAGCATGCGTACAGAAAGCGTTGCTCCTCGTGCTCGCGGGCATGCTGTGCAAGAAACCGGATCCAAAAGCGACGGCGAGCGAAAGCTAGCCAGGCCAGGTTCCCCTGCGACCAGCCACAGAAGGCTTGAGCAATGAGGGCTCCTGAGAATCGGGGATGTCGAGGATCCTTCTTCAGAAGCCTCATGAGTGGTGGATTTGTCGTGTGTGTGTGTGTGTGTGTTCACATGGTGAGCCTGGCCAGTATACAGACGTCAACAGCAAGGAGCTTTGTACTCTCTGCTCACTGTCTCCGAAGTCCAAAAAAGGTAGTGCCTCGGGTTGAATTTGCACATCCTTAGACGCCCTGGCCGCCAAGCTCCTGGTGCTTGAACGCAATGCTTCTTATTTCGGTAGCGTTTTCGCCTAGTGCTCCTAAACCTCTCGCACACCAAAACCTACGGCCCGACGGTCTAGGCAGGTTGCAGAGCCCTGCCTGGCGAAGGTTACGGTATGGGCGTTGGCTCTCGCGACTGGCTCCCATTCAGCGACAGCTCCACAGCCTGCTCCTGCAAAGCGGGACATGAGCGTTTAAGGCTTCTGATTACGGCTCACATTTGCCAGTTAGACTATGCTAAACTCTTCTGCGACTGCCTTTTTCCATAAGAATCCATCCATTCACCTCCCCCAAGTCTGATCCTCTCGCCCGAGCAACTACTTGGAGGTTCATGGGTAGTTATAGGTGGGTTAGAAATAGGGTAACTATAAATATAACCCGTGCTCAGGGACTTATAACCCCGCTTATAACTACCCATGAACCTCCAAGTAGTCACCAGGACTCTCCTCGGGTTCCTCCGCCTCCTCCGCCTTGCAAGGCCGGAGTTCCCATGCGCCTCGCTCAAGGCTTGGCGCACCTGCGGAGACCCAGGCCGGGGCTTCCCCAAAAGGGGGGGGGGGTGCTAATGTAGGGGCCTTTAGGATTAGAAGAGGGTTCCCTTTGAAGGGTCCTGTAAGGAATCTATAGTCGGGTTCTATAATATAGGGGCCTTATGGGGCCTTAATAATCAAAATAGGGTTTTGGAGCCCCTTATACTATACTTATAATCAGGACCCCCCCCCCGCAAAAAAAAAAAATGTATCGGTAATTCATATTTAGGCCCCTGTATTAGTGTAACGGCTGCTGTCACGGAGACTACTAAACTTTACAGGGTTTTAGTGCATTTCGGCGCTCAGGCTCGGACAATCCAGAACCACATGCCAGGAGGGTTTATGTAGGATTTACGGACGGCGACGGTAAGGCTTACTATAACGGCCAGGCCCTTAAGGCTTCCTCAAGTTTCCAGGAGACGCAATGGGAGAGAGGGCTTCTGTGCCAGATAAAAGACTGTGGCTAGCTAGCCATTGCAGAGAACAGTCCTGCCTGTCGGTTTAAGGATGCATGGGTTTAGGGCTTTCGGCTTCTAGGGTTTGAAGTTTATAGGGCTCGGGAGGCGGAGTACGTTTATGACCTGGGCCGAAGACTACGATCAAGACTAATTAATTACTGTGCAGGTTAAGAGGTGAGGGACACTGTAAGCAGAAATTGAGGCAACTCGTCTCCGTGAGCTTAGAAGTTGCCAACGCTTCAAACAAATTAGCATTGCCTGTGGCATGATCACGACTGCAACGTCAGAAGTGTTGCGTCTTCTTCCTATCCTGACTGGGCCCATGAGGGTGAACATGTCTGTCTCACCGACACATGCTACTGCTTTTGGGCCATGAGGACTTACAGCGGATCTCTGCTTCAGCGGCCTGTGCTTTAAAGGAGGCTGTCCCGCTACCCAGTCTGACTCGCCAACATCGGAAAATGGCGCAGACTACGCCAAGCTGTGTTCGTGCTTATGCACAAGGCTGGGTGTTGAGGAGCAAGTCCGTAGAACTTCAATTAATCTTGGCAGTTCAAGCGTGCCAGACCTTGCACGCGCTGCAAAATCGGGTGCTCTGAATCTGCAGATTGGAACACGTTATCCCAAATCATAGACAGACTTCTCCCACAAACGCCAGGCACAGAACCAAACGACCTGCAAAGCCTGGTGCATTTTGTGATCCTAGCGCTTGCCTTGCAGCAACAATAGAAATGCAAAGGCTCTGTCAGAAATCATATTGTTCTGGAAAAACAACCTCCGGCTATTAGAGAAGAAGTTGCGACAAGACCAGCTGACAGTAGAGGCAAGAACATACCATAGCAGAAGCAAGGACAACAACCCGACTAGCAGACTTGCAGCAGCAAACACCACCACCAACGCCACCATCAACACCCCGACCAACAATAACACCAAAAACGCCAGCAGCAGCAGCAGCAGCAGCGGCGGCGGCGACAGCAATCAACAAGAACATCCGGCCTTGCTTTGCATGCCCTAGCGACCCCATCAGCTTCTGAAAATCCTTGGCTCTTTTGGACTGAAAAGGTTTGGGCGGTTGTGGTAGTTTAACTTGTTGGAAAGGTGGGAGTTAGGAGTATTACAGCATTATCCCTCCGGGTTGCGGACGAACCTGCAACGCAGGGGTAACTGATGGAAGAAGGTCAAGGGTTAAGAGTTCAGCACTTAGGAATGTGTCAATTTAGGATTTCGAGCCCAAAGGGTTTCAGTACTTGTAGGGTTCCGCCTGGAGTTTCTGGGTTTAGGACTTCAGGGGCATATTGTGCTTGGTTTGCGGACATGCCACTCATGCTCAAGGGATTCTTAAAGCGTCTGGATTTCGGTGGGGAGGGTCGGTAATAGTCCAACAGTACCAGTCAAAATACGCCTGCCGATGGCATAGCAAACAGCAACCGAAGTGTGGACACCTCAATAGGCAAGGCCAAGCTGTTGAACTATTTCACACCATCTCGCCTGTAGAGGCTGTTTTGATACGATAAACATACCACCCGTGCAAAAGCAAAAATGGTACATGCTACTGCTACCTCCCTGAATGCGGCACATACACCCGTACAAACACAAGCAGCACTAGACACGGGGCTTGAGTTGTGTATGCACGCCTGCCTGCGTGTGTAGGCATGCATGCATGCCTAAGGGGGTTTAGGAAGCCCCTTTCCTCCGTACCTAAACACAAACACCTAGGGCAATAGGGGGCCTCTGAAAGATCTGGATGTACACTTCTTGCCCCTGAGCCATGGGCATCAGGTTTTTATGTGGGGCCTTCAGAAAATCAGGGGTACCGTATTCAAGGGCCCCTTTGAACTGGATCCTATATAAGTATATAAGATCACATGATAGAATAAGGAGCAGGGGTACCGTATTCAGGGGCTTTTGAACTGAAGACTATATAAGATCATATGATAGAATAAAGAGCATGCTTTTCAGGGCCCTGTAATGGGAATGCCTCAAGATTCGAAGCTCCCAAATGCTCGCATGGCTTTCCTAGCCCGGTGGCGGCCGGTGCCAGGGTTTTAGGGAGCACATCGCAGCCAAGGGACACTGGAAAATGCCTCTTGCATGCGCAGGAGGGCCTGATGAACACTTCTCGGGGTTTGGGGTTTAGGGTGTACGCTCTCGCAACTCGGACACAGCCAGAATCGGCTCAGGGTTTAGTCTTCGGGTTTGAGGGCAGGTGCTTACAAACACCAACGACGGAACCTGACGACTAGCACGATGCTAGAACGGTAAGGCTGTGGATCTTCGTCAGGTATCTGAATGCTCCTACGCTCAGGATCCGAAGTGCTACCAAAAAAAAACTACCCCTGGGGACCTCAACCTCTCCCATGGTCTGGTTTGCCCTTCCTGTAAGGGTGCCTTTAAGGGATGCTTCCGGGTCTCGATTGGCAGCTGAGAGAGACTTCCAGGTATGAGGTCACCTGTCAGTTTGAAGGAGTGGCCTTAGTTTTGGCCTTCGTGCTGAACGACTTCCATGTCATACCTGGCTTTGGTGGCAGCCTTAGAGGAAGGCAGCTTGATGAGCAGCCTGAAAAAACTATCAGACGAGTACCAGAAAGAGAACTTTGTTACGAAACGAAGCCCCGGATGCCAATCCCGCAGTTTAGTAATGCTCAAGCAGTGGAACAGGCAGGTTTGCTTGGGTTTCGCGGTGCACAGGAATGCCAGCTTAGGGCCCCAAGACCCTGAACACTGAAGGCGCTAGAGCTCAATTCGGAGGTGAAGAGAATATGGACCAAGCAGGACCTTGAAGGAGAACGGCATTTAGGGCAAGATGCCCACAAGGGGCCTTGCAGAAGCCCTAAAGTACCCCTGATTGTAAGGCGGCTAACCCCTTCGGGCTCCTTTATGGGATCCTTTAAAGGAGCCTCGGCAATGTTTTGCTTGACGAAGGCGTTCATGGCACTGAAGCCGCCAGGCATCTGGGAGACCAAGTCGTCGATCCTCAGCATCGGGGTAAGGTAAAGGCTCCAAAGGTTCGACAAGGGTTCCTATAAGGGTTCCTAAAAGGGCTACTAGAAGGGTTTAGACTTTCTGAAAGGCTTGTTTAGGCTTGCTCAATTGATTAGTGCTTTTCATTGTAATTGCTTGTCATGCCACAAGCATGACAGCAACTAATGACGTGCTTCCACCTATTGATAGTGTCTGGCTGCCACTGTGTATGTATGTTTGCATGAAAGGATGGACGTAATTGTACTTACAGATATTCTGAATCTTCTCTACCACACTTGTAGTTATCATTGTCGTTGCCGCGGCCACTACCGGAGTCACTACCGTCATTACCGCTCTCAAAATTGTCAGCAACAGCTTTAACTAGTTGTTGTGCATCTAGCGCATTGCAACTCACATTCTTGTTTTGATGGCGGCACTGCACAGAACCATGCTGAAGCACCGCTGATGCCCCTTCAACAGCTTCCCTCTGTCGACGGTAGGCTTTAGATCAACTTTGCCAGGTCTGTGCTCGATGCGAGGAATCCCAAACCAGAAACCTGTGCCGAGCTTCATGTCCTTATCCTTCTGCACGGAGGCAGTTGCATCCTCCAGCTTCAGTGTTGATAGCCGCTCGGCTATGCGCATGGCGACATCCACACCCGCCTGGCGCCAGGATTCCCTCACTTCTCGTCATGAACCCGCAACAACAGCTTTGATTGCGGCTTTCCGTGCTAGTTTATGCCGTGGACGGCATGCTGCTGACATTGTGTACCAGTTTGTTGGGCCTGGTCTAAGATTCGTGTACTCGTTTCGGGTACACGGTCTAGACGCTACCGGGTCTGGGTCCGGCTTGTCAGGGTGGGCTACAGCCGGGGTTCTCAGGTGCAGGGCATGGAGTGGAGCCGACACGGCACCTAAGTCATACAAAACGGTCTCTGGACATGTGAAAGACAGAGAGAGATTGTCGCATCGGTCATCAGATGACGGTTGCTCTAGATATTTACTCGTGCAACCCAATAATTAGGAACAAAAGCACGTTGCACGCATGATGTTGCAACATCGGCATTACGTTAACACAACTTCCTGAACATCAAGCGCAAAGCTTGCGCCCTTGCACGAGCTTTTGCATGTTCGCAAGGTGCAAAATAGAAGAATAATTCTTAAACGACTGGGTTTTCGCTCCGCCCTCATAGTATGTCATGATCATGTCACGCCCGCCAAAAAAACACCTCTCAGCCTCTCACACGGGAGTTTCCGAAAATTAGGGCTACCTTAATTTAGGGTCCTTATAATAAGGATCCTACTATCTAGGGTACTATACTAGGGTCACCTATTTACGGAAACTCCAACATGCATAGTGTTGATAGGCGGACTCTAACTCCGAAAGACACCCAGAGGCACCTTGCCCTTATGCAGGACACCGGTGGCGGTGCAGAGCCAAAGTCCTTCAGTTGAGGTGGAGCGCGGAGCATGGTACGCTGTCTGGTTCTTTGTGGAAAATGGGGGAATGGGTCATGGAGACTTTCTTTGCGGATTATATAGGGTCTACTATAGGGATCCATTCCCCCATTCCCTGTCCTACTATGCAGACAGTACGGGTACCAACTTCAGACTTGAAGACCGGAGCTTGAGGTGCAGAGGAGCTCATGATTTTCGGGGGTTCCAGGCACCTGAAGCGAGGTTAGAGAGGAAGCTTTAAGCCAATTCTGCGCGGGCGGCACAAACTATAAGCAAAAAGCCCAAAATTCTGCTGAAGCCCTGCAGCGCCTTCTGCCCACTCTCCAATCCCGCTTCAAGCAATGTTTGGGGGTAACTTTAGGGTCCTGATAACTGGACCTTCTGACAACATCCACAACACGACTTTAGGCCTGCGTTCATTTGGGAATTCGCAAGCCGGTCCCTCCAAGTAGCAGGAGAAAGACAAACTTGACCACGTATAATCTCAACCACTCAACTCACTCACTCGCCCCAAGACACTTTCCTCAAATTCACATTGCAGGTGCAGGTAGACCCTCATGCACGGCGGCAACACCCTAAAACATCTACCATGAACCCTTCTTCCCAAAACATCCCAACCCAGGACCCAGGACCCCAAGCACTGACTCCGAAACCCAAAGCTCCTTCGAAGCTGTTTTGCCGATCGCCGATTTCCTTCGTCTGCAGTACCTGACAGGACACAGGGCCCCCGCAAAGAACCAAAGCAAGCCTTAACCATGGTAGCCGTGGCGGTGGTGGTGGTCAGTGTTGCAGTCGGGTTTGTTGTCGTGGCCGTCGCGGTACTACAGCAGCAAATATCATCGGCCATGGTAGCATCAGCTGCAGCAAGCCAACCAAGAGATGCCACAGCATGTGCAGCTCACCTATACTTATATGCGTAAAGTAAATTCTTGGCGGATTCGACTGCCGCGAAGCCTCGAATAAGCACCATGCTCGCGTCAATGGCATCGCTTCGTCATCAAGGATCCTTAGTCACCATTCTGGAAGGCCAGAGAATCAGCTAAGAAGACGAGCGCGAGCAATCTCGCAAAGGGACGGCATGTAATGGCAGCTCAATCTCAGTGAGTCGATGCGAAGCTGCTTAAATAAATATACCAAAACCCGAGACGCTGTGCACTGCACAGGCCGGTTCACAAACTCGTCAAACTGGATTTGAGAAGCATACAGTAGCTGCGAAAGCTGAATGCCACCCCTCCACTATCAGCCAGCACAACGTCAGCGGTGGCTGACTGGTCGGCAGCCGAGAAGTGCTCGTGATAAACTATGGAAAAGGGGAATGTTGCGGTATCTGGAGTCTGGTGTTCAGGCTTTACTTTAGGAGAGTTCCAGCCAAGGGTCATCGCAGTTCCAGCGCAATACCCGCAGGTCAGCGTCAGATAGAAGGATGACTCCTCCCAGCTCTGCCCGACCTCCTCCGCGACGTTCCACTGATTGTTGCCTTGGGGTTTCGATTCATGCACACCCTGAACCCTAAACAACCCTAAACCCTAAATCGCGCAATCACTTGTGAAACGCCTGACTCCAGACTTCCTGGCGCCTCAAGTCCTATTCCTTGGGCTTGCCAGGGCATATTAACATTGCGCGGGGCTTCTCTCGCCGGTCCGGTTAAGGCTTGCTGCTGCATCTACAGGACCCAGGGCAATCGAAGTTCAATCGTAGGACCTCCATGATTACATGTCAGAACCTGTCGACGACGCTTGAGGCATATCAAACCATACAAACCTACAGTAGTGACTCGCTACATGTCAATCATACAGAACTACATTATCATTAGCTTCAGTAGGTCTACTGATTCCGACCTATCTTGAGACTTGGGGCCGCTAGAGGAATGGGGAAGAAGATGCTCCGGGACTAGCAGAAGCGTCTGACCACTCAGTGATCATATCCCTCAGACTCCCGCAACTGGTGTAATATATAGTTATAGTATCCCATGCCTCAAACCATATTGAAATTCATTACTAAGGCTCCTATAGTACGCCGCAGTGCCTTCGTTCTGATCCTCCTGTACGCTGCGATTCTTACGCCTTCCGAGCACAGCTCAGGCCTAGCATTTAAGCAAACGGAAACTTCGCAGCCTCGACAGGGAGTAAAAATCAGCTGTCCTGGACCGCAGAAAGAAGGCTCCGGATCTAGGGAACTCGAGCCCTCAACACACGCGCATCGAAGGCCCAAAAATCCGAAACTTAGGTCTGAAACCCCCTAAAGCTAGAAACCCGAAACCCATAGGCACCAAAATGTTTTCCGCCCGAAAGCCCGAAGACCTTCAAGCCCTAACCGGAACCCTGTTAATGCAAGAACTGATTGAAACCTAACCTGCTAGAAACTGAAACCAAAATTCAGCAGAGGCGGCTGAGGCTGCAAATCCAATAGGTGCGATCGGCCCAGTTGCCAATCTGAGATCACCGCTGGGTTAGGCACGTCTTTGCAGGTTTAGAGCCTATAGCTCCTGTATGGCCAGGGTATGCCTGGGCTTTATCTAAGGCTTGCAGAGTTCAAGGGCTGGGGACCGTCGATACGAGTAGAACAGGACATGTGCACAAAGCATCGTAGCCGCAAGGCCACGGTCGCATTGCACCTGCGAGATTTCTGTAAGCACCCGCATTCGAGATAACATGGGGGACAATGTAATAGGATAAGGCTTTGAGGTATGTTGTGTCAATCCCTTTATTGCTCAAGGCTCGTGCCGAACTAGTTGTCCTAGTTGACTTTCTGGTTGCCATTTTCCAGCCAGACGGATGGTCATACTGTGGGCGATCCCCACAACATGTCTCAACCCGATTGGAGACATGCAGGTGGTGAGTCGCCTGGCCAGGAGGAAAAGTCGTCGCCGGCCAGAACCACCAACACATTGCTGTTCTCAACATAATATATACCCCTTTCCCTTAACTCCATACCCCTACAGGTCCCATAGACCCTTACCTTAATCCCTCAACTCTCAACTTGGGGATTTGAGATCTTAAGGCTTTTTAAGGTCTCGGACAATCCAAGCGAGGTCTGACATGGTCGGCGTGAAACTGCATGGCTTCCCTCTGCCTTTTTTTTAAGGTTTAGGGTTCCCTTTTGCAACAGGCTTTCCAAATTGCCGGGAGTTGGAGGAAGCAGCCGTTTAGGGTTCCTTAAACCTTGAGCGCTTTTTTCCCACCCGCCCAGCTGAACAAGCCGCACCGCACCCTAAAAACCTTAGGGTTTAGGGTTTATGCTCTCGCAACTCGGACAAGCCAGACGAGGTCTCGGATGCGTAGTACTTCGATTGGGCGGGTTTAGGGTTTAGGGTGTTCACAGGGCTTTGGAGTTGCAAGAATGGCGATCGGAGACTCACATTCTGCAGCCTCCGGCCCGGGGGGGGGTCTTGCAACAACTTCGTTGCATTAATATCTGGCCCCACTATAGTATAATTATCATCAGGAACCACCAAAAAAGTGAAGGTACTTATTAAGGCCCCTATATTAGGTCTGAACCTTAGGAATCTCTTGCAGCCAGAGTGACGTAGTTGTTCACCACAGCAACGCTTTCCGCATGCTTCCGGATGCTGAAGACGAAGTGGCGGAAGGAAGTGCCCCAAAAATGCGAAATGAACCAATTGACTTTGTTCGGACCTTGGGGCACGCACTTCGAGCATGAGAAGCTTGCACAACCTCCAAGTTCACTGAAGAGGATTAACTTCAATACCCTTGCTCTCCCTACTCTTAGAAGCCCCGGATAAATCGTAAAAGTGGCCCTACAGCCCAACACAACCCAAAACTGCCCGTGATTTTTTTCCCACATGCCTGCGAGCTCGGCGTAGGAGAGACGTCGGCTCCGGGTCAGAGGCATCACCAGGTTGGAGACAACGTAGTACATCGTGCGGTGCTGCCCTCGGCTGAAAGTAGAGGCCCTGGATCGAGGGACTTTGTTGATGTAGGGGTTCAAATTCAAGGTGTAGGCAGGGGTTTTGGATCAGGGATTATGTTGTTTTGCTGTTTTTTTTTTGTTTTTATGGTGTGTTTCAGGGGTTCAAGGCTTTAGGGCTTGGGGGTTTCGGATCAGAGGCTCGGAGATGTCTTGTGGAGAAGTGGAGAACAGGAAGCAGGGGTTTAGGGAGTTTAGGGCTTAGGGTTAGGGTCCATGGATATTTGGGTGAAAGTGAAATACACTACTTTGGGAGGTTCCGGCCAGACTTTGCCTTTAGGGAAATCCAAGCTGGCCAAGTCTCTGATCAAGGGCTCGAAAGTGGAGTAGAACTTCCACCTTGATTACAAAAGCTCAATGGCGTTTTGGGGGGGGCTCGACTTTCGCAACTCGCGAAGGCAGGCAGGGCCTCGCAACATTAGGCTGTATATTGTAGCGGGTTCAGGGTTTCGGCGCTCACACTCTCATGTGCAGCATGCCATTTCTTGAGGCTCGCCGACAGGGCATCCCACAGAAAGAGAGAACTCAGGGTGTTGGGTGCTTCCAACTCTTTCACCGTCTCACTTTCGCGCCCGATCTGCACAGTTTCCCGGCTTCTTCGGATTCACTGTAGGGTTGAGGTTGAAGCTGCGAGCCTCGGCTGGCTCGTCGCTGCTGTTCGAGAGCCTGAACCGCAACCTCGGGGCCCTATCCCGTAAACATCCGAAGCAATACTCTCAGCCCTAAACTCGGAACCCTGTTCTGACTCTGACGGCCAGGAGGCAGTTGACCGGCTCGAATGGCCCGGCCGGGTCCGCGAGGGCAGGGCTTTGGATCAGGATTCACCTCGGATTTGCGGAGCCATGGCATCGGGTTTCGGTTTAGGGCTTCGGGCTCAAGGTTTCGGGGTTTGGGCCATCCGGTTTTGAGGTGATGGCTTCGGGGTTCCGGGATTCGTTGCTTCGGGTTTAGCGTTTCGGCTCGCGGGTTTTTCCCTCCTACTTAGCAAGGACGAGCCCGCAGGGTAACTTCAATCCCTGCAAGGGCAGGCGTCGGCAGCCCATGATGAATTAGGTGTTGCATTACACCGCGACGACGATGCCCAAAACCATGGCGGGAGTGACAGCGTAATGAAAGGGCAACGGTGACAAACCAAGGCACTGACCAGCCAGACAGACATAAGTCATAACTACAACCAGGCGGACATAAATCGCAACTATGACCGATTGCATCCACAGAGCTAGCATGAGGTAGGCACAGGTGGCGAAATCATAGCTACCATGGCTATTGGAGGTGGTATAGCAAGGAAAAGATGGAGATTGAACTGAAACCTGGCCGAAGACCACCAAACTGACGGCAGGGTGCTTTCTTCAGCTCTCGCTGGTGCTCCTGCGGGATCCAAACTAAACTGTTGTAAGACGTGTTGAGCTGAAAGGTTTTGCGGCCCTTCCTCCTCAACCACAACCTAAACACCCCAATTACAATAAACCTCGAAACGCGCAATCTGTATGGAGTCCACGCTCCTAATCTCGGCTACGTGCGGGTTCGTAATGCGGACCTGGACTTCATCGTGGTGACATAGCATAGTTTGGCCTGCGCGTGCGCGGACGCAGGGCCTGCTTTCATGGGCCAAATGCAAGCATGGCTTGCTAGGTGGCATTTGGGCCGGATGAAACTGAAGCTTTCTTTGGAAAAGGGAAGCACGCTCTCACCGTGTCCGGCTTTGCTTGAAAACATCCTCTGTGACTCTGTGCCGGCCGGGCATGTCTGGTGTGCACCACGAACTGCGACAGTCATGCACCGCACATCCATTTAAACCCTGAGCCCTTTAAGGAAACCCTAAACCTTAAAACCCCAATTATAAACCCGAAATCCTAAACCCTAACAACCCTATCTAAGGCACTGTCGTGTTCTACGTAGAGATCAACTTATTCCGAGCGGCCCAAGAGCCCCTGCACCGCGAAGATCGAGGCCCTACTTTGCTACCTCCCAAATAGCTATAAGGGAAAGGGTTCAAACTTTCGAATTATAAGACTATCTTATATGAGCCCCGGGGCCCCATGATTGAGGTGTCTGGGCAACTAAGCCCCCAAACCTCAATCATGTAAGATCTGAACCCTAATTACTCTAGCCTCTGAACCGTAAGCCAAAACCTCAATTATGAACCCTAAACATAGTAGTAGTAGTAGTAGTAGTAGTAGTAGTAGTAGTAGTAGTAGTAGTAGTAGTAGTAGTAGTAGTAGTAGTAGTAGCAAGAGTAGTAGTAGTAGTAGTAGTAGTAGTAGTAGTAGTAGTAGTAGTAGTAGTAGTAGTAGTAGAGTAGTAGTAGTAGTAGAGTAGTAGAGTAGAAGTAGAAGTAGAAGTAGAAGTAGAAGTAGAGTAGTAGAAGTAGTAGTAGAAGTAATAGAAGTAGTAGAGTAGTAGTAGTAGTAGTAGTAGTAGTAGTAGTAGCAGTAGTAGTAGTAGTAGTAGTAGTAGTAGTAGTAGTAGTAGTAGTAGTAGTAGTAGTAGTAGTAGTAGTAGTAGTAGTAGTAGTAGTAGTAGTAGTAGTAGTAGTAGTAGTAGTAGTAGTAGTAGTAGTAGTAGTAGTAGTAGTAGTAGTAGTAGTAGTAGGTAGTAGTAGTAGTAGTAGCAGTAGTAGTAGCAGTAGTAGTAGTAGTAGTAGTAGTAGTAGTAGTAGTAGTAGTAGTAGTAGTAATAGTAGTAGTAGTAGTAGTAGTAGAAGTAGTAGTGGTAGTAGTAGTAGTAGTAGTAGTAGTCGTGGTAGTGGTAGTGGTAGTAGTAGTAGTAGTAGTAGTAGTAGTAGTAGTAGTAGTAGTGGTAGTAGTAGTACTAGTAGTTCTAGTAGTGGTAGTGGTAGTAGTAGTGGTAGTAGTAGTAGTAGTAATAGCCCACAGTCCCTGGAAGTCCTTGAGCTTGTACTCCCGCAGCGTCAGGGGTGTGAAGTTCCAGGCGATTGCTGCGAGGATCAGGGCCAGAACCAAGCCTCCAGGGACATAAAAACAGGGGCCTGGGTACTTAGAATATGGGGTTCCTTTAAGGGTTCCTTAAACAGGCATCTATAAGGGTACTACAAGGGATTTAGGGATGTAGGGGCCTTAATAATTAGAATAGTTTTTTGGTGTATATTTTGCTACACTATGAGGAACCCGCAAAAAAACAGTGCAGGCAGCTATTATTGAGGCCTTCATAGTAAGGCTTCAGGCTTCAGGGAATTTCGCGTCTACGCTCCCACAACTTGGACAAGCCAGGCGAAGATCCATAAGTGCGGGTCGGCGTGAAACTAGAATTAAGGGACTCCCTGGTCCAAGGAGCCTCGCGTTGCTGAATTCATAGAACAGGAGCAGGTTACAGTCAGACACATCAAGGAAGGTCGGGTTGAAGCTTCGGGGTTTGGGGGTTTCCGGGTTGGGAACTGTGCTCTAACCTCAAGAACCAGAGGCTAACTGTTCCACAGGCAAGGCAACTTGGAGGCTTGGAATCCTGCTCTGGGACCTGCCTCTGTCTGCCCTACCTATCTAGTTGTTTACCTACTATCTATGTATGTGTACATATGCACAGGCAGATAGGTAAGTCGATGGACAGATTGACGGACATACAGATATATGTATATAGACATACAGATATGTTAATTACACATGTGTACACATATATGTAAACACACACATGTGCGTGTGTGCGGTGAACATATACGTTATTACCCAATCTTGCTATATTCACTGTGATTCCTCTTCACTGCAGCTACTCTTGCCTTTATGCTGCGGTTGTCAGCATGGTCATCATCGCCGCTGTGAGCGCTGATAGAGTCTCGTCTCCCTGAAAAGCAACATTCTTGTTGCAACAGGCCTCGTTGTCCAGCAGCCCACTCCACCCCGAGCCCCAAAACTCATGCCTCAAACGAGGCCCCCACTACGAAAGTCATGGTGACCACGAGAGATTTTGGTGACCGTACTACGATCCCTCTATATTCCGACTTTACAGGCGCAAGTGCAGGGTCTAAGGCTGAGGCCTAACATGTCTAACCCAACTTATGCATATGCTCTGCAAGCCCTGCTTGCAGGAGTTGCAGACAGCATGTTGCTTCGGCCGGGCGGCTAGCACAAGCGCAGCCCACCACAAATCGTGCTTCCAGCAGGGAACCCGCCGACTCGGGCAAGGCTGAGGGGTGCAACAAAAAGCACGCGGGGTCCGGTACAAGTTCCGTTTACGGGCTCTGTATAGAGGAGCCTTACGAAGGACCTTTTACAAGCAGCGCTCATACTACCACTACTAAAAATGTGTTGAAATTAAAGACACACTCGGTTAATCTCACGAGGGGTTTCTTGGTGCTTCTTTTCCTACGGATCCGACTGGATGGTTGTTTTGGGGTCTATAGAGTGGGCCCGCATTTCTGACACTCCCACTGCAGTAGTCAATCGTAGGATTGCCTCTAAGCATTCTTGCAGGTGCGACATTGCAATGCAACTGGCAAACTAGTGTTCCACGGCGCCACTGGAGTCTCCATATGAGGAACACGACGACACAGCAGCCATAAGGGATCGAGGCGATTGGAAAAGGGGGGTACAACCTCCGGGTACGTTCTGGCACGAACTGGGAGTTTATCAACAAATGAGGTCCCGGGCACGATCCTGATTCCGAGTCGGTTGCGCCTATCGTGTGGCGGTTATGATTGGTGGTGCAGAAAGAACATTGAGTACCATGGGCGAAATACTTGTCGACCTCGCGCAAGCTGTCGTGTAACACCTCTCCTCACCAACCGAAGGTGTCTGCAAGACGAGGCACGGCGAAGATCGCCAAGTCAAGCACCAGCCACCTCAATTCTTCGGGACACGTCCGCTCCAACAAACACATTATCACTTATCAAGGCAAATGAAGGCCCTTTGGGATCCTGTTGGGGTGTTTCGGAAATACCTTGCATTGGCTCGTGATGGAACCACCTTTCCTTCAATCTCGATGTACAGAGGGCATTCTGTTCGGTACAAGGGTTAATGCCGCCTACTTGCCTAAAACGTGCATGACCAAGTATGACCAATACATGGCCATAACTGGCCCTGTGGGCCACGAGTTGTGTTTCTCCTCTCGCACGCAGCAGCGCGATGACAAGAAGCACGCAACTGACTGGAAGTCATCTACTTCAAACTAACTTAGGTCTCCTAAAGCAGGCAGCAGCAAAAAAACGTCACTACGCCCCATATCAGCGAACCAACTTACCACGACAGAGAAAGAGAGAACTCACACAGCACCAAGTCCAGGTGACGACTCCTTCATGACCCCAACTTCGTAGCATAAAGACACATACAGTTTAACCCGCAGAACAGCTTTGGGGTTTCAGGCTTCCTCAGCGCAAAGCTGATGGGCAAAATCCTGTATTATATCAAATGACGAGTTTAGCGAAACTTTTGGTCCGTCAGTCAAAGGCAAAGACTGCCTTCTTGTGACAAAGGAACCCCAGTAGCGGCACACGGAGAGGAGCCACACGGATCAGGGTCACCGGAAATGGAACACCTGGGCTTTGGTGTCCTAATCGAATGCTGGTACCAATTTACCCATATACCCCAAAAGCCTCTTCCACATATTTCTGGTATAATTGGTATACCCATATACCCCAAAAGCCTCTTCCAAACATTTCGTGTATAATTATTGGTATACCCATATACCCCCAAAGCCTCTTCCAAATACTTCTGGTGTACCAATTTACCCATATACCCCAAAAGCCTCTTCCGAATATTTTTGGTATACCTATATACCCCAAAAGCCTCCATATACCCCAAAAGCCTCTTCCAAATAATTCTGGTATGATATACACCGAAACCCTATTTCCCTCCTCCCTCTCCCCCTCGCTCTCGCTCTCTCTCCGTTTCTGCTTTGGCGGCTCGGGCCAAGACCGGCGCTGGACATGCACAGTAGTATCTCAGCAGTACCAACATCCCAGGAGCCTGTTGAAAACACATATGTATTGAGGAATGACCCCAAGTCCTTGCGCGATGTTTTCAAAAAAATACCCCTACAATAGTCTAAAATCCTTATGGGCCTACGCTGCGGAGGCCAGGAGGGGCTGGGGTCGTCGGCCTTGCTGCGTTGCCTTGCGGAGCCGGGCTCGGACTCCAAAACACTCATCCACAGCCCGCTGCTGAGATGATCTTCAAAGGGGAAAAGGAGGGACCCTTAGTGGGGACCCCTACCCTATGATGGGCAATATAATGGGTATATAATGGCTATATACCTAGGGGTCCTTATTAGGGGTCCCTCATTTTCGATGGGTCACCGTTGGTACTTCTGTGGCCGAGCAAGACTGCCATCTCTGCACATCGCCCTGCTCGCTAGCATCCCTGTGCAAAGTCTGCCCCAGCTGTCGACGATCAGCAACCTGCATAAACCCTCACCTTCTATGAACTTCACTGGGTCGGCTAGACCATATTCCAAGATCAGGGTCTGGGCGTCTAACGATCGGTTTGGCCCTCAACTTGAATGGAGAAGGACTGCAATCGGAACCCCCCCCCGCCGCCCGACTCGGACAGACCGCTCTCTTGTGAAGCCCCTCAAACCCAGAGCCCCCACAGGGACCTTATGTTCTGAAACTCGGGCCAGAGAGGCTCAAACTGCCACGTGAAGTCTCGATGACCCGCTCCTGCCAGCAGATCCCGCACCAAGGAGTCCAACGATGACTTCAAGAAGCTCTCGGAAGTTTTGACACTCCCCAGTCACCCAAAAAGTCTTAATTAGGCTCCGACGTATAATAGGGACTTCATCAGGCCTATTTAAGGAGGTATAGTCCCCTACCCCCCTCCCCCCTACCCCATTAAGGGTCCCTGTGCCAAAACCAACGATCGGGCTAAAGGCACGAGGCCCAAGACGGAAGCCTGAAACCGGAACCCTCGACGCTCCATGCAGGGAAGACCGAACAAACCCAGACTGTACGCACCCCCCGAGTGATCCTTCTGGGCTTCTTCAGGATTTAGGGTTTAGGGTATCCGTAATAGCCGACCTTTCTACGGACCGATTTGCATAAACCCTCAGGCAACTTCTCCTCGTGTATAGTTCTCGGTGTGAAGCTGTCGAACAGTGTGGTCTTAAAGGGACTTGCACGTCGCAGCAACCGGCTCCTCTGGAACTCCCTTTGCGGTGAGGAGCAGCCTCAACTCTGGCTCCAAGGAAGGCTTTTTTGGCTTTGATAATGACACATAGGGGCGTTTTCTTCGGGGTTTAGGGTTTCTTTCCGCAGGTTCAGGGATGGTAGCACTATGGATTTCTCAACTTCCGTAGGGATTGTATCCAAGCAAACATGAGCTGCAACCTGAAGCAACACTGGGCGGGATTTAGGGCCGCAGGGATGCCACAAATGGCTCGGAGAATCGGAAGGGCTATTTAATGGGTGCATAATAGCTATATTAAGGGTATATACCTAGGGGTCCTTATTAAGGGTCCCTCCTTTTCCCAAGCACCGGAAGCCCGGTGGATGTGCAGTTCAGCGACCGATCCCCACCCATGGGAACCCTTTTTGAGGAATCCCTGGGTATGCACACTTTGACCCTTAAGTGGGTAGTTGTCAAAATTAGGATCCCTTTTTGGGTACCCTAAATACTAGGTGCCGTATTTTAATAGGGACCTAAAAGGGACCATAGTTTTCACAACCACCCAAGTGCAGCTCTTTACTTGTCGCTTACCTGCTTAACTAATCCAAGATGTTTGTATAGAGCTGGTTGGTGGGAGTCTAGTGTATTAGTGTACTGCCAGTCGCATGCGGCATCTGCTATGCAACAAATGGCGGCATGGTCAAGCAGCAGATGTCGATTTGTCAGCGGCTGGACCATATTCTTTGCCGCTGCAGCCTGCAGATGTATGATGTATGGCTTCGGCCAGGCTGCGGCGAGCATTAGAGTAGGGTTGTGGGTATGGGGGTAGTTTGTACTGGACTATACTGGACTTATATAAGGAATACCTTCACTCAATTTACTTAGCCACTGAGGGCCGGGGCCACTCCAGTGTTAAGTGCTTCAAATCCTCAGAAGTCTTGCTTCAAATGGGTCTGTCTCTCTGCACGCTTTCGCCTCGTAGTGCTTCACTCTAAAGTCTAGGTACATGTTACTAGGTGTGCATGCGTGGCTACACATGTGTATGTGTGCGAGTTTGTACATGTATATGTGATTTCAGAGAGAGAGAGAGAGAGAGAGAGAGAGAGAGAGAGAGAGAGAGATATAGAGCCCAGGGCAAGCACCGAAGGTCCGAAAATGAGCTGGAAGCAATACTTGCGGCAGGCTCGATCCACTCACCACGCTCTCACAGAATGTGATCACTGCATCTGAGAAGGTGTCACTTAACACTCAACCTAGGGCTGCGAAAATCATCACCATTGGGGTTTCCGCAAGGCAGTTTCCATCCTCATGCAGTCCTTATGGAGTCCCCAATCAGAAGCCTGTAAACGCAAACCCAGACGATGAAAACGCTAGGCTCGAATGCCGCATTGCACGCGAGCTGAACCCAACAGTTTCAATGTGGCGACAAAGCACTGCCGTATCCAGACCCGCTCGTGTTACCCTTGTGCACCAGCAATGCATGGCGAGAGGCATCGTGGGCATGAAAAGGAGATACAACCTTCGCAGGGCATCGCACATATCGCTCAATTCGGAGCTGGAGACTAAGGGTCCGGAAGGTATGAATGCACCGAAAAGCGACATGACGACTGCTTGCGGCTGCAGGTGAGGCCGCACTAGGGGTTCCAGGCAGGGTGTTGCTTTGCCGTTCGAGGGGCTTTGACATTTATGGCGTCTGGCTCAACACAAGCCATGACAGATAGATATATATATATATATATTGATTGATTGCAACCCATGTATCGCCGTATAGACGTGCTTTATCCGCCTCTGTTCCTTTCGCTCTGTTCTCTCTTTCTCTCTCGCGCTCTCTCAGGTCCCCCTCTCTGCCACAGTCAATGGAACTACTGATTGAACTGCGAGGACATCTGGACCCAAGAGAGGAATCACGTATTTCATGCAAATGTGTATATACATGCAGCACGCCGAAGGATCAGTAAGTCCCACGACAACCTATGCTGTGACATGTTCGATCGGCAGGCACGAATCTTGAATGGTGCTTTGACGGGTTTTGGGTCTGTAGGGCTTGGCTCGCGGTGTGCGGCTGTGCTTGACTGATTCGCCCTTTCTTTCCCTTCCTCGCGCCTTCTCGACCAAGTTCTGTGCCAGCTGCGCCGCCAGGGCAGCGGCCGAGTTCATGGACCAGCACTCCTTCTTTGGCAGTCCCTAAAACCCTGAGCCAAGCGTTAGCTTTTGGGCTGCCCCGCTCTGGTCCGGAAATCCCGGGCCTTTCACCCACACTCAGCACAACAACTGAACGCCTGGAACACAGATCCTACTACGAAGAGTCTCGCATGTGGGCTAAAGGCCACGTGTTCGCTGTGGACAAGCTTCGGGCTTCAGGGAGCGTTTCAGATCCCTAAACCCAAAACGCAGAGGCTCTCCACGGGCCGATCGGAGTGTCCATCATGTCCAACTTGCTTCAGGTTTTCAGGAGTTTCCGGCGCTCACTCGGACAATCCAGGAGTTTTAGGATTGGGAACCTGAACCATCTTGTCCCCTCAAATCTACCCTGAAGAAATCCAGAGCTGTCATCTGCAAGCATTCCACGAGGCTACGACCGAGACTGGGTTCTGCCAGGAACAAACCAAGTCCACTGTTGGGCATACAGTCTCGCATTGCAAACCCAAACACGCACTCTTGGGAATAGCATCTTCTCATGACGGATTCTCCTCGCTGGAATTGCTGGTGCCCAAAAAGGGGTGGTGCGTGTTGCGAAACCTTGTGGGATGCGTTTTGCGGCAACAGAGGCATGGAAACATCATTGGATATCATTGGTCATTGCTCGAAAAATTTCACTGAAACCATCATCATCATCACCATCGTGATCGTCATCGTCATCGGCATCATCATTATCCGCGTGCAGAAATCCGGAACTGTACACCGCCAGGCTGAGACTGTGGGTTCACGCGTACGGAGGCATGGTGGGTGCTGGAGGTAATGGTGTTCGTCGCCGTCGCCACCGCCGCAGTCGTCTTTGCAATCACTGTTACAGGTGCGATGGCAGTGACAGCAGTAGTCGGCGTCGCAGCGAGACTACACTACCAACTACGACCAACTACAACTAAACTACGAGGGCGACGACGACTACCAGCACTGGTCAGTTTCCTTCCTTGCTTGCTTGCTGACCTAACTGCCACCACCACCTATTCTACCAGCACCACTACTGCTACTGCTACTGCTACTGCTACTGCTACTGCTACTGCTACTGCTACTGCTACTGCTACTGCTACTGCTACTGCTACTGCTACTACTACTACTACTACTACTACTACTACTACTACTACTACTACTACTGCTGCTGCTGCTACTGCTGCTGCTGCTACTGCTACTGCTACTGCTACTGCTACTGCTACTGCTACTGCTACTGCTACTACTACTACTACTTTTTGTCACTCGTGCTCGACAAGTCAGACGAGGGTTTGACTGGACTCACAGCTACTCAAGCAACTGACCCATGCACATTGGCACGACTCACGACATTAACTCACAGCGATGCTTTCATATGTCAGCGTGACTCAATACCTCACATCCACTCTCATGAGTACTGCACAGCACGTCACCAAAGCCAGGCAGTGACCATCTCGGTCGCGACCATCTCGGTCATCGCACAACAGTTCACACCCACTGCCCCAAAAAATAAAGCGGGCCATCAAGTCCGTCATCAGAGCAAGCCTCCTGCAAAGCCAGATGCAGCATTCCTCACCAGCATATACAGTAGGTACGTAGGCCACTAAATGAGCAGCCGTTTTCCCAGCGTGCACATAAACCACTGAATGGGAGCAGCCATCTCTTTGCAGCGCGAAGTCCACTAACAGGAGATTCAAGCCTACAGAACAGGCAATGTCATGCATAGCCGTTCATCCAGCCTCGACCCTCTCAGGCAAATCGCGCCCATATCAAGACTAATCCAGCGACACAGGGTTCTCAAGTCCCAGAGTCGGGGCAAGCAGGTTACTGCATCCTGGCGGAGATGTCCCTCTCTTAAGCGTCGTCTCAAACAGAGCAAAACTCCTCCAGCATGCCCCCCAGGGTTACAGTGCGGCGAGAGCCGGCAACGGGAATGCCCAATCCCATGCACCAGAACTTCGGAAATTCTTCGAGAATACCAGATAGGAGTCGATGCATTCCCCAGCAAAAAGAAAGGCAGCAAAGGCCTGGACACGCGACCTCGGTAATGGCCGTCAAGGTAGAGCAGCTCTATCCGCGCACAAGGAGGGATTGCCATGGCTCTCTACGTTAACCTGCGGGGCTCCAAGACAGTCTCAGGCCGGCCTTCACTCAGGCCCCAACGTAGCCTGTCCAAGGACTGGGGGATATACCCCATGCGCGCGCGACTCTTTAATGCAAGGGATAAACCTTGCTGCTGGCCTCTCGCGGAGGATTTGGGGGGGGGTGGGGGTGGGACGAGGCTGCACCACCCATGCACCACCACCCGGGTTGCAGAAGCATCCATCCATACAGAGCACATCATACAGGCCAAAGCAGAAAACACAGCATCACCAGGAAGGGCAACAGCAAAAACCCCATCATAATGAACCCATCATCCAGTAACGGACCATCATCGGACCATCATCATCATCTACTCCCTGGGTGTGCTTTCCGGTACAGACTCTCCGACTTTTGCCAGACTTGAGAACGGTAGTCCGGCAAGTCCACATGAGCAACTGTCAGTATTTAAGCACGTCCCATGTAGATCAAAATGCCTGACAAATGCTATCCGAGCTGCTGGAATTTTGACAGTTGCTCACGTCCGGGTGGACACTGTGCAAACCGCACGCGCTCCGGGGGGAGCCGCGTGCCGAGCCCGACGGGTCGGGGCCGCGCCCGCCGTCAGGGACCGATCAGATTCGCTAGCTTGGTTTCGGACGAACTCTGATTCGGTACCCGACGGGGGACGCCCCCTGCTATCACGCCTCGCATGTGGGCTCCCTGCTTTCTCGGCATTAAGTGTAGCATCTGAACCTTCAGCCCTCTTGTTTTCCTGAATGTTTCGCAGAAGGGCTCCAGCTTTAAGTGTTGGGATCCATTAAGAAATCAAGAAACCAAAATTACTGCACACGTCTTCACGAAGCACGAAGCATTCGGAGGCGTTCGCCGATAACACCTTAATGCCGAGATTTGGGCTTCACCCGCGGCCGGCAAAATCAAAAGACCTTTGGCTCCACTGCCAAACTGCGTAAAGCGCAACAGTCTCATAAATGTGCATATGTGCCGCTAAGCGAGATCGTACAGAGTATGCAATGCGGCAGCTTGCAGTAGGAGCTGTACGGCTTGTCCGTGAGGATGGGCGATCAGGGACTACTCGGAAACTTCGCACTTTCTCGGGATTGGACGACTACGACGAGTAACTACTACTATGTCTGTATTGCTTGTTCCCTGACGGTGCCGGTGTTGTATGGCGTTGCTTCGAATACGTTGCCGTAGACTTCTCATTCTCTGACTCCTCTGACTCTCAGGCCGGGCTGTAGTCATCATCGGTGTTGTACTTGGATAACCATGGGACCCGTCAAATAACAAAATGGCCCGGGAACATGGGCAACATGGCATAGTTGCACTGCTGCCCATTGTAAAGCAACGCTGGTATACTGCTACCCACTGTCATGAAGAATTCGGGAAGGCCTTACGTCATAGCGCAACTATGCCATGTTTCCGGGCCATTTTTTCTGTGACAAGTCCCAAAGACGATCTCACCCCCTGACCGCCCCGACACAACGGCTGAAAGTCCGGAAGCCTGGCCAAGCCATCCTGTAACAATACACCGTGAGGGAAAGTCCTAGCTGTGGGATGGCATCGTTTCCACCGTAACGCTGGCCTGTAACTGCAGTGTGGTGGCGTTTGCATGGCATGATGCTTGGAGTTTTGCCTTCGTCCAGTTAGGAATTTGCCGTCCTGGTGCACCCTGGCCATTCTTCCACCCAGCGCCTCAGCCCAACTGTTGCCTTTTAAAGTGGATTTGGTTGTAGATTTAGGTAGAGCACCTGAAACATGATGCTCAAGAATTCCAAAGCCTGAGCCCCCAGCAGGCACTGCGCAGGAAATCAAGAAGTGTCATGCGGAAATACCGGACATGTGAGAAACTGCCAGCAGTTGGGATGGTTTCGTGCTCCGCCCCGCTGCACACTCTAGTCTTACAAGTAGAAGGTCTGCCCTGAAGACTCGGAAGTGGAAGAGACTTCTGAGCAAGGGCAGCCTGTCACAGACATTCACGTCTAATGAGATTAATGCCTAAACAGTAGCATGACATGGACATCTTCCTTATGCTTTACGATGATGTCCGATATGACAGCAGGATGCCTGTAGGTTTAAAGGGTGGGCTGCCCAAAACATGCCTGTGCGGATCACGAAACACACCCCCACTACTCGGGTGCCGGGCGCATGCAGAGCTTAGAAAAAAAAGGTTTCTTGATGTCATGGTGGGATCAACTGGTGCTCAAGGTTTACGGGTTTGGCTTAGGGGGGGGCAGCAGGCAGAGAGTGATTGGACAGGGCGCGCCCTAGCAAACAAAAAAAATCTAAACACAAACGTTCCGGCAGCAGCGGCTCAGAAATCACTGTTGGCAAAGTACTTCTGACGCAGCATGGATCTTTTGTCCTTTGCATTGACGCGTGGATGTTCCTCCTTGACTTTGTCCGTGAACAGGCGCTCTTCTTGCTTCGCGTTAAGCCGGCCGACCGCTGACTCTTGGCGTTCACAGAGATCATCGTCACTTTCCTGCTTGTCGTCAAGCTTTGCCAAGCTCAAGCTTTCCTGGATGTACTCCGAGATGTCTTCAATTTCCGGTTCTGCTTGGTTTTCCACCTCACGCACACGCCCCACGTCCGTACGTGGTGTGCTCCGGGAAGTCTTCATCCATTTCTGGTTCTGCTTGGTTTCCCACTGGTCCGCTTGGTCGAGGAGAAGGTCGTCCTCCCTGGAAGAAGATTGCGCCATCTTGCAGCGGAAGACGGCAAGGAAGACGCAAAATGCTGGAGGGAACTTGCCTGGCACTTCACGAGGCGCCTGTCTGAGCCAACCGTAGCCATACTACTACTACTACTACTACTACTACTACTACTACTACTACTACTACTACTACTACTACTACTACTACTACTACTGCTACTGCTACTGCTACTGCTACTGCTACTGCTACTGCTACTGCTACTGCTACTGCTACTGCTACTGCTACTGCTACTACGATTACTACTACTGCTACTACTACTACTACTACTACTACTACTACTACTACTACTACTACTACTACTAGTAGTACAGAACAAGAACAAGAACAACAACAACGACAACAACAACAGCAGCAGAAGCAGCAGCAGCATCAGCACATCATCCCAAACATCAACAAGAACAACAAAAATCAAAAGAAAAAGAAAAAACGACCATGACCACCGCGACGACCATGACGACGACGACCAAAACGACTACGACCACGACGACTACGACTACGACTGGACTAGGACAATCACGACGACGACGACGACGACTACTACTACTGCCACTATTGCAACTGCTACTGCTACTTCGACTGATACTGCGACTACTACTGCTGCTGCTACTACGATACGAGGACGACTGCTATTACTGCTACTGCTACTGCTACAACTACAACTACGACTACTACTGCTACTACCACTACCACTACTACTACTACTACTACGACAACAACAACTACTACGACAACAACTACTACTACTACTACTACTACTACTACTACTACTACTACTACTACTACTACTACCGCTACCGCTACCGCTACCACTACCACTACCACTACCACTACTACTACTACTGCTACTACTACTACTACTGCTACTACTACTAGCTGGGCTTTTGGCGCGCTGCGAAAAAACTTAGTGGGACAGGTCTTTTTGTCTTCACTTTGGCCGCTCGACAGAGAGGCCACTCAGATCCAGCGCAGTGCCGGCTCGACTCCGTCCGGCCTGTGCACATGCATATCAAGCAATGTAGAAGAACAAATGCAAACCCCTGCGGCTGCTCGCCTGCTGGCCGGCCGCCACATCAATGCTCCGGATGTAGGACAGGCCGCCACATCAATCCTCCGGATGTAGGACAGGACGAATAGCAAAGATGGAACTGCGGAGTTGATTGGAAACTGTTTTAGACTGAATTTCCTTGTCTTAAGAACCCATGGTCAAAATTATTTCCTTGAGAACCAGCATGGTAAGACTGAGTTAAACAGTGACTTGGACGTCTACTAAATCCTAGA
This sequence comes from Symbiodinium sp. CCMP2592, assembly GCA_905221615.1. Classification (NCBI taxonomy): domain Eukaryota; class Dinophyceae; order Suessiales; family Symbiodiniaceae; genus Symbiodinium; species Symbiodinium sp. CCMP2592. The sequence continues at coordinate 887,277 of CAJNDT010000102.1, read as the reverse complement.
CACTGTTGTCAAATACTGCCGACACCGACCTCGACATGAATTAAAAGCTGAATGGCCTCACAGGTTTCGGCAAGGTGAGCAGCAGAAACAGCCTACAGTACCAAGAGCTTTTTGGCGCCATGATGTCGTTGCCACAAGCTCTCTGCCAACTCGCCGTTGGCTTTGCAACATGCTGTTGCTGCCCCATCTCCCCAGTCCCCATATGCGCAACGGCATTGTCATGTCGACTCTGTTGTTGTAGTAACCCAAAATTGAACACTTAATTTCTAATTGTCGTCGACTCCGACTCATGCCCGTCTCGCCCGCAAGCATGGATTTTCCACGCCTGCTCCCCGCTCCAACCGGCGCAACTGTCGTGCGGCCTTATGCAAATCCGCCCTGGTCTGAATGTGCACCTCCGCGGTTTTCTTCTTCTTCTGCTCAGAGGTGTACCACTTGCTCCCTTCCCTCAGCTGCAGGACAATGACAATCAGAAACTCTAACTCGCTCTTGAATCTCGCCTGGAAATCCGGGCGGACAACGGTCATATAACCACAGCTCGAGACTAAAGCAAAAAAACTTGACAACATGGCTCAAGCAACTTGGAGCTGAGGTCGTCGATAAATTTTGCCATAGCCTTGTGCTTTCTTCTGAAGTCGTCGGAAACGCAAATGCGACAGGCGGCCACTAAGTGGGATGCACGGTGCAACACCGCAGGCCCATTCCTGTCCCAAGTCTTTGTGTCGACAGCCGACTTTCCGAGTGCCACGCATGCAAACATGATCTGCTCAGATCCAGGCCTCAGCAGCCGCCAGAAGCAGGACCAAAATTTTGTCAGTATTGTTTCCCAAAACTTGCTTGACAGCACCTTAATTATAATGGATAGACAGACGAATGAGGGGTCAAAACAACTCCGACTGAATGAAGCGTAGCAACATGGCTTGATGAGGTAATGTTTGGAAATGCGTGTCTTTCTCCACGAGAACCAGATGACAGTTTTGCACCTTTGCGAGCAGTTCTTGCGGTGAAGAATCGGCTGTCGGTCGCCAGACCTTCAACGACTGCCGGGAGTTTTTCTGTATCAAACGCCCTCCCTGTGGCCTGATGTCGACGATGTTCAACACTGACCTTTCCAGGTATGCCTTTGCGCGGCCGTCTAAGTTGATTCCGACTCCGCCAGGCTTGGTCAGGAGACATGCCTTGCGAACCTGGCCGACCGTGAAAGGGCTCCCACGCGGACGCTGCTTGCGGGCCTGCGCCAAAGCACGATGGTGCTCATTGCGTTGTGCGTCCTGGTCCCGAAGCTCAGCAAGTTTTTTGTTGAACTTTGGGTTCTGCTCGAGAGGGACCACGCTTGGAAGATGTTTCCTCTTCAGGCCTCTGAAGATCGTATCACTCTCACCACTCCGCTGCTCAGCTCGCTGAAGCAAACTGTTAGCGGCAGCTGTCTGGTCCCGTCGCAAAGATGCCAAAGTTTTCGGCTTCTTCGTCTTCTCAACACCGACGTCACATCGACGTTTGTATAATCGGAACCGGCTTCCGTGGCTTGTCTTCCAGATTTTGCCACAACCGAGCAAGAACTCTGTTGCCTCGAGATCGACAACATCACTGCGACCGAAGGGGTCTGGAACCAGACTCCGACAAATGAGATCTGTTTCAGCTTGTGGGCCATCCTCCTTCAACTCGAGAAACATTGTCAAGGACATGCCATTTTCCTCCAATGGGCCGAGGTGTTGCAGCCTTTGCCTCGACATCCGACCCAAACTCCGCTCGCAAACGTTGGAACCATCCAAAAAGCCCAAGTAAAAATTGACGAGGCTTGTCAACTCCGACGGCGACTTCAGGATACTGCGCCACGCTGCCCGGTTGTCAAACTTGGGGTTGGCCCCCAGCTCAGGCGCATGCACCTCCAGCAATTCATAAGCTGCAGCCCAAAAGGCCCGGAGCACTGCATCAGGGTCGCCGCAGCGCACGCCCTGCTTTAGCAGACGTCGGACTCGAGTGTTTGTGAGGATTTCATACGTCTGCATGTCCCCCTCCAGGAGGTGCTGGTTCATGGCGTAGAGGTCAAACGCCGCCATATCAAACTGCAGGCCCTTAAACTCCGAGTTCAAGCGGGATAAAGACGTCTGCACAACTGCAAACAGGCTGAGGCAGCTTTCTTTCATCTCGCTCTTCGACACCGACGTCCACAAATAATGGACGTTGCTTCCGTACCGAATCGGGCCACATGCCATGCTTTGTTCAAGAATGAGTTGTGTAACCGTCTTGCCAGTGTCAACAGCATTCTCATCGAGAATATGGAGCTGCAGAAAAAGAGATTTCATCCTGTGAAGACACATGCAGGGATGGCAAAGGCAAGGATTTCAAGAACCGAAGCCCCGAGTAATTAATCACTAACGATGAATATTCATCATCATGCTCCAACACATTATGCTACTGATTCTGATTCACGCTCTGATGGGGGCTCCTGCTTTCGAACTCCGACTTCTCTCGCAAAGTCACAGCTGCATCATGAATGTCGACATCGTAAATTCGCAGAAAACCCAGCAATTCGTTCGAGTAGTCAGAGCTGAGGCCAAGGTCGATTAAGAACTTCGGCACCAGTCTCTGCAGAGTTTCTCGACACCGCTCACGGAACAGGAGAGACTGCCGAGTGTCTTCGGACTGGATCGCAAGCAAGAGTGCTATTGGGACAATCATGGCTGCGAACCGACGCCGTGGCTCGTCTTCGCTGTTCCATCTCTGTTTGGCAAAGGACATGTGCTTCACAGCCTTCTCGACAGGCCCGTCCCACCTCGACCCCGCAAGGTCCTTTTGCAGTGCCAGGAAACGTGCTTGCCATTCTGCGCTGTGTTGCAGGTTAGGTACGACACCCTTCTTGCCGAAGAGGCTCTCCTGGACGAAGGCCCAATCGTCCTCGGCGAGCAATGGCTTCTGCCCAGCGAGCCTCAGGCTAACCACTTAGGTTTTGCAAAATGCATGCTTGTCTTGCGTAATTGCTTCATTGTGGTTTATAGAAGTCCGGGCTCTACATTTCTCATGTTCATCTTCACTCATTGGCACCGCAGCACGTGTCCGCAGCTTTCGGTTCTAACAATAGTTTTGGTTCACCGGTTAGTCTCTTGATTCTGCTCCCCTGCTGTTTGGATGGGGAACAAATTGCAATTGCAGTATAGTTGAAACCACCTTTGCTTCCTAGCTCTGGGTACGCACCATGTTATGTTTTCAAGAGTCTTTGGCCAAGATTGAGTTCAACATGCGGCTCTGCATACTCAGGGCTTTTGCCTGTTATAAACTGGATTGTCAAAACGTAGGCCAAGACCTATTCCCAAAGATCTCATTGGAAATTGCCCCAAACCCTAAGGGTTTCCCAACCCCAAAGCTCGACAATGACAAGGACACATCAGACATGACGTTGAAAGATCCGGAACCGTTGCTAGACTGCATTGATGAAAAATCCTGAGACTTCATGTGAGGTCCAGAAGTTGTTAGGAAAAATAGATGAGAATAGACACACACATCTATATATATAGATATACATATATGTCTTTTTTTCATGTAGATAGATAGAGACATACAAACATATATATATAGGTACATATATATATATCTGTCATTTACATCATCTGTATATGTATATACATATATGTGAATAGGTAGAGAGATACATATACATACATATATATATATATATAGCTATACATAGTGTGGCATCGAAAAGATAATGTAGCCATCGCAGCTGCAGCCACGCCAAAAGCCCACGAAAACAACATTCCCCGCTGAGTACATTCTCTTACTACTACCACAGTACTCTTTAACTCTTTCCTTTCCACAATTGACAAAGACTACTTGACCTCTTTGCAACCAGTGGCCTGATTGCGTGGCTCAGGTCTCGATGGATCACGGTCAGGTTGCGAAAGTGCTGCGACAAACACCGACCAGCCTTCAATGCAGCGGGACACGCGTCGGAGGTGAAACAGCGCGTGATTTCTTGCATGTGGTCCCAGACCTCGGGGTTACCTTTGCAGAAGGTCTGCAAGGCCTCGACCACCGAGTCTGCTACTCGCTGGGAGTAATCCTCCTCAAACTCGGTGATCGACGCCGAAGTTGCTCGACCACCGTGGCGGAGCACAGCAATGACACCACTGCCGTACCGTTCCTGTCCCCCAAGATTGGTGAAATACCGGATCACTCCTGAGTATTTAGCATTTACACAACAGAATGTTTTAGCTGTGAGACTTATTGAGGTATGTCCAGCTACATTTATTCCTCATTACATACACCGTAAAACTGCTTCGAGATACAGACAGGAAACTGTGCTCTCCTTTGTCGTCGAAAAGCAACGTGGCACTTGAGGATCTCAGGAGGCAGTCGAGCTTGCGACGCCGCACGTTCTCTTGCATTACCTGGAGGATTTGAGAAGCTGCTCGCCTTTTCACGGACTCAACTTCCGACCGTGAGCAGTTTAGAAACGACTCCGTGAACGTCAGCTGCTCTGTCGACCGCAGCGACGAACCATTTACCAGGCAGCGCCAAACGCGTACATAATCGTCGACCTGTGGAACCGCGCCTCGAAAGATGTCTCCTTGGATGCACACACGTGGCCAGCAAGTGCGTGCCTTTCAATTTTCAATTTCGATTAAGTGAATCGGTCTATGCTCGTTATGCTTCAAAGTTCATGCAAGTAGGCGGTGGGGCCAGCAACGACAAAGAGGGGAAACGTTAGTGCAAGTAGGGCCACAGGTCCATTAACACACAAGCAAGATATTCGCGCAACTAGGCGACAGAGCCAAGAAGCCAAACATTCGTGCAAGTAGGCAAGACGGCCAGCAACAAAGAGGCGAAATGTTCGTGCAAGTAGGCGACAGGGCCAGCAACAAGAGGCGGATCGTTCGTGCAAGTAGCAAACAGGGCCAGCAAAACAACAGGCGAAACGTTCGCGCACGTAGACCACAGGGCCAGAGAGGCGAAACATTCGTGCAAGTAAGCGACAGGGCCAGCAAGAAAGAGGCGAAACATGCATGCAAGTAGGCGACGGGGCCAGCAATAAAGAGGCGAAACTTTCGTGCAAATAGGCAAGAGGCCTAGCAAAAAAACAGTCCAAATGTTTGCGCAAGTAGGACACAGGGCCAGACAGGCGAAACATTCGTGCAAGTAAGCGACAGGGCCACCAACAAAGAGGCGACACGTTCGTGCACGGCCACATGCAGGGCCAGCAACAAACAGGTGAAACGTTCGCGCAAGTAGGCCACCGGAAAACAAGCGCAACGTCCACGCAAGTAGGCGACAGGGCCAACCACAAAGAGGCAAAACGATCGTGCAACTAGGCGACAGGGCCAGCAACAAAGAGGCGAAACATTCGTGCAGCTCGGGGACAGGGCCAGCAACAAAGAGGCGAAACATGCGCGCAAGCAGCCAATTGCAAGGGCCAGCAAAAAAGGCGAAACGTTCGCGCAAGTAGGCCACAGGGCCAACAACAGGCGACACCTTCGCGCAACTAGGCGACGGGGCCAGCAACACAGGCGAAACATTCGTGCAAGTAGGCAAGACGGCCAGCAACAAAGAGACGAAACATTTGCGCCAGTAAGCAACAGGGCCAGCAACAAAGAGGCAAACCGTTCACACAAGTACGCGACAGGGGCAGCAACAAAGAGGCCAAACGTTGCAACTAGGCAACAGGGCCAGCAACAAAGAGGCGAAGTCGTGCAAGTAGCCAACACGGCCAGCCCCAAAGAGGGGAAACTTCGTGCATTTTGACCCCACAGGGTCCACCAAAAAACAGGCGAAACGTTTGCGCAAGTAGGCCACAGGGCCAACAACAAACAGGGGAAACGTTCACGCAAGTAGGCGACGGGGCCAGCAACAGAGGTAAAACGTTCACACAAGTAGACGACAAGGCCAGCAACAAAGAGGTCACAGAAGTAGGCGACGGGGCCAGCAACAAAGAGGCGAAACATTCGTGCAAGCAGGCGACGGGGGCAGCAACAAAGAGGCGGAACACTCGTGCAAGTAGGCCTAAGACCCAGCAACAAAGAGGCGAAACTTTCGTGCAAGTACACGAGCGGGCCAGCAACAAAGAGGCGAAACATTCGCAGAAGTACGCGACAGGGCCAGCAACGAAGAGGCGAAACATTCGCAAGTGGGCAACACGGGCAGCAACAAACAGGCAAAACACTCGTGCAAGTTGGCGATAGGGCCAGCAAGAAAGAGGGGAAACGTTCATGCAAGTGGGCCAAATAAACATGAGTATTATAAATTATATATCTTATATTACTACTGTTTGAATACTTCCCATTTTCTACAGTAAACCTCGTCATAATAATCAAAGTTTTTGAGGTCCAACAGTCAGCCTCGTAGACCGCAAACTTCAGGAACCGCGACAGCTTAGGGACAACTGGTAGACTCAAGCAAATACCCTGGGGCCCTTTGTGCATCGAGGCGTCGAGCTTCTGACGAAGGTGCACATACGGCTTGTGGAAGCCCTGGATGCTGCCAGCACCGCAGCGCGGTCTTGTGGATCTCTGATCTGGCATGCTTCCTGACTGAAAAATCATTCTTGCGCTTCAAATGAAGAATAATGCCTTGAACCACGAAACCACAAAGTTGCCAAACTGCAAGCACAAAAGCTTGATCGACTCCGCCTGCATGTTGCTCCAGCTTCTGACGCTGAAGGTGGCCCATTTCGTGCCGACACGGAGTTTCGTGCCTTTGGTCTCGCCACCCAGTCTCGACATCAAGTTTGCGCAGGCCAAGCACCCAATGCCCCAGTTCGACGCCGACGTGGAGGCCAAATGGCGTGGACGCTCTGCCAGCCAGCGCAACTTGACTTTTTCAGATTGCCCAGGCAGACGGCTCGACCCGATGTCCTCCCAGAGATGCCTTCGCGCCAGGAATCTGCATCGTGCGCAGCTGTCCTGGTGTTGGCGCGGGTCCGGGTGCAGCTCCGCGTGCTGCCGCGCATCCATGGCCCCCACGTCACCATCATCGCAACTCTGCAACCTGGAAAAAACATCCGTCAAACACTTTGTTTTCTTGCCGGACTGCTTCCTCTTGGCCTCCGTCTTGCCTGACTTGCACAACAGAGGCTTCCGCCTCGACCCCGTTGAGACACTCAGCGTCTTCGACGCCGGGCTTTGTACGGGCTTTCGGCGCTTACTGACTGATCCGGGCTTCGACAACTGTGCTGGGGCACATACCGGCTTCTTGCGCTCGGTCTTAGATGCCCGGGCAAGCTTCGGCTGCAAAGGACTCTGGCCAAAAACATCTTCGAGGGACCGCTTGGGCATTCAATTTATTAGGACGCACGACTCCGATACTAAGTGGAATCTGCGATGCTTCACAACTCCTTAGCGTGGGATGTGCGTAGTCACGGTTATTCATGCTGTTGGTTGTATCGACCTGCGAATAAGGCATGCATGCTGTTCATCTTAAATAAGCCGGCGGAGCTGCGAAGGCACAGTATTCGCAAATAGGCAACTTCACGCCCGATGCAACTATGCAAGAATTCCTTGTCCTGCAGCGGGTCCTGCTGCAGCAGCAGCTTCGCACACAACCTCACGCGATGCTGGCTAAAAGAAGACAGTCACAGGTATTTCTGGGTGCCAGGCGCTGTTCGGCATCCATCACCATGACCTGAATTTAGTGCAACACAGTCTCAATCAAGATGTGTGCACCGAGGCTACAAACGCAATGTTGCGAACTGACGCCCCTCCTTTCTGGTTCTGCCTTTTTTTGCGCGCAACATTGCACGACGCTGTGGTGAGAGCAGCCTGAACTTAACACAACCGCAGCTGTGCAGAACGCAGATGGGACAGGTTGAAGTCAGAATGCAATCTTATTCTTATAGTGCTTCTAATCATTGGCCTTCGTCTGAGTGGTCATTTTTTTCTGAGTATGATTGGAATATATTGTAGGCTGCATGCTGCAAGGCAATGACAAAAAGTAAAATTTACAGCGACGCCGCCACTTCACGCGACATCTACGCCTTTATAGCGTCGTCTTCGCCGCGCAGGCCCTTGCACTCATCCTCTGTGAGCTCGAATGTGCGGTCCATCATCTCGTCTTGAAAATGCTGCTCAATGCACTCTTTCAAGGATTGCTGATAGAGCGGGTGCTCTGACTCCGACAATATCCTAAGTTGTGGTTATAGCAATATTTACTGGGCAGCGTCATTGCCTGGAATAGTCAGACACCACGTACAAAGGATTTCCTGAGCAACCTGGCATCTTCAAGGCTGCCAAATCGAGAACGTTCGACACCCACGCCAAGTGGGTGCTGCCCTTGACCAGCCCGTAGTACGGAATGTTGTCCTCGAGACACTGCGTTGCTAGCATGCCCGACCCCGGCGTGCAGTCGACCACCGACTTGCAGCATGTGTACTCGAGGATGGCCGACCAGAAGTCGCGGTTCCTGAGCACGGACCACAACGATGACAGAAAGGAGGAAAACTTCAAACAAGCAACACCGACTATAATAGTAAGCCCCTCACTTCGACTCGTTCCAGAACAACGGAAAGCCTTGCCTCCCCCAGCCCGCGGGCTGGGGGGGCGTGGTGCTCAGGGACAAGACCTTCTTCTTGTCCGACCCCGTGATCATTGGGAGAGAGCCAAGAGCTGGGAGACCGACGCCGACGAACCCACTTTCGTAACTCGACCCCGCGCCCTGCTCTGTGGGGATAAAGTCGTCCTGGCAAAGGGCAAGGGCTTGACTTGTGATCACACCAATCCTAGCTGCCTGGAGCTGCTACATCTCACGTGACTTAAAACGAATCAGAGCCGTCGCCTGGCGATCCTTCGTCGTGAGTCGAACACGCGCCACCATGCCCTTCAAGAACCCGACCTCCCGATGGGGCGCGCCCCCGAACACCTTTCGACCGGGCCGCTCGTCGTCCTTGCCTTATATTTGGCTGCAAGAACTCCTGCATGCTTTAATTGACATGAGCTGAAGCCAGCTAAGTTGCCATAGTATGCGACCCACATCTCCGTGACGGTCGAAGGGCAATTGAGCACGTTGAGGGAGTCCTCCAAGATTCGTCGGTTCGACGCCGACCTGCCGCAGAATGCAAGGATGAAGTCCGACTCCCGTGTCGCATGCTTCTCCATGAACTTGTAGAGTCTCTGCACCTCAGCCTTGTCGACTGCACTGGGCGTGCTCCACGGGGTGGCACTCGACTCCGACACCAAGTCGAGCGACATGACAAACAACCTGTGGCTTTCATTCAGTTTGCCAGTCATGGACCGAACCGACTCCGCCTGAGGCTTGTCCATTGCCGTTGCCAAATCTGACGCAACAGCGAAGTTCACGAGCTTCCTCCGCTGCGCCTGGGCCTTGGCCCAAATAGCCTGGCGCTCCATCTTCTGGGCGTCCTGGGACTCCTCGTCTTTCAACCTGGCCAAGGACTTCACACTCAAGCTAGGAGCGCTCGACTCCGACGTCGCGGCATGGACCTTCACGGCACTCAGGCCTTTCAACACCGTGTTGAACTCCGTGAAAACCTCCAACTTCTTGTGTGGGGTAGCCTCCTTGTAAATCTCGTCGACCATCTTGAAGTTCTTGCCGCCACAGACGCCGTTCATGTCCTCGTTGAAGTCTCCCTCCAGGATGCTTCTCACAAAGCTGAAGAAGCTTTTCTGCTCCTCCGTCAACTTGGCCAGGCGGGCGATGGCCTCAGGGCCCCCTTTGCTGGTCTCCTCCGACTCCGCATCCTCCGTCTCGACCTTGGGGAAGTTGAGGTCCCACGCCGACGGTGTGGACACCATTTCCAACGCATCGGACAGCAGCGGAAGTTCCAACTTGGCCGGTAGCGTCAGGAGATGGTGAACGAGCATGAACTTCTGCAAGGTCACCACAAACCAGCCAGCCTGAGACTTGTCCTTGGAGGACTCCAGGTGCTGCGTTTTGAAGAAGTCGACCTTGCAGTCCGCACGCGACAAAGCGACGTAGGCCGACTCCACGGTCCACTCAATGGCTTCCGTGACAAGGTCGTCCTGCAATCTATGTAAGCAAGCAAACGGCACACTTGCGCGAACGTTTAAACTCGCTACTACCACATGACAAGCTGGCCTCGCAGGTCGTGCTCGCAGTTTGGGATAATCGGACCAGTTTGACGTACCCGTCCGTCAACACCGCGTTCCCATGCTCATGGGAGATCTTGCGCAAAGTGGCCAAGGCCTTTGGCGAGAATCTCCGCATTGCTATGCAGGCATTGAGCAAGCCCTTGTTGAAAACGTTGCCCCTGTGTTTGACATTCTTCTCGTTCAAGTAGTCGACTCGGTCATCCAACTTCGACGCCGACTTGCCGCCCTCAGCAAGCAAGGCGTCGACGCGCTGGGCAAACACCGGGAATGTTTCCACTAGGTCTTCCGCGCTCCCATAGTTCTCAGACGCCGACAAAGCCACCATCAAAATCTGCCGTGGCACGCTTGTCCAGTGGAGGGTGATCGAGGCGCTCAGGCCGCAGCGCCAGAGCTGGCGAATGTATCCCAAGTCTGCAGCCTCCAAGGCCTTGAACATGGCAACATACCAAGCGAAAACCAAGCCATGACCACTGATGCAAAACATGGTCATCGGATAGGCATCGACGTCCGGGGGCGTGGACATGAGGCAGTAGACGGTGAGGGGCCACAGGATCTCGTTGTTGAGGTCGGCTTTGCTCTGAGCAAAGCGTGCACTCAGTTTGCAAACTTGACCCCAGCTAGGAAGGTCCTGAGGAATACTGGGTTCGTGTTTGGGCTAGCACGAAAAATCTTTTCTGTAGGGGGTAATTTTCTATAATGGGGTATACAGTATACAATGCATCATAAATAGACCCAGCTCGAAGACCACGTCGACGACCACCATCGCCTCAGTTGGAGTGCGGATGCATCGTCGTGGCAGTTTATCCCAATCTTGTGCATAACAGGCAGAAGCTTCACATCCCACGGTTACCCATGCAAAAGCGGGGGAAAAGCCTTAATCTGGAAGCTGAGGCTCGGTCCGAAGGGCGATCAATGTCTGCTTCGACGTCCATCTGTGTCATGAAAGACCTTGACAACAGTGGCGGCAATGCGACTCCAAAGCTTCAAAGATCCTCCTGCGAATCACCCCGTGTCAGTTATTCGATATCGCACTTGTTTCTTCCCCAGCGCCCCCGAGTTCGCAGTTGGAGCGGCCCTCAGAACTCGCCAATCCACTGATCTAAACATATTTGCAACAACTGCTGTGCATCTTCCGGGTTAATCAGATTAATCATCATTGTCTTCTGCGATATTCCTGGCTCTCTGACTGGGTCTGAGCACGCTTGCTCCAAGCAAAAGCCCCAACCTTTTGCAGGTCCTGGGCCATGGGCTGCCAGGTGGAGGGTCTGGCCTTTTTTTCTCTGGGGAGTGATCTAGTGATTTGTAAACATGAAGGACAGCCATCCACCTTCATGACAGCGTGACCTGTCCCTGCCCTGCCCCGTGAAACAGTGAAACCGACCAGGCTGTCCCTCATTCGGACGGGCAATCAGGGTCGAGAAACGAACATGCGCTGCAACTGCGCCCGCAAGGACTCCTTCGTGGTGGGGCGCCCATCTTGCAAAGCAACGCCAGGCATGCTGACAGTTTCCGTTCTGCGCTTGACGCTCAGCAGCTGTCTGGCCACGGATCGGGCTTGCCAAAATGAATCCACCGTCACGGAGTCCGCCTCTCTCTTGTCCGCAGGCTTCTGGCCCATGACCAGCGTGCCCATCTCCAAGCCCGCTTCCACGACAGCTGCAAGAGCAGGATTGTCTTGCAGCACTTTCTCCGACACATATGCTACTTGTTTCTTCTTTGCAAAATGGATCAGCACTGCGTCGTCGTTGGCTTCATACGTCGTCTTGTTGCACACGCTCAGGCCGGCAGTTGCAACAGCCAAAGTCAGCGGCACTTCCAGGGCGCTTTGAAAGGCACTGACATTGCCAACAATCACCAAAGCACGCTGCTTCATGGCTTCCACCAAGTTCGGCACGAGGCGGGCGCCGGCATGAAGTTCAACATTGCCCGAACACGCTTTGAACACCTTCCGTGCTGGCTTAGGGGCTTAGGATTCAATGTAAATAGCTAGCCTTGAACTGTCTTTTGTTTTCAATAGGATGTATACTTATAGTAAATAACTAGGCCTGGGCTTCATTTCTCTTTTGAAATGCAGTAAGAAATGTCCGGAACACGAAGGTGCATTTTGCTCAGGTAAAGGCCTGCGAGAAGGACTCCGGCTTCCGAGATCGCAGCGCGGGCTCGTTCCCGAACAAAACACATGACCGAGGATCAGGGAGCCGAGGGGTGGCTCGGAAGACAGCAGCATGCTTGCTCCGGCGAAGTTCTTCACCGCGCGAGGCCGTCCGCTTCCGAAAGTTCTGCATGGCTTTGGTGTCCTCCAGCTGGCTCTCGTCACCAAGCAGGTCTCCTCGGCCCCCATTAATTAGATGTAGAATAATACGGACTTTTCCTAAATCTGGGATTCTGGGCTTCTGGGTTCTAAAGTGTTACGGCTGTCTTCATTTCAGGCGCGACGGGAGTCCAATATTACAAGCCAAAAGCAGCAAAGGGTACTATTCATTCACTTGGAATCTTGGATCTGCACGCAGTAGAGGCCTCCGTCGGCCCGCCAAGCGCCGGCCCAAGTCTCGAAGGGCGCGTAGTTGAGAACGTTTGATGGACGCATCCGTTCCCTTCTTTTCAGCTCTTGGAAGCTCCGGGCCATGGCGGCGGTTGTATGCACAAAACCGCCGCCCCTGGAGCTGCAGCCATAGCCGGGCGAACGACTCTGACCAGGCAGTCATCCTGAACCCATTCGAGTCCGTCTTTTCGACCACATCCTCTCGAATCTGTGGTCCGTCCAGTATGGCTAAGAGTGCCTTGGCTGATGTCCGAAAGCATATCAAATTAAACAATCCTCCTTAACTGAAGCGTCGTTCTGAGAACGGAAATTAAGTAGACATCCTACTCAAGCCAAAGCCTGATCAAGACAGTGACACAGACAAGTTACATCGTCCAAGGTAGTTTCAGCGATGGGGCCGGAGTGGGCCTGTGCTGCCCGCTTTGCGGAACTCAAAGTGCGTTCACATGTCCCAGACGCATGTTCTGTTGCAAGATACCACATGATGGGCTCTTTCAGGAAGCGGAGTTCGCGACCAAATTTGGATGCGAAGGATGGGCTAGCTGCTCGCATCCAGAACTCACGGTTGTCGGCGTCCCCCTCCCCACATCGGTCGCGGGCTTTGCGGAAATCCTTGGACAGTTAAAAGCTTCTTGCAATGCTGCAACTTTGCATGCACTGTCACATTCCTGGGCCTAGAACTTAACTTACAACTGCCAGGGGCATGTTTCCGCAATTTAGAACCAGGCTCCCGAAGCAGCATCAGCGCTACGCTGCTGAGTTCTTCTTTGGCCTCGCCGACATGCTCTCTGTCAAACTTGTTGCCAGCTCGCAGCAAACTTGAAAGACGGCTCCAGAGATTGCCTGTCAGGACCGAATGACCCTCTATGTCTGGATTCGGCCCGACAAGCATCTCCTGTGATCGCTGCCAGAGAGCAAGGTCGAAGCAAGCGAAATCCATGATCAAAGAGTGCTCCAGTTCAGCTTGGAGGCGGCCTGACGCTTCCAAGGCAACCTGTTTCATGTGGATCATAGCTCTGGCACAGGACTCCGCCGCCAGTTCCTCCTGCCACAACACCTTCACCTGGCAGCCGTAATAGATTGGAGGAATGGCCTTGGCAAACTGGACGGCAGTGGCAAAGCAAGTCTGGTCATCGGAGCTGGCTTGGAACACGATCTGGCCTCGCACAAACAGGTTGTGGACTCTCTCCAAATAGTCTTCTTTGTGGCGAAGAGCCACGGCAGGGTCCGGATCTGCTCTGTCGTCTTGTCTGATGTATGTCAAGGCCACCGTGCTCCAGTCTCCGATGAGCCCCGCCTCTACTGCAGCCTCCGTGCCAAGACTTTCCAGCCATGTCTTTGCCTGAAGGCGTTCTGGCGCAGCGAGCCGTGTGTCCTGACCTTAGGACTCATACTTTTCAACTGTTCCAACTAGCCTGTAATGCCTCGCACACTTAATAACGAAGCTCACTTGCCAAAGCTTATGTTATGCGTTGCATACATCCCGAGGCACTCCTGGCTGCGAGGATCAAGGCAATTGCGCCCTGAAGGCACACGAAGTGCCTTGCGGAAGCAGCTGTACTTTCGTACCTGCACTCGACTGCGCCCACTTGACGAAGCAGCGTTGTCAGGCCCACGTGGGCTTTGTCTCTCATGGCCGCCTGTGCCACAACCAGTTCACTCTTCCACTTTTCCTCTGCTGCGAAGCTAGCAATCATTAGATACTGCCAGAACAGCCCTTGCACAATATTGGCAAAGTCACAACGGTGAAAGGATCGCCAACGTCCCGTCCATATCTAATGTGAACAAACAATAATTCAAATGTCTGCAAGCAAATCGGCCATGGCACGGAATGATGGACAGCCGGGAAAAGCCCTCCTGCGCCTGCCCATACCTGGCGGTACCGTTCTCCAAACACAGAGCTCCTCTTGATGGGATCCCCGGTCGCCGTCCGTTGTGCATGACACGTGTCACGGGCGATGGACCAGCACTTTGGAAATCCTTCCTGAGACTGATTACGCAGGGGAATTAGCAAAAATGCTTGATAAGACATAGCACGCAAGCCTCTGAAATTCAACGCAAGGTCCGCTGTGAGATGCTATACTGAGCAGATGCCGCCCCCGTGCAGTATCGCGCGCAAACTTATCTACATGAGTGTCATGCCACAAAGGCAAGTCTCTCGGAGATAGGCTAAACTCTTTTGCACAGCTCCGTCGCCATAGATGCCCACGATGTGCTGAACCAGGTGTTCATACAGCTCCGCATCCCGCTGCTGCTCGCCAAGGCAAGTGCAGAAGGCCACCAAAGCCTCCTTCAGAAAGGCTGCGAATCTCACGCCGTAGTCTTCCTCCAAGTCCCCCAACCTTTTGCTGAAGTGCGCATGCACCGACAGAAGACCGCGGTGCGTGCATGCCTGACATTGGTTCAAGGGTCAATAAGATGGCCAGCTGTTTTTGGACCTGAACTCTACAATCCGGTTAAGAGAGCTGCTTCCTGCCTACCACTCCGAGAATTTGCAATTACCTCTGTCATTTCTATACATATGTATAGTTTATATATACACAAAGACATAAATATAGTAACTATATCTGTATGACTTAGCTTGTGTTTCAATTCCGAGCTGTGACTTGGACGGGCTGCAACTGCAACTTCTTAGGTAAAAAAGAAGGGGACAGTGGATTTCGGTTTAGCCGGTTCTTTAGTGTCTTCGCTGTTGCTTGTTATGGTTGTTACCTAGAGAAACACGATGCCCCCGTCTCAAACAGCAAAACCCAGGAATTACCACGGAACGACCGCTTACCCAGAAACCCTGAACCCCTAAACCGGGACCCTCATCCCAAACCCCACAACAGGAATCCCAACACCTACCCTTATACACTCCATCTAGGTCTAACGTTTGTTCGCTTCATGCTTTGTTCCTGTGAAACACTTTGCCGCGTGAAATGACAAAGCACATGATTTTTGGGCAAAACGCAAAGTGTAACTCCAAACCCTAACAAACTAAATAACCCAAACAAGCCCGGGCGACCGCAACCCAACAAAACTGCCTGAAAAACCTGACCCATGCCGTGTCAGCGACCGCAACCTCGGGTCCTGGTGCACCCGGAATGAATTTACCAGATAAAGTATTCAGTAGGGAGTAGCCAAACCGGGCCTTTTAGAGACACTACTCTGCTCACTACGAGAATCGCTTACAGGGAAGCACTGAGCTTTGGGACAAGTGCAGAACCCTGCAGCGCCTTTCCGTGCTCATCAAAGTAGGAAGCTTTGAAGCGGACAGTACGCCATCGGCCCTTGTCGTCTGTCTGCAAGGTGATGGCGGCTGCTTTGCGCAGCACCGCACGGTGCCGCACTCGCACAGCCTCTGCCATGATTTGGACCATCCTGACGGCTGCTTTCTCCGACACCTTCTCCTTGCCACGGCTGCTGGCCAACCACCGTGCGGTGGAGAGGTGCTGAGCAGCTTCTTTGAAAGATCCATGAACTGACTGCCAAACTACCAGCCAATCCTCCAGCTGAGGGACGCAACCCCGAAAGAGGCCAGCTTCGTCGTTGTTCAGCGCCAGCGTTTCCAGCGGTGCGTCTGGCTTCAAGTACGCAGCTTTGGCGAGCTTGTGGACCGCTCTGGTGCAGTGCAGCCGCAAGCTGCTGGCCTGCATCATCGATAGGCTGAATATTTCGTACCTGCCCCATTTGGTGCAGTGTCGCCGGCTTTTACCTCGAATCGCGGTCAGAACAAATGTCCAATGCTTTGCTCTTGGGGTTGATAAAAGGGTTGAGGGGATTCTGGTTGCATCCCTGACAATGATCGAGCGTCGTACCCTCGTGGCTTGCAAGATCACCCTCGTAACTAACCAACCCACCTGCAGAATGCAAATCCTCAAGGCACTTACTCTCATGCATGCCAAGTCTCCTGGCTTCTGTACTCCGTTGGAGTGCAGCATTGCAGCGCACAGGCTGCAACCTATTCCCCATTTGCCTGGCCCGAAGGACGCCGGTCTCGCTGTCAACCACCGGACGGTCTTCCGTCGCCCTTGCACGGTCATGACTTCCGTCCCAGGCCTCACTGCGCAGCTAGGGCAGCTAGTAATGGTAAGGGCACACAATGCTAACCAAAAAAAATCACTCCGTAAAAGCAAATCGTACAAGTTGCCCGCCGTCTGCTGTCCACATGGGCTGCATCATGTCGAAGCGGCACCGTGCGCAGTTGTCCACCGGCGATGGGTGCAGGGCCTTGTGCTCCTTCTCATTCATGGCCCTCAGTTCTGCTTCGGGCACTTGGCCGGATGCCCACCACAATCGGCCGTCGCTTCGGCGTTTCCCACCGCTGGATGCGGATGGACGGTCCTCGGGTTCAGATGTCTTCTCCTTGCCTCGCTGGCGCTTGGATGGACATGCCGGGGATTTCTTAGCTGACCTTGACTGATCCACTGGCGATTTCTTTGTTGAGCTCGATGAAGACTGACACGATGGGGACTTCTGGTTCCCGCCAGTATCATAAAGGGACTGCCATGCAGAAAGAATTTGCCTCCGGGCATCCATCAATTGCTACGACTCAGTCAAACAGAATACCAGCTACAAGGGACTCAGAATGAAGTCAATCTAAGCCTGGGCTACTTCATCAGTTGATGGCAGATGCTCTGAACCAAGAACTTGGCATAGACACGCTAGTCTGAAAGGCATGGTTTTGGTCGGCCATGTGCTGTAAATTCATCCGCCGACCTTTCTGAGCCAACACTGCTCCAAGACCACGATGTTCAATGCACGGTCTGCATGCTTGGAAGAACAGAATGTGCTCGGACACCGTGGTGAAGATTGCACCAAAAACAGAAAGTCACGAGTCTAGACAGCAGGCTGCGCAGGAGAAGCTTCGCACATTTGGGCCCGTGCGCTGCAATCTAGGGCCACGTAGCGGCCGTGATGGACAC
This sequence comes from Symbiodinium sp. CCMP2592, assembly GCA_905221615.1. Classification (NCBI taxonomy): domain Eukaryota; class Dinophyceae; order Suessiales; family Symbiodiniaceae; genus Symbiodinium; species Symbiodinium sp. CCMP2592. Next base: position 869,770 of record CAJNDT010000102.1, on the reverse strand, counting down.
CTGGTATCGATTCGGTGCTGGGCTTAGGGAGCACAGGGTTTACGTTGACGGGTGAGGTTTTCATCGCAAAGCACGGGGTCCTTATTGTGCAAATATATCATAGGATTTCCCTGCTTCCCGTTTCCAGCCAGCTAGTCAGGAACCTCGAGATCCAATCCAAGGTTGTAGTCATGTCGAGGTCCAGGGGTTTGGAGGCTTTGGGTCGAGCTTTTCGGTCGCCCCTTTGGGTTCCATTCAATGATACACCACAATGCCGTACTGTGACCATCAACCCTAAACCATCCCAGACCCCACAGCCGATACTCCCAACATGCGAACTGAGCCCAACATGAGGAGTAGCACTGATACTAAGACAGGCCGCACTACTAGTACAGCGGGCAGGAGAGTATATAGGTTTATAAACATAAGCGTTGATCAGCTACCGCCGCGACATGGTACTTAAATCCAGACAATGAGAGCCTCTGCACTCTCAGACAATGATACAGTCGCAACCCTTAATGCCCGAAGACGAAGAGCAGCAAGACCATGAACCCCAGGGGCCCCGGAAGATATGTTTTCTTGTCGCAGAGGCGATCGTGTGCCATGGCCATGGCTTGTGTTCTGGCCAGCATCCGTGTGCCCGTAGAAGACAAGCACTAGATTGGATTTCTTCAGTCATCAGTGTTGGGCCCAAGACGATGGACAGAACAGGAACTGCAGCGAAGCTTTCTGCTTTGCCACTTGTCGACAAGATCATTTCTTATAATGGTTCAACTGCTTCTCCATAGTTGCTAATGCCTGCGTCAGAATCTTATTATCTTGTTCGAGCTTCTGCAGCTTGGGCTTCTTAGCACGCCACGACAAGACCTCTTGCTCAAGTTCATCAAACTTTTGGTCTCGCTCCACCATGCGTCGCCAAACGTCCTTCTGCAAGCGAGGCCGGACGATCGTTTCAGGGCCGCCTTTTTTCTTGTCGTCCTTCTTCTTGCGCTCTGCCTCGTTGCGCCGCTTCCGCTCCTTGAGCGCCTCTCGGGAGGCCTCAGAGTTTTCATCGGATGGGCACAACTCGAGGGGCGCCACTCCTTGTCCAGATTTGAGCGAGCCGAACGCCTGACCTGCAGCTGCAACCAGTTGGCCGCCACCCAAAGATGGAGGACCTTTCAGAGTGCCACCCTCTGATGACTCTGAGTCTGGAGCTGCACAGACGGCAGCGGCTGAGTCAATGTTGGCAATCTCATGATGGGAAGGAGTCGGTGAAGGCGAAGGGGTACGGTTGCGCCGGATGAGATGGCGTGTCTCGAACAACGCCATGTGTGATGGGCTGCAGAAGCAATGCTACAAAACCTTCAATAGAGTGGCTTTCTCACACTAAATTGCCGGCCTCTCCTTTCTAAAATGGTCGCGATGTCTGGAATCTGTTTCAGCACTACAGTTGGGCCCCAAATGCAACTGACAGTGCAGGAATGAAGCACGTTCACGGTGTAATTACTAGAATTTCTACAGGTTTACACAGATGAGTAGCCCCTAGATACACTACCTTCTGATAACATAGTACACAGCATCTATCACATAACAGTAACAGTAGCAAACTCCAATACGCGAACTCAGCCAGTGTCAAACTCCTACGGAAAGACTCTCCTCTTGTCTTTAAACCTAATCAAACAAGCAATTGCCCAGCATTTCGGGGATGCCTTGTTGTCGCGGAGTGGCGGACCAGTAGTAGCAGTAGCAGTAGCAGTAGCAGCAGCAGCAGCAGCAGCAGCAGCAGCTGCCGCTGCAGTAGCAGTAGCAGTAGCAGTAGCAGTAGCAGTAGCAGTAGCTAACTGCTACCTATTGCATGTGCTTTATGTGTCTGCAGCACATATATAATACTGCACAAGTGTTCTGTTTGTTTCAATGTTTTTTTAAACCCGGCGGGTACCCCTCGGCACGTGTGGGTTGTGCTATAACCGAAGCCAAAAAACTTTGCAATTCCTAAACCTAGCTCAGGCCATAAAGAGCACGAGCGCACGAAGCCTTGAACTCTACACCCGACACCCTGAAACGAGCCTGTCAAATTTGGACCGGGCTCATGGAGAGATCGGAGTGGAAACCTGGGCATACGAGCGTCGCACTACGTAATGCTTTCGAGACAAGCACCCTACACAACAGACTACCTGAAATTAAAGCTTAAACCAAACCAAAGTTAGGGTTGAGCTCCGGCGGGTGCCCACCGGAGCTCAAACCGAGATAACCTCCCTACATAACAAACCTACAAAGGAACGTAGTAGTAACATATAGCTAAACCCGAATTTAAGGTTTGGTTGAACCTGCGCTTAGTTAATACCTGTATTTAGTTGGGGTTTACATCAGCCCGGCTCTGGCGGGCACCCGCCGGCGGGTACCCGCCGGCGGGTACCCGCCGGCGGGTGCCCGCCAGCGGGCACCCGCCAGCGGGTGCCGGCCAGAGCTCAACTTTAGCTTTTGGTTTGGCTAAACCGAGCTTATGTAGCTAAATGCTAGCCCTAAACAATTAGGGGTACTTCAGGTTCAACTAAACCTTAAAGTGCTTGTCTCGAATGCATTGCGTAATGGTCCGGCGGATGCCTGCCAGGGCTCAAACCGAGATAGCCACCCTACATAACAAACGTTCAAAGGAACGTAGTAGTAACATAGCTAAACCCGAATTTAAGGTTTGGTTGATCCTGAGCTTAGTTAATACCTGTATTTAGTTGGGGTTTACATAAGCCCGGCTCTGGCGGGCACCCGCCGGCGGGTACCCGCCGGCGGGTACCCGCCAGCGGGCACCCGCCAGCGGGCACCCGCCAGGCGCCTGCGGGTACCCGCTGGCGGGTGCCCGCTGGCGGGTACCCGCCGGCGGGTGCCGGCCAGAGCTCAACTTTAGCTTTTGGTTTGGCTAAACCGAGCTTATGTAGCTAAATGCTAGCCCTAAACAACTAGGGGTACTTCAGGTTCAACTAAACCTTAAAGTGCTTGTCTCGAATGCATTGCGTAATGGTCCGGCGGGTGCCCGCCAGGGCTCAAACCGAGATAGCCACCCTACATAACAAACCTTCAAAGGAACGTAGTAGTAACATAGCTAAACCCGAGTTTAAGGTTTGGTTGAACCTGAGCTTAGTTAATACTTAGTTGGGGTTTACCTAAGCCCGGCTCTGGCGGGCACCCGCCGGCGGGTACCGGCCGGAGCTCAACTTTAACTTTTGGTTTGGCTAAACCGAGCTTATGTAGTTAAACCCTAGACCTAAACAAGTATAGGGGTATTTCAGGTTCGACTAAACCTGAAAGCGCTTGTCTCGAATGCGTTGCGTAATGGTCCGGCGGGCACCCGCCGGCGGGTACCCGCTGGCGAATGTAGCCGCTGGCGGATGTCAGCGTGTAGCAGCTGAAGTTATTGTTACTCATTGTATGTCTGCAGCACATAAAACCCAATCATAATAAGATTAATGGTAACGGTTGTAAAGAGTACTATTATGCTTACACAAGATTGCTGTCGCCGCATAGTAGCTCTACTGTAAATAATTCAACAGTCTATGTCATCAACATTGTACGTGATTTGATCATGCTGGTTCCGAAAACAAACCCAACAAACCCACACACACACACACACACACACACACACACACTCAGGAGTGCTATTTGGACGTGCAGGTTCCTCAAGCAAACCCTGCAAATGCAAACACGAGGGCGGTAACCCCACATGGCTGTAGCATTACAAGCAGCCATCACAACAAGCTGACGCAGGCGGCCTCTGCAGCGAAGCGTGTCACATGGTGGGTCGCCGACCACGGTCCGTGGCCTCCGGAAGTTGGCTTAAAACTTACTGACCATGTCGTGTGATGCGGCTCAAAGCTCGGCTGACCACTCATTTTGCACAGCTTCCGAGCAGGCACACAGCTCAGTGTGGCAGGGCCGGCCAAATGGAACAAGGTTCGGCTGGTGTGAATGCTTCTGGCTTATGACTTGGTTCCGAGCACTTAAGGACTGCAAACAGAAGTCTTCAAGTGTGAGAATGATTACAACGAGTGACTTCTCGACAATAACACAAGACGTGGCCGGCCAGGACAGTCAGTTCGAGGCGGGCCCCAGGAACCTGCTGCTGAAGAAAGCTTGATGGATGAATCTGGCCAGTCCCAGCAGTTCTGGGAAACGTGAGCCTGGTAAGACAATTAAACGAAGGGCCCTGCACCAGCCCATGTCGACGAATATGCGCAGGGTGCCAAAATGGCCGATCAAAATGTCGACAGCGCGAGATAGGGATTAATTTCCAAGGATTTCAATCTTAGCTCAAGCTATCGACTGAGTTTGGCCTGCACCCTGCCAGAACAGTCAGGCACACTTAGTCCTCGTCATCCTCAAGGTCTGGCATCTTCTCCTGCACTCCGGACAGCTCGTCCTCGAACAAGGACTTGATGCAACTCGCCAAATCCTGCTCGTACAAGCAATGCCCTTGCTTGATCATGGATTGAAGAGCGTGAAGATCTGTGATGTTGTTCATGAACACCAAGTGCTCCTGAGCAGGTTCACACCCTCCGCTCGAACAAACCTTGAACGTTTTAATTGTATTTGCTCTACTCTGAATCTCTGTCAGCCACCTCGTTGGCTGTGATGCCGAGGTATGGCACCCCGAGCTTCAAGCACGTGATGGGCAACTGCGTGGTTGCTTTGAGGTCGATGACCAGGGCGCCTTTCCAGCTTTGGATCCAGCTTTCCCAAAAGCTCGTTGACTTTGATTCTCCCCACCAAAGCGGAACTGATTCATCGTCACCCATGCCGGGGGGTGCCATGGGCATGTCGTCGTCCTTGATGTTGAGAAGGGTACGCTTCGAGCTCTGCCGAATCCTGGGCAGGTGACTCGGCATCAACACCTTGTCGGTGACGGTGCCATACAAGGCCCCTCCAGACTCGATCTTCGCCCGGGATGCTCCGAATCTGATCAGGACAGTCTCGTGCAACTGCTGCGACAGAACTGTGCGCCTGACCCTCTCCTCCTTTTCCTCCTCGTTGCCCTTTTTCTTCGGCACGAAGAACAGCACAGCCTCGGAGAGCAAGTCCTCGTTAGTGACCTTCGTGGCCGCAAGGCGGCGGCGACAACGGCTCCTGCCATCAAAGATGAACAGAGTCTCGAAGGGCTCCTGGGTCATGGTGTTCAGAAACTCCCAGGTTGTCTCCAGACCTTAATAAGGTGGCGATTGGTCATAGTAGCAATATTTACGACGAGTATGATGCTCAACTTAGATTGAGTCTGAGCGACCTGCACCCTCCACCTTCCCGGTCTGCCCGGGGAGTTTCCACGGGGGATTCGTTCGGGTGCTGCAGGACTCGCCAGCGCAGTCCAAACACAGCGTGTAGATAACATGTTTGTCGTTCAATCCGAATCTCACCTTGCTGTTCTTTTTGAATCGCTCGATATTCTTGACGAGGTCTGTCTTACCCCCCGGAGTCACAAATTGAACCAGGCGCCTTCGCGCTGTCTGTGCCTTCTTCCATGCATCTGCCCTCTCTGCCAGCTTCCCAGGTTCCATCGGGTCACTCGCTGTCTTGGCCAGTTGTCGCAGAGACAACGCTGGCGGGCCTGAGTGGTGCGCCACGTTCTCTGTGGAAGAGAGGGCCTGGTCCAAAGAGAGAACCAGCGCATCAATCGCATTCAAGAACTCCACCGTTTTTTCGTTCTCCTGCTGATGCGCTGCAAGTTTTTTTTCGAGGTTGTCGGCCAGAAGGATACTCACGGCCTCGTCGTGCATCCCCAACGCCACGTCGTGGAGGACCTGAAGGAGTTTTTTTGCACACGCGTGTTTGGCACTGTTGATGGCCACGGTGAGCATGGACTCCGTGTCGCCTTTCTCGGTGTCCAACTCTGGATAGGCCTGAAAGGGCAGGTATCACTGGCACACGCTTGCTAGCCGAACCAGGAGACCCCGCAACATGGGAACTCGCGAGTACTATGCAAGCAGTGGGAACACGGCAGGGCCTTGTCGAACGCCAGAGGATCCAGGAAGGTAGGCAGCAAGTCTTGCAGCTCTTCCTTAGCTTTTGAGTCCTTCATGTGGCCGACGATGTTCTGGATCCACAGGGTGGTTCTCGCCCGTCCTAGCGACACAGCACACCACCCATTCTTGCCAGAGCCTGGATCCAGGACGGAGACCGAGAAGAAGGAGGCAGTGACAATGCCGCGATCCATGGCCAGCATCATTGCCTTTACCACGTACTGAAACCCCTCATCCGGGGAGATGCCCAACTCGTTCAATGCGCTGCAGCCGGTCACGATCTTCAAGACCCTGGCCAGCTTGGAATAATCGTCTGTGAGGACAGCTGGTGTGTGCCTCATCTCCAACTCACGCAGAAGAAGCATAGACTCCTCCGACAATGTGTTCTGCATGCTTGCCAATGCCTGGGCCACGTTCTTGTTCATCGCACCGTTCCACGCAACGCCAAGCCCCTGCAGCCACTGGGCTCCCTTCTCGCTGGCTGCGAGCTTCTGTCCAGTCAACTTGATGAGCCGCAACATTCTTCGGGCCCAGGACAGCCATGTGTCCTTCACCAAGTTCCCGACGCTTTTCCAGCGCAAGTTCTCGGATGTCTGAAGCTTAAGCTTGTCCTGCGTGGAAACAAAACAGGTCTAGTTAGCAACCATGTGGGAACTTAAATGCTCAGAGCATTGCTGGTCAGGCTGTCTTGTCCTCTGTGGACAGTCCCATGTGCATGCGCATGCTGACCGAGAGGCTGCATTTCAACAGATCTTTGGTGAGGTTGTCGTTGCTGGTCATCAGCGACTGTGTCAATGCACAGGCCAAACCCAGGGCCACTTTGCGCCCCGCTATGATGGGCATGTTGCACGGCTTATGAGCTGGCACGCTGTCGACGCACACCGCCAGCGTCATTGGGAACAAGATGACACCTGCTGTGTTGTGGAAGACCTGGCACAAACACAGAAGTGAGTTCAACGGACCCCCCCCTTTTTTTGTAGCTACAAATTTGGCCTTGTCGATGAACTCGTTGTAGACAGACCAGAGTTCCTCGTCCTCGTCCTCAACGGGCCGCAGGTCTGCCATCCACAGGGTGAAGCCGGCCTCGTACAGGTTCATTGACCGCAAGGCCACCGCCATGTTGTCCATGGCGTACAATTCTTTGAAGCCTTTCTGATTGCCAATCTTCAATGGCTGCAGCTGCGCCAGGCTCGTCAGACTCGACCCGTCCGCCGCCAGCTCCGGCATCCAACAGTCGGTGCGACAGCCATGGCAGCATTTTCTTCAAGAACGGCATGGCGGACTCGCTCTCCGCTGGCACAGTCGGCGCCGGTGGCGGCGGAGCCGGAACTTGAGTCGGGTGAACACCCAAAGGGGCCTCAGGCGAGTTGACCAACAACTCGCCATTGTCGGTCACGGTCGCACCAGTCTTGGCCTTCTTCTTAGGAGGGGGCGCCATGAGCAAGGAAGAAAAAGCGTGAGGACTCACGAGTCTGACTGTGTGGCAGCAGTGAGAGGGAAGAATGCACAATGCTTGCATGCGCCAGAACTGTGCAACGGCTCGCAGACCGACCGTGCCTCGTCTTGAAATAGAGAAGTTTTTGCCTGGGCAGAGGCCGCGCCAGATTCAAGTGCAAAGTAGAGTCGCGTAGAGCTGACTGAGTCTGAGAAAGGGGACGAACGGGCTAAGAAACAAAACAGGATATCGATATCCTATTCTGGCCAATACTTAGCTTCCTAGGAAGGAGCAGGTGTATTGGGAAGGCACACGGACCATTACAATACAGAACGGGATATCGATATCCTCCGGTGTATTGGCAAGATGGGTGATGACCGTTATTACACCTGTACTCTTACACAAGAAGGGACCTGTATTATGTCACTGCCTGAGCTGATGCAATACACCGGAGGATATCGATATCCTGTTCTGTATTGGCAGCCGAACCGTGACAGCGAGCAACCCCTTTTGAAACCCTCTCCGGAGCTCCAAGACATGGGCACAGACGTTTCGCGACAATAACGTCAGCTGTCGGAGCGTTCCCACGAGCTTCCCAGACTTGATGCCGGGCGCTTGATCAGCAAGGATGGGCAGGCTAGCCCAGGTCCGACTCTTCCAAAGTTGTACCAATGACAGTACACCTATCACAAGATCCTAGTTTCAAAGGCGCACGCTTTCATGCGCACCGTGCATCAGTCGAGACAGAAGCAAAGAGAGGGGTCTCTGGAATGCAAAACTTGCGTGGAAAAGCATGACGACCACATGCGGCCACATCTCGTACAGCAGAAATAAGAGTACAATACTTATACTCACGCTTCCCTCTTACACTTGGGCAGAACTTCTGCTTGGACAATATAGCTGCCCAAGCCTGTATTACCGACACTTCCAGCAGTAAGCACCACCGGACTGTGTCCACTGAGACCGTGGCCCCTCCGTGCAGGATGCCCAGCGACCCTGGCAATGCTGCCTGCGGCGTCCGCGCCTAATTGTCAGCGATGGAACAGGACGAACATGCGAACATAGTAAATGGGCAGGCCCGGGCAGCACAGAGGCTTTGGGGCGTAGGGGTCCAACCTGATTCTGTAAGCACGCACCACTGGCATTGCGGCTGCAAGCAACGACCGCGATGTTGCTTTTATTTATCCCAGGTCTTGCTTGACTCATAGGGGGCGTCGTTAAACGAAGCTGTGTCTTCGAAGATTCTCAAGTCTCCGCCATGATCAACTAGGCTCACTGAACAAGTGTTTTCCACTAAGTCTTGAAAGATTGAAGTCGCAATCAGCAACTCCCCAGCTCCACGAAAACTGAGGCTGGCCCGCCTGGTTTCGTGACCTTTGGCCACAATGCAGAAGAGGCCAGGGAACCTGACGAGATTCCGGGGTGTTCAGGAAATCAGGGGGGCTTACTCAAGGGATCTTGGGGGCTTCAACTCTGGGAAGCTACGTCGTGCTGTTCTGTTGGGACTGGAAGGGGTTAGGGTTGCGGCCTGAGCTAACTGGTTCTGGTTCACGTAGACCTACGGCTTTAAAACCTATAGAGCTAGCACGGCTGGCAAATTACGGTGGCGACTTCAGCTTATTATGTTGCCCTAGTCAGGACTAAACCTGAAACAAGCGAGACGGCCGCCGAGCATCCTCCCGCGCCGCTGCGGCAAATTGCTGGCATGAGGCCGAGGAGGGTCAAGGCTAAAACCGGAAGATCGGGCTGTTGAGGACTTTCGACGCCACCGTGCCTACAGCCAGCCTTAAAAGAAGTAGGACTAGAACACCCTTCTGCTGCCAGGGCAGCTAGACCTCTAGCTTTGTAGCTTAGTAGTCTATGTAGGGCTTGGATGAGGTCTAATGTAAGGTGTAGGGTTGGGGCAGGAACTACGCAATGTAAGGTAGTGGGGCTGGAGCACGAATTACGCATGCACGATGACAATGTCCCTGGCGCCGATGGGCACGATGGGCGTGGTGACCATAACGCCGTCCATGGAGTCTGAGCATCCAAGTTCATCGGTCATAAATTCCTGGCTGACTTGGGGGCTCTTCTGAAAGCTTAGGCCCGCGGCTTCCGTGGCCTCTTGCTGGCCAACCTCTTGCAGGACCATCAGGCTGTTTCTGCAAGTCATTCTGCCGGGTTTGGAACTGTGGTCTTCTCACCTGCAGCTTTCAGATGGCCAAGTCCTGCTGAGGTGCACCTTCTGATGTCCGTGCACTGGTCCCGGATTTAGCAAGCCAGGCATCTCATGAACTTGACATCCCATCCCAACCGCATGATTTGGCCGTTAACCGCGGCTTCTTCGGCTTCTTTTGCGGCGGGAAGTCCACTGCTTCTGGGATGCACGGTTTAGGGTTCGGACTCTTACTCTCGCACAAGGCAGGCAAGGCGGGCTTTAGGGTCTACGCTTGAAAATTGAACTGCCAGCGAAACCTCCCACGCCCAGCAAGGCCAAAATCGTCACACCCCCCCAACCGCGTAGCACCTACCGGAAGCCGCAGTGGCAACTTTGAAGTGGTTTTAGGGCTACTTGTGTGTCTACCCAATCCGTCACCCCCGAAACCACTAATCGCCCCCGACCCAAGCCGCAAACCCGGTTTAAGGTGGAAACAGGGTTGCATGTCTTAGTCCAAAACCCAATCCCCGAACCTCAACCCCAATCTGCAAATCCGCTTCAGCATGGATAACGTAGGAACCTAGGTTAAAACCAAAAAACCTGAACCCAATCCCCGAAGCCGCAGAGACGGTCCCAACTTACCTGTGCTAGTATTATTCCGTAAACCAACCCTTGGCCCCCGAACCCACTCGCCCCGAGGCTGAGGGCAAGATTTAGGCTAAGTCCATATTCTAGGGTTTGCACTGAGGGTCTTTCTTCGGGCGTCGGGTTTAGGGTGGGTTTAAGGTTCACGGTGGCTGTGGCGTGCAACGTGGGTTTGGTCCTAAACCCATCTAACCTCCACTCCCTGTATGATCGCAATCAAATGCACAACACCAGTAATGTTCCTAAGCCCTGGCTCCCGAACCCCCGGCCTTGGACGTCGACCCGGACGTCCGGAGCGAAGGTCAGCTTGCAAACCTGGGGCCAACATTTAGGGGCTCGGCAATGGGTTCGGCATAACTACCGCGTTCTTCAAAGCCTTCCATATAACGACAGATATGCATACCCATGTATCACTGCCGAAACTCCTATATTTTTTAATCTTGCCAGAAGCACCGAAACCTGGGAGCAGAAGCGCCCGAATCTCGAGGAATTTCACCCTCACTTGCGGCAAGGGGTACTCGCCTTCTCAGGAGGGCGTCAGATTTATGTTACAAAGGTTTATCTGATTTATCTTGGCCTGAATAGCTGCCAATATTGCTTCCTCGGGGACCATATGTATAGGTACACTGCAGTTTACTCCAAAGCCCTAATATGACTGTCTTAGACCGCTTTGGCTGTGCATGGTCAACAACTTGATGAAGCGCCACAAGTACGAGGAGTCGAAACGCCAAACACCCTGAGTCCTTGGGGGCCGGAAGGCTGGAATTGTGATGTGGAGCAGGGCTTCTGGGCCGAGGGTTTGGGGTTTAGGGGGTGGTGTTTGAGGTCTAAACTCAGCGGCACAGGAAAACATGCTTCAGTATGCTTTGGTAAGCTATGTTGAAGGCCATCTGTAAGAACCTACAACATGGCAGTCGAGGCGCATTGCTTGCCGGTATAAATCTTCAATCCTATCCAAAGCTGAAAGATGAATTTTGAAGTTTACAAATACAGAAATGGCATGAAGCTCTTGCAGCCAGCCTGCTTTCGGTGTAGGAGCAGGCCCCTGAAACCAAATGGTTTGGTTCGGGTGGCCTTCAAACCCAGATCGTTTAGGATGCGCTCTCAGGAGTGCGGATCGGAATCAAGCTTGCTTGGCTTTGTACCTAGGATAGTCGCTGAGGCTCTCGTAGCCCAACCTCCTGTCAGGAGAATCGTTTATATCAGCCACGGACAAAGCTCAACACCAACACGGGAGTTTCCAAAGTCGGGGATGCCCTTTAGAAGGAGATCCTAAGATGGCACGATCCTCACTATAGCAGGATTCACCTTCTTGTAGACATGGTCCCGGGTTGTTCTTCAACTGTGGTGACATCCGTGTGTCTGCCTGCCAGAACTAAAAGAAAACAGCTTAGCGGGCATAGGGTTTGCGATTGGGGGTTTCGGGGTTTGAATTTATTTAAGAGCCTGAGACAGGAGGAAGTACAGGGATCCTGGACTTGGTGCCGGGCGCAAACAGCGTACAGGGTGGTCCCTGCGACGTGCGCAACGGAGGGCACGTTCATGATATTGAGCCTGGGTTCAACAGCTGCCCTTCTTCGCACAAACGATCAGATGATTGCCAGGCCGTGTGGATCTGCGTGGATAAGAAAACCCCAAACTTTGACAACCCGAAACCGACCCCAAGCTCACAGGCCTCACCTTAGATACCCACAGCGCACCAGAGCCAGCACTAACAACTTGTCAAGTCCCGTTGGTTTGTAATAATAGTTTTTAGGATATTTATCGTTCTAACAGCAATTTTATTAACTCGTAGCTATATAATAGTTTTGATGGCTTGACACCCACCACCCAAAGAGCTTTGCTTCAGTATGTAGGGGTCAATGTTTAGAGCTTAGGGTTCGGAGTTGAGGGCTCCCCCACAGAAACCACAAGAACAAAAATCATATGCAGCATTACATTCGAACATATGCAGCCAAATGTATATATTATTTGGGTACATGGATCCTTAAGGTGCGCTCTCTAGGTCTAGAGCTTCATCGGCTTGGGCCTTTAGGGTTCGGAGTCAGGCAAAAGGGTTTGGGGTTTAGTGTTTCGGGTGCTGAAGTTGAGCTGAGATTATCCTGCGACGTGTCATGCACGCCTTGAGTTCGGCAGACGTCGGAGTATCCTCGCAGGACCCAGAAGGTAGATCCCCTAATTTAGGACCCTATATGCCGTGGTTTGTTGGAAGCCCCTTAGCGGGATCTACTGTTGGGATCCTCCCAAGGGGTCTGAATTGTAGGTAGTAATCCTACTTACTTTCTACAGAGCCGGGGGCTTTCAGGTGTCTAACCCCTAAACCCTAAATCCTTAATCCCTAAACCTTAAACCGGAAACCCTGAGACTCTGGAAGTCCGGGGCTCTGAATTCGGAGCCTTGTTTTGGTGTCCTTCTAATAAAGATCCTTCCATTTACGTAGGGTACTATTTTAGGGCCCCTTATCTTCGGAAACTCCCATGGGGCTCCGTGCAAGAGCACCTCGGCCAGCGCCGGCAAGACGCTCCAAAGGGAAAGCTGCACAGCCCCGCCTCGGAGTTTGGGACTTCGCCCCTCGGGCTGAGGGTTAAGGGTTTAGGGATTGAGGGTCCAGAGTTTAGGGATTTAGGGTTTAGGGACTTAGGGTTTAGGGATTTAGGGTTTAGGGATGTAGGGATTTAGGGTTTAGGATCTAGGGTCTAGGGTCTAGAGTTTAGGGTTCAGGGCTGTGAAAGAGCGGGGGCTTTGGGGATGTGGGCTTTATCCTGGACCTCGGCACATGGTCTAAGCTCTGCTTGAAAGAGTTCCACCACCACCAGCACTTATTTCCAACATGTGCTTCCCGGCCCCATAACCCTAGACCCTATGTACTGTAAAAGCCTTCCGGATTATAACCACTCTCCGGCATTGGATTCATGAGAAAACAAGACAAGACTCCCAAAAGCTGGTTCGAGACCTTCCAACATCCTTCCATCAAGGACTAGACCTTAAGTTATAAGCAGGATCTTTAATATGATTTCTAAGCGCCCATACATAGCAAGTACCTCAAGTGCCTGAATAGGGACTACTCAAGCCCAACTTATATACTGTAATATCACTACATGGACCCCTAGACAGCGCAGGCAAAGTCACCAAAGGGCGACGAACGCAGCAGCGTGGAGGAGGAGACTTGAGGGTGAAGAACCTCCACACAAATCGCAAATTTAGACTAACTATCAGGGTTTAGGGTTGGGGGTCTAGGGTTTTGATAATGCTTTGTAATATTGTTTAGGTCCGTTTAGGTTTAGCATTCCATAAGGATGTTATACGGGGGTTGATATGGGGCCTTGATAAGTTCGATTGGGTTAACCACAGAGGAACAAGGTTCAAGGTGCAAGGTTCATCAGGATTTGACGGTTGGGTGCACTGGGTTAGGACGCTTGGATGAAGAGGGCATGGAGGATCTGGGAGGGGTAGCGAACAGCTAACGCCGCTAGCAGCAGTGGTAATTAAGTGTTTCAGCCGTTAGCTGCGAACTCAGTGATTGACACGTCTTGCAAAATGGAATGCGAAAACATCCAAGCGATATGGGGCCCTCATCACCCGGAACATGGACTGAAAGCGAACACGTGAAGCTAGGCAGACCTGCTGATCTTAACCTGAGTTTCCCGGAACTCTTGGAGAACCAGGGGAACACTGGCTTCAAGTCTTCCGTCGGATACGCAGTGTAGGCATGACCGTTCTTGGTTCAGTTTCACAATCGCTCCATAGGCCAGGACAGCCGCAACCGTCAATGAATCGGAATTTCTTAATCCTTGAACCCTGAAGCCCTAAACCCTCAAACTCTAAACCGCTAAACCCTCAAGGGTTTAGGGTTTAGGGATTTAGGGTTTAGGGGTTTAGGGATTTAGGGATTCAGGGATTCAGGGATTTAGGATTTTAGGGTTTTCTTGTGGATTTAAGGATTTAGGGTTTGGGGTTTATAGGGTTTAGGGCCGAGTACTTAATTATCATATACTCTCCAGAATAGTAACGTACATAACTACTATCCCAAACCCGAGTACCTGTTTATTTGTTTATTTGGACCCGTAGGGTTTAGGTTGTCGGGGCTACGGCAATGGGGTTGTCGACCTGTAGAAGCTTTAGGGCTTAGGGCTGCGAGCTTGAAGGCTTGTGCTGTATGCCTTCGGTTCGGGGCTTTGGGGCTCTTTGCCTGAATTCAACGACCCAGACCCAAAGACTATCCCTAAACTTCAAAGCCTTAAACCCTAATCCGGGACTTCCTCTCCTGACCTCTGGGTCTTCTGCCTGTAGCCTCGGATCTTGCGGACGGAAAAAGGAGCCTAAAAAAAACGAATCCCTCAACGTGCCTCTACCAGACTCTGCCAACTCCTGCCGCCTGCCTCAGGGTTCCAAGACGCTAAACCTAGGAGTTCCTCAAAGGCTCCTTACCACCAATATCCAAAAACTAGGTTTCTCTTGTAGGAACTACTTGGGGGTGGTCATTATAGTTTGGGAAAGTACCTTCCGCATATAGGTAATTATTTAGGACCTTTTTATCCACGAAGCACATAGACCTCGGCTCTAAAACTCTAAACCCAAAACCCTAGGCCCTAGGCGGGCCGGGACCGGAAGTAGTAAACCCAATGCGGTGAGCACGAAATTTCGGCAGGACACGGTTTACAGCACACCACAGGCACTGCATGGGCCTAGGCCTATGCACAGTTTGCCTTGGGGCTGATGGCAACTATCATGGGCGCCATGCTGAGGTCGCAGCCTGCCGCCACGGGAAGATTTGAAAGAGTCCTTCCGAGACGCGATGCATTCAACTCCGAACTCTCTGCAGCGAGCTAGCGCAGGGGAACAAGGCCACTCTGCCAAGACAATTTCTGGCCGCTTGCCGCAGCTCACTCACAGAGGCTGGCCGGGGATCACACCTGCCTGCCTTAAAAATACAAGCCAGGAGCGGTCCCTGGCTTGTTACCATTGCCTCGCTTTTGAGCTCCGTGCTGGCTGAACCTCGAAGAAGTATACCCTGCCCCGACGTGAGGCTGCGAGTACTGGCTGTGCACGAGTCTCAGGCTCAGTCAGCGGTGGCTTGAAGTGTGCAAACCACTGGGCCGTCAAGAACAGTACGCTAGGTGAAAGAGCCACTGGAACAACCGGGCAATCCTATGCTCACAGCAATAAGACTTTAAGAAGCTATGTCATCCGTCTCGGAGGTTCCAAAGCTCGTCAGGGCATGGCTTGAAGCCGCTCTCGGAAGGTGCGCAAACATGGATCACATCCTTGTGGCACTATCAAACTGAATATTTCTCAGACAGAATCAGGCCTAAAAGGATCGACAAGCCATGTTTTCACAGTGCGTGTTCGTACTGAATGAAAATCGAAGCAAAGAAGTGAGGGTCAGTGTCAGCTGCCGTCCAAGAGCCAACCGCCCAAGTGCCCTTTCTGCCTGTTGTAAACATGCTCAGAATGCCTAGAAGCGCTCATCTACTCAGCCCGCTTTGCCACCGCCCTTTTTGCCCTTGCTGCCTTCCTTGCCACCGCCCTTTTTGCCCTTGGTGCTGCCTTTCGGAGGAAGAGGAGGCACCGGTGGTGGTGGCTCCGGCGCCGGCGGCGCCGGAAGCGCCGGCTCAGACTTGTACCTGAAAACCTTGGTTTGTTTGTGTCTGCTTGATGCATGATGTCAAATCTGGAATGATGAACTCAGACAAAGAGCTGGCTTCATACCAACGGTATTCCTCGCGTATTCAAACGGGCCCTCAGTCAGGACAAGTAACTTCACTCCCCGCCGCTCAAACTGTAATGATTCACGAGTCTGAGTGGCTGGGTAATACAACTGCCACCATCTCAAGTGGCAATTTTGGTGGAGGTAGTACACAATCAGCGCCTGGGAACGACATGATTTCAGGACTGGAGAATCAGAAGGATGCGAAATCATGAGTCGATGACTTTCTTCATTTCTGCTCGATGTGCTTCGCTTTGCGGTGGATCCACGACGAATCGGCTCTCAGTAAATCGGACGGGTGCCTCCTGGCCAGTCACGATGCAGCTTCAGGATTCAGGGTTGAGGGTTACGAGTGATTTGTCAACCCCGCCTTCACTTTATCTCTCAGATACGTAAGGACCGTACATCTCAGCAAGTACTCGTTGACCAAGACCTGGGCAGGAACTTCTCAAACATTTCTCGAACATAAGACTGCATGTTGCTTGCCAAGAAACCTCGAAGCTCATCTCCCTCAGCTTCTTGTCCAGCTGGTCCTCATCCTCCTCCATCTTTTCTTTCTTAGCCTGAGCCTTCCTTTCTTTCCGCTCCGTTTTTTCCTTCTTCTTTGCCTTCTTCTTCTCCTTTTTCTTCTCCTTTTTCAACTTCTTTTTCTCCCTCTTCAGTCTCTTCTCCTCCTCCTTACTGTCTTTGCCCCTCTGGCCTTGGGGCTTCCCCTTGCCTTTGCCTTTCTTGCGCCCAATCCCAGCCGTCTCCTGGCCGGGTTTAAGAAATGTACCCTTGTTCTTGGGCTCCGCCTTAGCCAAACCTTTCAAGACCCTTTAATTTACAGCCGAAAAGCAGGTGCCTCCTTTGCCGGTAGCTTCTCAATCTCAAGCTCGTTGAGCTGCTTGGCCTGGCCGGATTTAGGATTGGAAGTAGAGCTTCAGGATTTTGTTGCCTTTTCAGGCTTGAAAACCGACCCTGGTGAACCCCCATAACGGACCACTCTGGCCTTCTTCTCAAGCTTATCCTCTCTGGGAGCCTCCTCAGCATCCCTTTTCTTCCTCTTCTGCGAACCACTTCCACTGGGCTCCCCGCCCCCCTCGTTGGCCGACGTCTTCTCCCTTTTCTCCTTCTCTTCCTTCTTCTTCTCCCTTTCATCCTTCACCAGATCAGCTTCCTTCTTGTCATCCTTATCCTTACTGCCTCTGGCCGGGTTGGCCTCCTCCTTCTTCTTCTCCTCCTTGGCCATTTGGGCCTTCCATCTTTTTCTCTGATTTGGTTTTTTTCTGTGCCTTTTCTTCGGCAAATGAACCGAGCTCGAGCTCGAGGAAGTGCTGCTCGAGGATACCATGGGTCGCCTAGCCCTGCCTATGCCGGAGCATTGAAAATGGCATCTGTCAACTAGCCATGTCAATGTTCGACCTAAAGATCGGCATGGCATGTAAGACAGTTGCGCATGTCATGTCTGATCAAGAAGGATGCAGCACGCACAGCGAACGCATTCAGGCACGCCAAGCCATGCCCACCATCGAATGCAAAGGCGAACGGAAGGGAGCATACGGTCCTCGGAGATGGAGCCCTGGTGATGCTGCAGGCTCCGGCCTCGGGACCCGGATTAGTGACGTGCCAGGCCATACGAGGCCAGCACAAGCGATGCACGAAACCGAGATACTGATAATGGGGTTGGTGATAGTTGGCGATAGCCTCAACCTTGGTCCCAGAAGAATTAAGCCCTGGAATAGCCACCGTGTCCACTTCTTCCATGGGCTCCATGTGTGAAGCGTGACCAGATCCCTGAACGAGCCGTGTGTGCACAAGACACCCCTTGACCCACGTACCCAGCCACCGTGCCCGACCGGCCAACAAAGCCACACACTTAAAAGCCACGCAATCCCACCCATGGTGGGCACCAGCTGTGCTGAAGGCGAGATGCTTATATATCCACACATACATGCATGCAGACTCTGAGTTTTCTTTGCACCATACAAACATGCAAACGAGACAACAAAAACATTAGTAGCAGTAGCCATAGCCATAGCCGTCGCAGTAGCCCCAACAATAGCCGTAGCATGGCAGTAGCCGTAGCCCTAGTCGCAGCAGAGGCCCTAGCAGTAGCCGTAGCCGTGGCAGTAGCCGTAGACATAGCCGCAGCAGTAGCCGTTGCATAAGCCGTACCCATAAGCCGTAGCAGTGGCCGTAGCAGCAGGAGCAGCAGGAGCAGCAGGAGCAGTGGCAGTGGCAGTGGCAGTGGCAGTGGCAGTGGCAGTGGCAGTGGCAGTGGCAATGGCAGTGGCAGTGGCAGTGGCAGTGGCAATGGCAGTGGCAGTGGCAGTAGCAGTAGCAGTAGCAGTAGCAGTAGCAGTAGCAGTAGCAGTAGCAGTAGCAGTAGCAGTAGCAGCAGTAGCCGTCTGCAACAAGGACCCCGCGCAACCTGAACCGTTCTCTTTACTGAGCTTGAGCGCCAGAAAAAACCCGGAACACCGACACCCTAGCATCTTCGGAGTCTTCAGGCCTAAAGGAACCAACAATCCAGCCAACATACAACAAAATGGCATCAAGTTGGGGCCCTCAGTCGAGCGCCTGGCTGAAGTGGCCACGATGGTCAGGCCTCAGCCACAAAATCAATCCCGAAACGCATAATGCCTGAGCCCACACCCCTCGATCCCAAAAAGCTTGAAAGCCGAAACTCCGAAACCGAATCCACCACCCCCGTCCAGCACCCTTGGGGCCACCACCCCACCCCGTTAAGCACACCGCTACGGCGTGCTTTACGGGGTCGGGGGCCACCACCGCCACCACCCCACCCCACCCCACCCCCGTTAAGCACACGGCTACGGCGTGCTTTACGGGGTCGGGGACCACCACCGCCACCACCCCACCCCACCCCACCCCCGTTAAGCACACCGCTACGGCGTGCTTTACGGGGTCGGGGGCCACCACCGCCACCACCCCACCCACCCCACCCCCGTTAAGCACACCCCCACGGCGTGCTTTACGGCCACAAAAAAAGCCTGCAGCGCGAAGGGGTAAGAGAGCTCACAAATCCTGACTCCAAATTCCGAAACGGGCTTAAAGGCATCGTCATCTCGATCACCGGCGGGGGCTTAAGCAAAACCACTTATAAGTGGTGAAACCCGAGGAAATGATGAGGGATTTGGTGTAGCAGTTAGTGTCGTAGGGTTTGGGGTTCGGGATTTCGGGCCCTAACTCCAAATCTAAACCGGGTCTAAGACATACAACAAAATGGCATCAAGTTGGGGCCCTCAGTCGAGCGCCTGGCCGCCAGCGATGAAGGAGCCACGATGGTCAGGCCTCAGCCACAAAATCAATCCCGCAACGCAATAATGAACCTGAGCCCACACCCCTCAATCCCAAAAGGCTTGAAAGCCGAAACTCCGAAACCGAATCCACCCCCCCAAAAAAGCCTGAAGCGCTAAGGGGTAAGAGAGTTCACAAATCCCGACTCCAAATACCGAAACGGGCTTAAAGGCATCGTCATCTCGATCACCGGCACTTATAAGTGGTTTTGCTTAAGCACCCGCTTGTTAAAGGAGCTTACGGGTGTAGAGTTCGAGCCTTAGGGGGCTTAGGGCTTCGAGGTTTTGGTGCTAGGAGCCGCGACTGCCGACGTTCACCCTACAGAAGCAATGAATCTTGAACTACAGGAAGGGAGCCAATAGCCATTAATGACCCCCTATGGTGTCATCTTGATGTTATTTGGAACCACCCTATGGCATGATGTTGATGTTTTGTGGAACCGCCCTATGGTGTGATTTTGATGTTGTCTGGAACCACATAATATAGCAAGCCCTGCGAAACCCGAGGAAATGATGAGGGATTTGCTGTAGCAGTTAGTTTCGTAGGGTTTGGGGTGCGGGATTTCGGGCCCTAACCCCAAACCTAAACCGGGTCTAAGGCCTCGGGCTCAGGATACATCCCAAACCAACCCCCTTTTTTATTTTCCCTCAGAATCAGCGGCACACGAGCCTGGCGAGAACCCCGACTGAGGCCGAGGAACCGCCCGCAGGTGGCCAAACCGATCCGGCTTGGTCGGCATCGAAGCCTGGCTCACGCAGAACCGGCAACGAGCCTGACCAAGAATTTAGAAGCTCAGGCCGCACCGGCAATGGAAGTTAGGGTCGGCATCGAAGCCAGGCTCACGAGGAACCGGCAACGAGCCTGACCCAGACTCCAAAGCTCAGGCGACGCAGCAGAGCTTTCGGTCGGCATCGAAGCCAGGCTCACGAGGAACCGGCAGCGAGCCTGACCGAAGGACTCCGGAGCCCGGCTCACGAGGAACCGGCAACGGAGTCAAGCTCGGTCGGCTGGAGACAGGCTCACGAGGAACCGCCTCCGCCAGACCGAGCGGGGAACCAAAGCCAGGCTCACGAAGAACCGGCAGTGGAACCCCTCCCAAAGCATGCGCACGGGTCAAGCGGGGACCTATTATCTGGGGGGGGCCAACCGGGGTTTTAGGGTAACCACTCCTACCTAAATATTTAAACCAAACCCCTCAGGATCCGACTGAGCCGCAGTGCCGCTGCCGCACCACATCGAAGAGACTTCAGAGCCTTGCGTTTTAGGGTTTAGTATTTAGGGTTTAATATTTTAGGGTTTACGGATTAGGGTTGGGTTGGGGCAGGAAACTGCCCTGCAGGCTTATTTTGAGTTGGGAAGGCCTGATCTGGCCCAAACCCTGGATTTGGGCTCCAAATCCTGACTTTGGGCCAGAAGTGGCTAGTTTTGGGTGTTTCATTGGCACACCCCACCCAATACTTAAAGAGAAGGGGTGTTTCATTTAAGGGTGTTGTGAATCGTGAAGGGTGTCGGAGTTTAGGGGTTAAGGGTTCAGGTAATGCCGTTTAGGGTTCAGGGGTTCAGGGTTTAAGGATAAGGGGTGTAGGGGCTTACCCGACTTGCAAATGGGCCTGCCATGCCTGCTTACTGGAGGTTTTGACCACTCCCTAAGCCCTAAACTTGCTGCGTAGGGTCGGTTTTGGGCGGTTTGGGGGGTTTTCACAAGTGACCCAAGACCTTGTTTGCAAAAGCATGTTGGGTCACTTCCTTCAACACAACGGTTTTGGGCGGTTTTGGGACCCGTAAAGCCCAAACCTTAAACCTCAAAACCCCCAAACCCTAAACCCCAATCATGATTTGCATATATATATATATGTATTTATTTATTCATTTATTTTTGTACGTATACTTATACTTATTTACATTATCTGTGCATTATGTTATGGAGAGAGAAAGAAAAAGATAAAGAAACAAAGAGCATGCCAACAATCTGAATCTGGCCAGCCTGGAGCCGCAGCACAACATGAACCAACACCCTTTGTGGTATCTGATGAGCGTGCAGTTAAGCACCTTAACCCGACGAAAACAGCCCACGTAGCTAGACTGTTGGGCTGAGCATCATGAAAATTCTGAACCGCGTGGACACAACAGCAACCTGCCAAGCACGCCTGCTGGGAGGCCATCGTCGTCATCGTCGTCAGCTCTCGGCCCCTGCTGGGAGCTCGGGCTTTCGTCGCAGCTCAGGCTTTTTGTTGAGGACCTAGCGTTTTGTGCAGCATCTTATAAGAAAGTACAGTATAATAGTATACTACAATATCGTATATGATAAGGTCAGTATAGCAAAGTATAGTCAGCACATTATATTCTGCTGTTGTATAATACAATAATATGCAACGGCCCCCACCCATAGGGGGTTTGGGGTAAGTTTCGGATTCGAGGCTTAGGGGGTTTCGGTGTTCCCTAAGGCCCAAACTAAACACCAAAACCTTAAACCCCCAAACCCCCTTTGTGTTTCTTATGCAAACCCTGCAGTACACTCTTCGCTGCCTGGTGCGCCATCTCGATCACACTTCCAGCGCTGGCAGCGCCAGACAAGCCCAAAGCTGCCTGCAGGCAGTGTGCAGGAGCAGGAGCTGGAGCAGCAAGCCGCAGAAGCAGGAGGAATAGTAGTAGTCGTAGTAGTAGACTAGTAGAACAGTAGCAGTACTAGTTGTACAAGTTCGAGTGTTCGCTATGCAGCTTCCTTAAACCCGAAACCCTAAAAGTATCATATTACAGGGCTCGTGAGCCGAAAACTCCAAACACCAAAACCTTAAAGCCCCAAGCCCCCAAAGTCACCAAACCCCCGAAGCCCCGAACTCCAAACACCAAAACCTTCAACCCCCAAACCCTCCGACTTCCCAGCTCAAGGAGCCTTGCATCGTCATCGCAGCAAACGTTCCTCGCTTGGCCAGTTTCTTGCTGTTTTGGGTGGTCAACTGTTCCTGATAATATATAACCACTTCGAAAATCTGGTGTCCTGTAATTTTTTGAGGCCTAGTCCGAAACCTTGAGGGGGGGGTCGGGTTTAGGGTAACGGTTCAAACACCCAAACGCCCGAAGCCCCCAACCCCAAGCCCGTAAGCCGAGTGCGCCGAAACCGCGAAGCCCCGAACCGCTGGACTGAACCGAGAAATCTGAACACCATAACCTTAAACCCCCAAACCCAAGGAGCACCGAACCTCCTGCTCTCACCCCAAAAAAATCCTAAGCCCTCAAGTCAACCATGACCTTAAACCCAAAAAGATCCCAGCAGTCCTTCATCGTCAGCAGTGCTCGAGGGCGAAGACGTCGAAGGCGAGATGTATATGTAGGTGTATATATATATATAGTATCGAGATATAAGTCATATGGTATGGCTTAGCGTTTGCAGGGTTTAGAAGCTTTCGAGTATGGCCCACCAAGTACCACAAGAAAAGCATTAAATCAAAAATCCCCGAAATGCGCACCCAGAATAGCCAGCTTGTGCAAAGGGTTGATCCAGCACACGTTTCCGCTTGCGGAATAAACCTTGTGTCGATTGAGTGCAAAAGAGCAATTATCCGGACGCCACGGCTCGGAGTACCTCGGTTGTGCAGACATGGGTTTCCTGCTCTTTCAACTGCAATGTTCAGGCTACATGGCCTTAATTTGAAATCTGGTTCTGCGCAAGCGGCCCGGAATCATCGTCCTCCCTTTTGATCATAAGTGGGACGTGGGACCTCACTGCCGTGGTCGACTCCGTAGCCAGCTTCAGCTTGAAGAGCATTGCTGGCAGGTTGTCATTGACCTGAGCTGCATCATTCTACTTAGGACTTCGACTCCGCCACTCAAGGTCCACGGTCAGTCATGGACTATCCAGCTCAGGAAATGCAACTGCCGAAATAAAACTGCAGGCAGAAAACCCATGGAATCACAGACTTCATGATCTCAAAACTGTCGTAAGCTTTGCCCTCTTCGCTGTCAGGAATGGTAGGACGCTGGGCAGGCGCAGCAGTAGCTGCAGGAGGAGCCTGGACAGCTTTGGCCGGCTCAGCCGGAACAGGAGCTGCAGGTTCTGGATCCTGCCGTGCGCCCTTCTTGGCGGGACCGGCTTTCGGCTGGTTGGTGACTTCCTCCGGGGCCTTCCGCTTGGACGCCGCCGTCATAGCGAAGCTACGACTTCAGAGCAGAAGTACTAGAGGACAGAGGGGGCCTCAATCGACTGATCCTTAAAATCTGCAAGAGCAACTGTGATGCAACATGCTCCAATGCAAACGCGTGCAACTTGCTCTGGAGATGATGTTTTGCACAATTGGGCCCGGGCTTTGTCCAGTGATAGGTCAGCCTGACAGGGTGTCGTGTGATGTTGCTGCCATGATGCCATGATGCACACAAGTACTAATTCACAACGTGTCTCAAACACTACGCTCGTCAGTTTTCTGCTGCACAGACGCCGGCCAGCAGAGCCAGGGACATACGAGGCGGCACATCACAATGCACCCGACAGTCCGCACAGAGAAAGAAGGAAACTACGAAAATATATGGGATAGTCGACGCCGCGGCTGCTTTCTGCAAGCTGCCGACTTTGCTGCCGACTTTGCGCCCGACTTTGCGGCCGACGTTGCTGCGACGCCGGTCTTGCTGCTGCCCGCTTTCTGGGAAAAAACCTGACTTAGTCGACGCTTCATTCCCGCTGCTGCCGGCTTCTTCTTCATCTCCTTTGAAGGCTTCCTTCTTGCTGCCGCCGCCTTATTCTTTCTGTTCTGCGAGTAGCTCTGAGAATCTGGCACCAGTTTGTTTTTATTCGTCCACTTGAACATAATGACAATCTCTTTTCCATCTTCTGTCGACCCCTCCTTGGAGCTCGCAGGGCCCCAATTGATCAAGGCAAGACACAGGAGCAGAGCCATGCCAACCGCCCTGACATGCATCGTGTTTCCAGCTAAGAAGCAAAGCTGTCTGGCTGACAGGCTTGCAGGAGGCTTCAAAGTGTCCATAGGGAAGCCTTGCAGGCTCAAGACCTCGTTTGGCAGCAGCCGCCTGCGCGACTCCGGTGTTTCCAAGAGAACAAGGTCCGACGACGTCGTCATGCAAGGACACTGGTCGTGAGCTGTGGGAAGTCGGTACAAACTTTGAGATACGTCCACCAAAGCTGGAAACTCGCAAACTGCGGCGGCATACTCCAGAGAGCTGAAGGCCCTGGCCGTGAAGTCACTGTCGCCCTCAATAGCTGGAGGACCCAGCCCCACCTTTTTTCGCATGGCTGTGTGAGCAGCCACCCATTTCGGAGTAGATTTGGAGTTGGACCCCCACCTCGCTCGGGCGATGCTGCCGACGTTGCCTTGCAAAAACGGCTTCAGCCCCACTGGTGGCATACCGTCTTTAGCTGCAGAGCATAGTGTCGACACCAAGTCTTGCAAATCCTCAAACTTCGACACCAACGCCACATCCTTTCGCACCAGCAGAATGTAGAGTCGAGGACGGGCAGTAGGCTCATTCAGGGACTTGCGCGGACACAGCGGAACCATGATCATCTGGTAGGATGACAAGAGGCCATACTTCCGAGCAAGTTGCAGGAAGCGTCCCAAATATGGGCGAAGACCAAGCACGTTCTCATAAATGATGAACCGCGGCCTCATGGTCTGAGCCGTCTGCAAGCAGCAATTGAGAACCCTTGTCCGAGAATCCTTGAATCCTGCTGCGCGGCAATTCTGCCGGGAGAACGGTTGGCAAGGGAAGCCCGCAATATAACCATCGACACCGTCTGGCAGCATCGAGACAGGCCTTTCCAGAATGTCTCCGTGAAGGCGTTCGGCGTGGCCCAGAGCCTGTAGCCATTCCATGGCACTCGGATTGATGTCCGACGCAAACACTTGGCGAAAATCGACACCGACCAAACCAGCTGCTACAACCGGGGCATCCAGGCCAGCACAGTCGCACGCAAGAACTTGTTGTCGACACCGAAAATCCGTGCTCAGGCCTTTGCCCTTCAGCCACTTTCCCCGAGCATGGAGCACGGCTTTTCGAAGGAGGCCGCACCGACGTTCTTGTATCCCCATGGTTTCTCGCGGGGGAGCTGAGTCCACAACGCACGGGACCCAGCGGAAGCTGACAGCTTGAGAAAAAAAGTTTATTCCGACAAGAGCAGCGCAACGAACTTGCAGCGACCGGACTCAGCCTGCAGAGACAAGAGAATTAAACCAGCAAACAACCGGCAAACCTGTGGCTGCTCAAGCGCCGGGCGTTCGGGCAGGATCACGACGCCGCGCAAGAGTTGGAATGGCCTCTGGTTGACAGCAGCACAAATCACTGGCTGTGTTGCTCGGTGTGAAGGCTCAATGCAGCACTCTGTTCTAGAGCATTCTCAAATCCTGCTGTGTGACCGCACGAACTTGCAGCAACCAGACTCAGCCTGCAGAGAGAGAATTAAACCAGCAAACAACCGGCAAAACTATGGCTGTTCAAGCGCCAGGCGACGCCGTGCAAGAGCTGGAATTTAATGGCCTCGGGTTGAGAGCAGCACAAATCACCGGCTGTGTTGCTCGGTGTGATGGCTCACTGCAGCGCTCTGTTTTAAAGCATTCTCACATCCTGCTGTGCGACCGCTCGCCGCCCTCTGCACTACGCTGCAGCTGCGACTGCAGGATCAAAAGCCCAGAGCCTGTAGCCATTCCATGGCACTCGGATTGATGTCCGACGCAAAAACTTGGCGAAATCGTCACCGACCAAACCAGCTGCCACAACCGGGGCATCCAGGCCAGCACAGTCGCGCGCAAGAACTTCTTGTCGACACCGAAAATCCGCGTTGAAGTTGCCAATCTTCCAAGGCCTTCCACGCGTCACCGAGGAAGCTGTCGCAAAGCTGTCGCTCTGCGACAACTTCCTCGGGGACGCATGGAAGGCCCTTGCCTTTGCAACAGAGCTCGCCTCTCGGACTCAGGCCTTTGCCCTTCAGCCACTTTAGCCACTTTCCCCGAGCATGGAGCTCGGCTGTTCGAAGGATGCCTCACGGACGTTCTTGTACCCCCATGGTTTCTCGCGGGGGAGGGGGGAGCTGAGTCCACAATGCACGGGGCCCAGCGGAAGGTGACAGCTTGAGAAAAAAAATCTATTCCGACACGAGCATGCACAACGAACTTGCAGCGACCAGACTCAGCGTATTGACCAGCAAACAACCGGCAAAACTGTGGCTGTTCAAGCGCCGGGCGTTCGGGCAGGATCACGACGCCGTGCAAGAGTTGGAATGGCCTCTGGCTGACAGCAGCACAAATCACTGGCTGTGTTGCTCGGTGTGAAGGCTCAATGCAGCACTCTGTTCTAAAGCATTCTCAAATCCTGCTGTGTGACCCCGCGAACTTGCAGCAACCAGACGCAGCCTGCAGAGACAAGAGAAGTAAACCAGCAAACAACCGGCAAAGCTGTGGCTGTTCAAGCGCCAGGCGACGCCGTGCAAGAGCTGGAATGGCCTCTAGTTGAGAGCAGCTCAAATCACCGGCTGTGTTGCTCGGTGTGAAGGCTCACTGCAACGCTCTGTTTTAAAGCATTCTCACATCCTGCTGCGTGACCGCGCGCCGCCCTCTCTGTCACGACATGATTGTCTCGCGCAGCGTCTCGTGCGAGACTGCCGTCTCGCACGAGACTCCCGTCTCTTGCGATCCACAACCTAGCAACAGAGCCCACGATCTCTCGCGAGATCCAGAGGTAATTCAAAGAGCGTAAGCATAACAAATTACCCCACGATATCTTGAGATATTGCTGGGTAATTCGTACAAGGAATATTCTGTATTACCTCACAAAAACAACTGATGTAATGTCAGGGGACCCAAACTGCAGATTATCCAGCAATATCTCAAGATATTCTGAGGTAATCTAGTCTTTGGAAATCACTACTCTGGTGAAATGTTGCTGGTGGTCTCTGGCGAGAGATTGCTGGGTGTCTCGTGAAAGATTGCTGGTTGATGTCTCTTGACAGGATGGGTGTCGTCTCGTGAGAGATTGTTGGGAGCATCCTGAAAGATTGGTCTAGCCAAGCTAAAACCCCGAAGCGAGAGCCATGTCCTTTCTGCAGGTCTGCGCTACTTTCCTGAGTCCTGAGCAGGAAAGCCTCCGCATGGGCGCTGGGAAACAATCAGAATGTGTGCTCCGGGCACAACTCAGGCCTTGATGGAAGCAGGAATCACACGAATAGTATAATAATTTAGACACCTTTAGCAGAAGCAACAAAACCTGCGGCCATTGTGCCCCAAGCGCCCGCTCCCCGTAGCAATCACAGAATCACGCGTCGACTCCGTTGTGATTACCAAGAAACCCCGTGAAACTTGGACTGACGACTCGACGGCCGTTGACTTTGATGAAGATGCTCGAGCTGAAGTTGTTAGCACACTTTGCTGACTGTTGCTGTCTGTCGAGAATGCTGGGCTGCGTTGGTTCGACTACCGTTCGGACAGCTTACGTTTCGTCAGTGTCAGAACCAGAAGCTCTTTGCTTCTTCTCTTTCATGATCAAACTGAGGCTCTTCGAGCCGATGCGCAGCCAGTCTGGCAACCCTTCTGTGTTGATCCCAACAGCATACCGTGTATAGTTGGCCACCCAATCCCTCACGTCTTCGTACCATTGACATCGACCCCGCATGATCTCAAGCTCTCCCCGGACCTCTTGCAGCTCACTGCGCAGAATCTCCAGCTCTTTGTGGTCTTTGCGTAGATTCTCGAGCTCTTGCTGGTCGACTCCGCAACCTCAGAGATGAGGCCGAGAAGCTAAGTAAAAACCCGCCAGCAGGTACAAGCAACCGATCTGAATAAGCTTCATGCATATTTGGAGTGGCAAAGCCCCGGAAAAGTTGGCGGTCGACTCCTCCGGTTCCTGTTTGATCACGACCTGCTTCCTGTGCTCCTCCTTCAGGCTCTGTCCTGCCGGGCAAATTGTGCAAACTACAGAAAGGCATGCGGGCAGGCCAAACATAGACATACAGAGTCCTCCGTGGGCGGACGGAATCGACACCAGCTTGTGCTCCACACCTGGCGATGCAATACTGAACCTTCAAAACCTGTCAGAGTGCTCAAACATTGAAGCCATTGAGGCCCTCGCGGGGCCGGGAAATCTTGACGCCCGACTTCTTGAGCTTCTCTTGACGTGTCTTCTCATAGCCCCGTTGAAGCTCTCTTCTGCGCTCCTTCTTAGCCTCGGCCGCAGATTGCTTCTCCTTCTTCACCTTCGACGCCGCCGCCTCAGCCGCGGATCTCTCGACCTTGGGCTGCTTCCGGCTCAGCTTCGACTTCACGCGCCAAACGCCGGATTTGTCGAGAGCACAAAGCTGCACGCATCGGGTCATGTCTGTCCACAGTGGAACTGGGCCCTTCTACTTCTAAAGCTGAGCCTCTGGAGCCTTCGACTAAAGCAAGGACGTGTGGGACCTCCTGTGTCTTTGTGCTAGCAAGACCTGGTGCAAGCTGGCAGAGGTATCAGCAAGCGCAGCAAAACTAAGTTTGCCCACAAGTCAAAGTTTTCAATCTTTCTCGCACTCTGCAGCGAGCAGCCCAGTGTCGGGCAATGCAAGCGTGTATGTTCGACACCGGCACAGGACCATGCACAAGCATATTTTCCAAGACATCATCGTTGAATAACTATCATATAGTGATAATAGCTGGTATCATCGACGGCCCTGTGCATGTCTCAAAAATCCGAGCTCATGCGCTCTGGCTGTCAGCCGGTGGCAACGGAGCCTCAGTGCCCTCAGTCTCTGGGCCATCCATCTCCCGGACCAGTTGTTTCAGTTCTTCAATTCGACGCCGCTTCCTGGCAGGCAAGTTTGTCTCCTCTTGAAAGCAGCACAACCGCTAACCTAACAACCACCACACAGGGCCTGCCTCTTGTCGGCGCGATCCTTGAGGCTCTGAAGAACATCGGTGTAGGGGCTGTCCACGGCCACAAGATCCGACTTCCCGACCACTGCTTTGATCACGAACTTGCGGATGTGCCCCAGGACTGTTTTCGCATCCGACCCCGTGAACAGCCAGTGACCTGCGAGAGAAGCCTTCTCAGGGATGCATCGAACATCTACGCCGACGCCGGGCGCTGGCATCATCACCTCCTGCTTGACCTGTAAGTCCAGGACGACGGCCGACGGAGCGACGCCGTGCGTGAGGAAGTGGTGTACGGCTGTCGTTTCCAGTTCGCTTGGGAAGACGACTAGGGACCACGACTCCGACGGCAAGGTCGGACGACTATGCGCCTTGGTGTTCTTGGACATATAGTGCTGAAGGTTGACGACGCCGACCTCATCCTCTGGAAATTTTTCCGTCGACGCCGACGCCGACAACAAGATGCAAATCTTGAAGGCCGACGCCGCCGTTGCCTCAT
Source organism: Symbiodinium sp. CCMP2592 (assembly GCA_905221615.1). Classification (NCBI taxonomy): domain Eukaryota; class Dinophyceae; order Suessiales; family Symbiodiniaceae; genus Symbiodinium; species Symbiodinium sp. CCMP2592. The sequence goes on along the minus strand of CAJNDT010000102.1, from coordinate 840,242 downwards.
CAGCTTTCTCGTCGACCACCGTGCTCTTCGAGTGAACCTCGCAGCGAAGTTTGGCCTCCGCATGCTTGACAGATGAGAACATGCTGATGTTCTCGACTCCGACGGAGAAGTCGAGCGGCTTGTTGAGCGACAAGCCGCCATCGGGAGTAAAGGACAATGTCCCGTTAGCAAAGTCCTCTTGCGACGCCGCACTGAAGGTCACCCGCAAAATGTGGTTGTTTTGCTTCAGGAGCAACATACGTCCCAGCTTGTCGACGCCGGGCCTTGGGGTTTCATTGGATGGACTGTACCCCAACTTCCGGGCCTCGCTGTGCACCAGCTCCTGCACAAACAGATGCAATGCACTGGAAAATTGCTCGTTCACAGTACTATCACAACACGTTGACGTGCGTTAATTGGAAGCAAGGAACCATTACTGCTTGCAACTCACTGCCGTAGAACACGAGCTTGCGCAAGGGCTTCTCAAGCGACCACGACGCCGTAGCTGCAAAGCGCTCCATGTTCAGAGAGGCTAAGACAGAAAGAGCGAGTCGATCGGGGCAAAAACACAAATGAGGGAAGCCCAGGCCTCCGCTCGAGCAGTCAATCTGATGGCCGCACACAATGTTGCAACGCAAGCATCAATCTTCTGACGGTGAGAACGGAAAATGAGTCAAGACTGGGACCTGCGCAGAGCGGCTGCAGTCGGCAGCCAGCACCTGGTGTGGCAAAACTGTAGAATCCCGCAAAGTAATGCTCACGTAAAAGCATCCACTGGAAAGCAGTAAGCAACTGCGTGAAACCAAAGAACCACGGCGTGGGGAGCAGCGCACACCAAACAAGCATAATAAACACATAGCACTGGATTCCACCCGAATGCAGTGCCGGCTGTTGATTATGTGGGTGCCCTGTCCTGCACGTTTCACCTCTGCTGATATACTTTTGAGAGAAGCAGCTTGGCAACTTAAACTAAACAAAAGTCTTCTAATATGAACGTATCTTATGCATACAGCAACACGGCCTATTTTAAATGCAATGTAGGTGTCTATGTACACATATACGAATTTTACAAGAGAGAATGAAGTATTCATAATCCCAAGACTATTGTATTCCTAGGATTCACAATTACACACACACACACACACAGAAGGAAATATCAACCTTAAACCCTAACGCCGGGAACCCGGCACCACCGCTTCCCCGGGAAGCCCACGCCGGGAACCCAGCAGCATCTGCTACTTGGCAAAACACACACACACACACACACACATACCATACATACACATAAGCTGTATTCCGGAATTTTAAACCTGAAACCCTAACGCCGGGAACCCGGCACCACCGATCCCCCGGGAAACCCACGCCGGTAACCCACCAGCATCTGCTACTTGGCAAAACACACACACACACACACCATACATACACCTACAAATAATATATATATATATATATATATATATATATATTTGTATAACTATGGAAGATTACTTTATTGAAAGACAGGAAAAAAGTTTTATCCTGTGTTTCAATAATTATGTTGATGGAATCCATTTATTCGAGTGCTTTACATGCCCTGCCGGTGCCGGGAACCCGGCGCCGTAATGATCCATTCTACCATTTTCATATTAGTGAAACAAACTATTATCACTTGACCAAACGTAGTTCTGATTTGCATGCAGCCACTAGCCGATGCCGGGTTCCCGGCATCGGTTTTCGCTATATACACATATATTGCATTTCTATAAGTATATATTAAAAATGTTTATATTTATATTTATACTTCTAGAAAATTAAACTAGAAAAATATGTTTTCATGTTTCTACTTTTTTTGGTTTTGTTTACATACACACACAAAAAGCCAGGAGGTGTATTCTGGAAATCTAAACCTTAAACCCTAACGCCGGGAACCCGGCACCCCTTCCCCGGGAAGCCTACGCTGGGAACCCAGAATCTGCTATTTGGCAAACTATACACACCATACATACACATAAGCTGTATTCCGGAATTTTAAACCTGAAACCCTAACGCCGGGAACCCGGCACCACCGATCCCCCGGGAAACCCACGCCGGGAACCCACCAACATCTGCTACTTGGCAAAACACACACACACACACACACCATACATACACATACAAATCCATATATATATATATATATATACTGTGTCTCAATAATGTGAATCAGTTCTCGTTTGCTTTGCATGCCCCGCCCATGCCGGGAACCCGGCGCCATAATGATCATTCCAACTTTTTCTATATTGGTACAACATACTATTATTAAATGTAGTAATACGATTCATTTTCGATTTTCTTATTATTACTGTATATGTTTGTGTAATAATAAAGTGGTTTAGATTTTCTTTGATTTACGGATTTAATCGACGTTGTCAAATTGCAGCCACTACCCGATGCTTGGTTCCCGGCGTCGTTAGATTAGTGCTTTATATTGTTTCATTATATATATATATATTGCATTATCTATCTATATCTTGAATGTTTGTTAAATGCACTGCGCGGAACCGGGTTGCCAAAAGCAAGCCCTAGGTACAATTTGATGGTTTTGGGGCGCCGGAAACCCGGCACCGGTTTCCTGGCTTTGGAATCCCGGCGAAGAAGAGCAAAAGCCGGGAACCCGGCATCTACTTCATAGACACACACACACACGCACAGGTAAGCAAATACTGGCCGTTATATGTATGTAAGCAAAATATAATGTGGTGTACTATGCTTCATAATATATTGATTCCAGTAAACTGTTTGTAACATGAAACATACACATATTATGTTTCAAGTATACATAGATACACATTATATACATACATACATGATATGATTCTTCATGGAAAGAGAAGAGTTCCATGTTAGTTTGTACATGTATGTCTGTGTGCGTTTGTTTCAGTACCACATGCCGGGTGCCCGGTGTCGGGTTCCCGGCCCCGGGTTAAATGGGTTCACTCATAATTACATGGGTTCGTGAAACCAAAGCAACGATGTTCACAAACTGGTGAATGCTCGACTCATACCCTTCACTTCTGTTAAAGATGCCACAGCCCAGGTTTGTGCAGGACAGGGTGCCTGAATAATCACGAAAACGCGATACAGTTGGTGTATAATTCTCAGTGCTGCACACCCACACGCTTCCTCGCCAAGATGAAGCATGTTGCTTGCTCTGCCTGCCGGGCTGCAGGAGCTTCATGACAGTTTAAACCCAACCCCCTAAAGCCCTCCTTAAACCCCAGACCCTAGACGGCTTAGCAGTGGCAGGTTCGCAAGCGACAGTATGAGAAGCATGATTATGGCGATAATGACGATGATGGTCATTGTGACGATGTGTATATATGTGTCTGGGATGTGGTATGATATGACCGGCCAACCGGCCAAGCTGCAAGCAGCACAAGTAGCTTTTCCTGCATTCTTAAGCGCTAAGAACCTACCTGTTTACGGGCTCATGTGACAAGGAAGCCTGAACAGCCAGGTTTTATAGCATTCGGATACATGGTCGTTGCACAATCGGCTACCAAGCTCAATGGGAAGTACGTGAGCCCGGAGCCCTGAAGAGGCAATAGCTCTAGAAACTCTACTAAGGCCCTAGGCCCTCATTTATAAGCCCTAAGCCTGAAGTCTGCAGCAGCCGCGGAAAAGTGGGCTTTGGATCCCTCATGTGATGCCCACAGAAGCGACAAACCCCTAAACCCGTAAACCCTGAACCCCTATTCCAACATCATCTTAGTAAGGGCTACGCCCTAACCCCTAAAAGCTTACACCTCAAACACTGAATTCGGAGTCGACTTTTGTGGGTGTCTTGGTTTACGTGTGTACTTTCAGGGCCCAGGGCTTTCAGTTTGAACTCCTTAGAACCCCTAAAGTTCCTCACCAGACCCACGTCCTCATGTGCCACTCCCCTGAACCTTGCACCGTAAGCTATGGCCCTAAGCTCTTGAGAAACGAGCATAATGAGCATCAGGGGGTTGTGGCTTCAGGGTTTCGGGGTTTTGAGATAAGTCCACAAAACAGGTGGCAGTTTCGGGTTTTAGGGCCTTAAATCTTCTTTGCGGCCCCTGAACAAACAGTGTAATCTGCTGCCGCTGCTAGCCCAAGACCCCTATAACCGCTAAGCCCTAAACCCCCGACTAGAACCCTTAACCCCTTAGACCTTCAGAGGCCCAGACTGCAAGCCATGTTTTCAACAGGTGCTTGTCTCAACTCTCAGCGCAACAGTCGCAGGGCCGGGGGCCGCGCTCCAAGGCAGATTTTGAGCAGGTCCTTCGCAGTTGGCGGTCTAGTTGTTGTCGTTGCTTTGCTTGCCGGCTTAGACGACAAGTTGTCGGGATTCCGGGTTTGATTTGGGATTCTCTTTGTTTACAGTTGCTGAGAAAGCCCTATTCCTCCAAGGTCCGAACTGTGCTGTGCTGCAGCGTGAGTTTAACTGTGCTTCTGCTGCAAAGGATCTGTGTCTTCTGCATCCAGATGGTTTAGGATTTTAGTGCGGCGTCCAGGGTTTAGGGGTCGTTCTACATGCAAGGCTCAACCCGAGCTATCAGGCCAGGTATGCTTGAACGCCTGGCTTGTAAACCCCTACTAAAGCTTACAACCATAAACCGCTAAACCCCTAAACCCCTAAACCCCAACCCCCTGAAGCCCTCCCTAGGCCTGGTTGCTTAGTAATAGGCTCTTGGATTTGTAGGGCCCTTTTCGCGGGTTGATGCGGCACCACAACGTTATCACAGGATTCCCAACAACTCAGAACTGAATAGACTTTGGGGGCTCAGGGCTTTCAGAGTTTAGTCGGGTTTAGCTAGAGTTCGGGGTTTAGGTTTTACAACCACTATGGAGCTCCAGAGCCATCCTGTCCCTAACCCTAAACATTGAAACCCTACAAGAACACAGCACAAGTTCCTGCTGGGCTTTCGGCATTCTCGGGGTACCCACTGTGCAAATATGCAATGTGTGGGAATTCTAAACAGTTTCAAAGTGCAGGGTAAAGGGTTTGCGGTGTACGCTTTCAGTTTGATGCTTGCGGTTTAGCCTGTTTTTGCTTCTGTCTGGAATTATCTAAAGCTTCCGTTCGGGAATGGCCTTCGGGTGGATGAGCCCCCAAAACCCTAAAACCGTCAATCACCTACTAAACACTAAAACTCCGCTGGAAGAAACGCCGGGCCAGGTCCATGCCTCGCCGAAGCTTGTCAGCAGCAATCACCTGCAACAGGGACCAGGCAACAAAGCTAGACCCAAGAACCATACTAAGTTAAGCATGTCCGCTGAGAGAGCCAGCCACTTTATTGCATGCGGCTGCCGCGCACTCGAAGTGAAAAGAGGCAGCGCACGAGCTCAGAGTGAAACAGGCAACCTGACAACAAAGGGTTGAAAGTTTTGAAGTCAACTCCGACTCCGAAAGTTATATGTTAGAGGGAACCAAGACAGGTCAGCCTGTTGGATCAAAAAATCAACTGGCAGGCCAGGCCGGGATCGATGAGCTGCCAGGAATTCTCGAAATGACGCTCTAGACCGCTAGAGTGATCTAGAATGCTCGCTCTAGAAAACTCCTCATCAACCTGCTGGCCTTGCCGGGCGCTGCTCAGTCGTGGATCTCGACGCCGACGCCGACGCCGACGAGGTCCGGTCGAGGACGGCTCGGTCTTTGTAGACGCTTCTCAAAAGCCACGCGTCCAAGCACTGGTTGTCGGCACAGAGCGCTTCGACCCTAAGTCCAAATCAGAACTGCAGCAAACAAGAGAAATACCAGAGTATCATTTTAGAAAAAGAAACCAATCAGAGAAGACCCTTAGCAAGATTGATTCCGAGGATCAGATGCAAAGACTGCCGCAGTCGACCATCGACCCCGACGCCGCGGTCTTCCAAGGAGCGCATCGCGTGCTGGACCAGGGGATCGGTCTTGATGTCGTCGAAGATCTCCTGCCTGAGCAAGACCGATAGGCCAAAACAATGCTAACCACCTGTTCCAAATTTATTAGTCGGAACAACTGCTATTAATTTTCACCCAGGCTGCACACTGCGCTGGCGCTTCTCCGACGGGTCAAGTCCAGATTGGCGCTGAGTCGACTGATTGTCATTGTGGACATCGACTCCGCCCCAATCTTCCCACTGGCCTCTCTGCCACTGGCTCCATGTCCAATCGCTGCGATCGCTCCAGTCGCTCCAGGCCCACCCCCAATTCCAATTTGAATCCGACTCCGGGCTCCACCTCGACGCCGACGGATCAGCGTTCGTCGACATATGCCGAGAGCCTTTCATTCGACAGCCTGGGTGAGACGCGAGACTATTATTATTATTATTATTATTATTATTATTCTTTATTATTATTACTACTAGTATTATTATTACTATTATTATTAATATTATGATTATTGTTATTAATATTATTATTATTATTATTATTACTATTATTATTAGTATTAGTATTATTAGTATTAGTATATGAAAACAGTTGACAGTAATAAGCCTCGGAACCGCCTCAGGTGGCGGACAGCCGAACTCAGCACCCAGCCTGTCGGATTCTCCTTGTCCGCCTTATCCAGGTGGCGGGAAATGTCCAGAGCAGCCGACTCCGCCTCAACCCACAAAAGATAGAGCGCCTGCCAGGGCGACCAACAATTTATTCTGTGTATGCAGCCTGCAGGAAAAAGGTATTTAGAATTAAGAGTTTCGTGAGATCCCAGCCTGCTGCCCCTCTCTCCTTACACCCTTGCGCCGGCACACCTCAGAGATCTCTTCGGGCAGAAAGTCAAGGGCTTCGGACGTCTCAGGCCGCCGGGGCATCAAAATCGACACCGAAAACAAAAGTTTGATTAGAACTGAGAACCTCTGCACGACAGTGACAAAGAGTAGTTGAAGACACTGTGCAAGCACCTTTCGACTCCGCCTATCTGTGCCCCTGACTCCCTGAAAGTGCACACGTGGCAGGATTCATCCAAGTTCCTTGCAAGCTCAGCTCGTTTGGCTTCGCTTTCTTGGAGCCAAAATAACCGCAGGGTCCATGCTGAGGTCCTACAGGAGACCAATGGGTCTAGCAACCAGCCGGCCTTAAACCCTAGAGGCTAAGTAAGAAAGGAAATCATCAGTTGCGTTTGAGAAGCAAAATTTAATTAGGATGCCTCTACTCCCAAATCCTTTTTGAGTCACGGGCCGGACGTTGGAATCAAGCATCATACTCCCAAATCCTAAACCTCTGAACCCTTAACTTGAAATTGGCACAGAGTTGGAGCTTCGAGCTGCGTGTGGATTTCACGGTGGAAGTTTCAGGTGTGTGTGTGCGTGTGTGCATGTGTGCGTGTGTGTCTGTTTGTCTCTGTGTGCCAATTGTTAACAAGGTTTAGGGTTTTAGGGTTCAGCTTCTAGGGTTTACGCTCTCGGATCTGAAGCTGCAAGCCGGCCTGTCTCCCGGCAAGTGGATTCTGCCGCTGCCGCCGCCGTCGCCGATGTCCTGGAAAGCATGGTTTTGGAGGGTTTAGGTTCTAGGGTTTACGCTCTCACAACTCGGACGCAGCCAGGTGCACAGTCGGTGTGATGCATTGCACAATGGATCTGAAGCTGCAAGCCGGCCTGGCTCCCGGCAAGTGGACTCTCGGCCGCTGCCGCCGCCGTCGCCGATGTCCTGGAAAGCGTGGTTTTGGGTTTCTTGGGGTCGTTCGGCCCAATCTTGAGCTGATTGCAAAGGCAGGTGAAAGGGGGTTTGGGGACGGGGGGGCCCTGGACCCCAGTGCCTCATTAATATACCCTTGCAGCAAAAACACGAAACAAACCCACAACCAAAGAACCATAATCTTACCTACCTACATGTGGGTAAGCTTGAAAGCCCTCTGCCCTGGATCCCGATCCCAAACTGCAGCTGCATGCCACCCCTTTTCAATGCGCCTGGCTCGAGTGGCTCGGGCAAAAAGGACCGAGGGGGACTTCGGGCGTCTCCAGCTGCAGGAAATTGCAGGAATCAGTGATTTTGGCCTTAGGGTTTCGGGCGGCTCGGAGAAAAATGGAAGCCCCCCTGGCCCTTCGAATGCACTCACCTCTGATGGGGCCATCCTCAGATGCCAAGTCAAAGTGAAAAGGCCTGGCACTGTCTATTGCTGATGCCAGGGCACTTTTTTCGGGCGAGGTGGGAATCTCGCCGACGCCGACGCCGCAGAGTCCTGAGATGGCAGCCGAAGCCAACTCCAGCCGAGAAAAACCCAAAGCTTCTAAGTGTGAGAATGCAGCCAGGAAACCTTCGTGAACCGGCGTGCCGGCTTTCGAAGTTGAACCAGCCTGCGTGGAAGAAGCTGTTACAGACGTCTAGAAGTAATGCAAAAAGCCGACAACCCATCCTAGAAACCATCTACCTTGGCAGGGCTGCCGGCAGCATCGGACGAAGACGAAGGAGCTGCCACCTGCATGTGCCAAAGAAATCGGTATTAGAGTTTCGAATAACAATCAATTTGCTTCGCGAAGCCTGCCTTGGGTGCAGGTGGTGGCGCCGGCAAGCGATGCATGTAGAGCTCTTGTTCTCTCATCACGCGATTCACCATCTCCTTAGTAGAGGATCATAACTTAGTAAGTAGGTTATAACTGGGGTTATAAGTCCCCTAAGTGGGGTTATCCTAATTATAACCTACTTATAACCTTACTTACTAAGTCCCATGGTCCTTTAAGTAACCCAGGCAAGCGTCGGGGTATCTGTGATACCACCATTGTTCCTGCGTCCTCCCCAATCGTATGTTCGTGGCCACTTCCTTGGTAGTGGTAGTAGTAGTAGTAGTAGTAGTAGTAGTAGCAGCAGTAGTAGTAGTAGTAGTAGTAGTAGTAGTCGTAGCAGTAGTACTGGTAGTCAGGAGGAGTAGTAGTAGTAGTAGTAGTAGTAGTAGTAGTAGTAGTAGTAGTAGTAGTAGTAGTAGTAGTAGTCGTAGCAGTAGTACTGGTAGTCAGGAGGAGGAGTAGTAGTAGTAGTAGTAGTAGCAGTAGCAGTAGCAGTAGCAGCAGCAGTAGTGGTAGTGCTGGCGCCAGTGATAATGTGCGGACCAGCATCTCCGAGGTAAACATCCGGCGGAATGTCGCAGCGGTGCCTGGGGTCGAACGAGATCGGCGAGAAGGGCAGATAAATGTCCTGAGAGCAAGTGAATACTGTAGGGGTTCGATGGTCATACTCGGACGGGTTTCAGGCTTTCAGGGTTCTGGGTTTAAGTTATTTTGTTTACAAATGCAGAAAGGCCACCGGGTACGTCTGGCGGTAGATCGCCAGACGTGTCCTCATCGTGCCGTAGGTTTCGATGGCATCCTGAAGGCGCTCCTCCGCGGGAGATGGAACCCGACGCCAGTAGGGATCGGGCGGCGGAGCCAAAGTCGACGCCGCCTTTGGTCGGATGGCAGGCGGGGGCCTGGGAGGCAGTATCGGGCGACCTTTCGGTGCTGGTGCCGTTTTGGGCGGAATAGTCGACGCCGCTGGTGGCCCTTTGGGCGGAATAGTCGACGCCGCTGGTGGCCTTTTGGGCGGAGGAGTCGACGCCGGTGGTGGCGCTTTGGGCGGAGGAGTCGACGCCGGCTCGTTGAAAACCGGCACAGCTGGCAGCGCCTCTCGGGCGCGTCGATTCCTTTCAGCCTGCCGCTTCTTCTTGCTCATCTTCTTCTTCTTCTTGACGCCCACTTCCTTGGCTGTGTATCTTTGATTGAACGTGAAACCAAGCACAATTTATAATGCTGCCAGAGATTCGGGCGTTTCCGTCCCTTCCACCGACGCCGACGCCGCTGCTTCAACCTAGCAACGGATCGGATGCGGCTGCTGGGAGAGGGAAGCATCACAGGCCCGAGGAATGAATGCTGTCCGAGATTCCACTCCAGCAGCAGGTGCTGGTCGGGCGGCTGGCTCCTGGACAAGCACTGGGTCGTGCAACGTCATGGCAGGTTTGGGTCACAAAAGATTACCCTGCAGGCCTCGTCTGCGGACGATGTCTCCTCGTCGTCCGACGGAGCAATCGAGGTCGGAACCTCCGTCGGCACCACCTCAGGTTGATGTCTCGACACAATCGGGATGTGATGCCTAGCCCCTGGCTGCTGTCCGAGAATCGCTAATAGCCGGCGAGGTCGGAGAGTATTGCTCAGGTGGAACCTCGGCTGGCATTTCAGTTCATAGGGGGAGGCGCACGAGGATGTCTCTATAATAATAAATGATGCCGTGCCACCGTTGATGGAGCCTCGGTCACCGAAGATTCGGCTGGCGAAGCAACCTCAATCAGACCGAGTCAAACAGAATCATGTGCACATATTTGATTGACATGGCTTCCTGCATGCTGTCGAGATTCCACATTAGCCGACTCCGCCTCTCGCCTTGAAGGGGATCGGGAACGGTCGGCCATGGCACCGAAAATGGACTAATGCTCGGGCACTAATCTGGCCAATCTAAGTGAGCTCAGGGTTTCGGCGCTCACGCTCGGACAAAGGGTTTAGTTAGGGTCTGTGACATCGGGCGCTCGGGCGCCCTCGAAATCCAATCTGCCCAATCTGAGCTGCTACTATACTACTACTGCTACGTCCCAACTGCTTCACTCCAAACTGTGCATATGTTAGTGGATATGCTACTGCTACCATGGCTGCTGCCGCATTGAACACTCACACCTGCACACGCACATGCACACACACACACACACACAAGGGGACCCTAATATTATACCCTAATTTCGGAAACTCCCATGTGCCGGGTTTAGGGTCTAGGGCTTTGGGTGTAGGGTTTAGGGATGAGACTCCCAGTTCATGTAAACCCTCAGTCCCTAAACCTTGCAATACAAGCTCTAAAGCCACGAACCCTGATCGATAAACCAAGACCCTTAAACCCTAAACCAGTAAGCAGATGCCTGAACTGCTCCAAACCCTACAACCTTAACCCTGAACTGCAAAGCCTTTTCCCTTTCAAGCCCTTGAGTTCCGAAGCTCGAAGACCCTAGAAGCCAAAATCCTAAAGCCCAAGCCATAAACGCCCTCCCAAGCTGTAGACACCCCAAAACCTAGTAGCAAAAACAGTAGCAGTAGGAGCAGCAAAAGCAGTAGCACCAGCAGTAGCAGCAGCAGTAGCAGTAGCACTAGAGTAGCAGTAGCAGGAGTAGACGTAGAAGCAGCAGTAGTAGTAGTAGTAGTAGTAGTAGTAGTAGTAGTAGTAGTAGTAGTAGTAGTAGTAGTAGGAGGGTCTAGGGTTCAGGGTTTAGGGTTTAGGGTTTAGGGTTTAGGGTAGTAGCAGTAGCAGTAGCAGTAGCAGAAGCAGTAGCAGTAGCAGTAGTAGTAGTAGTAGTAGTAGTAGTAGTAGTAGTAGTAGTAGTAGTAGTAGTAGTAGTAGTAGTAGCACAACGTCAACCTAAAACCCCGTACCAAATCGCCCATCCGGTCCTGGACCAGGCGGCCATGGAGTCGCCACATGAGCAGCCTGTGGCAAGCGGAAGTGAGGAGACAAAAGAGAGAAAGGAAGGCAGGAAGTGCGAGAAATGTGGATGCAGATGATGTGAGGGAGTATACACGAGATGGAGATGGCCATGGAAACAGGAAGAATCAAAGAGATGGATGAGGAAAGAACATGACGAACATGGTGGAGTGGTGGACTGAACGTGGAGAGATAAGAACAGTGAGGGAGTGAGGGAGGGAGGGAGGGAGGGAGGGACAGGGGTTGAGGGAGGGTAAACCCTGAACCTGAACCCTGAAAGTGAATGTCGTGCGCGACCATGCATGCAAGATCAAGCCAAGCCTTGCCAGCCTCTGGGCCGGGCAACGGTCCGGAGACCGCCGCCGTCCCCAAGTCCGGCAAAGCGTGTGAGGCTTGCCAGCCTCGAGGCCAGCCAGAGGCCGACCCCAAGTCTGCAAGCCATGACTTTGCCAGCCTCTGGGCCGGGCAGCGGTCCGGAGACCGCCGCCGTCCCCAAGTCCGGCAAAGCGTGTGAGGCTTGCCAGCCTCGAGGCCAGCCAGAGGCCGACCCCAAGTCTGCAAGCCATGACTTTGCCAGCCTCTGGGCCGGGCAGCGGTCCGGAGACCGCCGCCGTCCCCAAGTCCGGCAAAGCGTGTTGAGGCTTGCCAGCCTCGAGGCCAGCCAGAGGCTGGCCCCAAGTCCGGCAAGCCATGACATGCATGCAACGTGGCAAGAAAGAACGCTAAACCACTTAGGGCAGCTAGGCCTCCGGGCCAGGCCGAAGCCTGACCCAGAGTCCCAACTGCCAACCCCCAGGCAGCAGCCAGGCCTCCGGGCCAGGCCGAAGCCTGACCCAGAGTCCCAGCAACTGCAAACCCCAAAACCCAAAAACTCAGGCCCCGGCCGCGGAGGGTTTAGGGTTTAAGGGTTTAAGGTTTTTTAGGGTTAGGGTTTAGGGTTTAGGGTTTAGGGTTTAGGGTTTAGGTTTAAGGTCTAGGGTTTAAGTTGAGGGCTTAGGGTTTAAGGGTTTAGGGTTTTTTAGGGTTTGGATTTAGGGTTTAGGTTCAGGGTCTAGGGTTTAAGTTGAGGGTTTAGGGTGTAAGGTTTCGGTTCTTTTAGGTTTTGGGTTTTGGGTTTAGGGTAGCGCCCGAATCAAGCCCTAAACCTAACCCTAAACCTTAAGCCCTGAACTTAACCCTAGAACCTAAACCCTAAACCCAAACCCTAAAAAACCCGAAACCCTAAACCCTCAACGAAAACGGGCGAGCCTCGTCGGTCGCATCGGCCGCCGATGGAAAAAGCTGATCAATCGTCTAGGGTTTAGGGTTTAGGTTTTATGGTTGAGGGTCAAGGTTTGGGGTCACCCCCTTTAGGGTTTAGGGTTTATTACTTAGAGTTCAGGGTCTAGGTTCCAGGGACACCTCTTTAGTGTTTAGGGTATTAGGGTTTCAATTGGAGGTTGAAGGTTTTATTGAAAGTGTGGCTGAACTTACGACTTAGGATTTTATGTCTTGGGCCCGAAACGCCTCCTACTGCATGCAGCCCAGAAAAAGTATCAAAGTGCTGCGTTGTAAGACATACGAACAAGGGTTTGTAAGGATCCTATTAAATATAGGGTGACTAATAATCATACAGGGTATATGAAATCACAACAAAGGCACGGAAAACTTAAAAACCCCGAAAGGACCAGCGAGACTACTACTACTACGACAACAACTACTACTACAACTACTACTACTACTACTACTACTACTACTTACCACTACCACTACCACTACCACTACCACTACCACTACCACTACCACTACCACTACGACTACCACTACGACTACCACTACGACTACCACTACGACTACCACTACTACTACTACTACTACCACTACTACTACTACTACTACTACTACTACTACTACTACTACTACTACTACTACTACTACTACTACTACTACTACTACTACTACTACTACTACTCTCTCCTACTGCAACTCCACCTCCCGCTGCCACTCCCACTGCCAGTGCCACTACTGCTTCTGCTACTGTGACTGCTACTTCCACCGTTGCCGTTCATGCTATCGCTATCGCCAATGCTGCTGCCGCTCCTACTACTTCTATTGCTGCGGTTGCTGCATTGTACGACCAGGGAACTCATGAAATGCCGACGGGCACGCACGCGCATGCGCTGACTGCGACGACGACGACAACCACTACCACCACCCGGCACCCACCAGCACCACCACGACCACCACCACCAACAATAGGACCACGACCAAGACCACGACCACTACCACCGCCACCAAGACCACCACCACCACTACTCCCACCTAAGCCCTCCTACCAACCGTGCCACTGCATCGCTTACCGCGTTGCTAAGCTGATTGCTGTGTCATTGCTGGGGCTGTCCATGTCAGTTCAAGCATGAAGAACATCCCGGGTATACGCATCGCAGCCACTGTCGAGCAACACTCTGTTTGTTACTGGTAACGGTAGTTACATGTACTTTTACCAACGGAGGGTTGGTACAGCAACAGAGTCGGCAGGTCAAGTCAGAAATAAATATGAGGTGGCAACCGAAGTCTGTTTATTGAAGATGCAGGATGCACTGCCTGCAATGCTGACAATGCCATCACAGCTGCCAGAACAACCATTCAAACACGTGAGACGACGGCGGTGTAAAATGCTGCACCTTCGCCCTCCAACACACCAGTCCAAATTTCTACCCCTCAACAAAGTATTGTAAATTCATGAGCTGGTGCTAAATTGAAGAAGGACAGGAGGCTGCACAGGGACCTTGGCGTTTCGCGAGACCGAGACGTGCTGAGCATTCCTGCGAGCAGCGGCTGACCGGGAGGGTTGGCATCAGGCTGGCCAACTTAAGGCAGGGCAAGCACTTCACAAAGCAATGGGTTATGTCTGTACACTGACCTGTAGCTTTGAAGGGATGGACCGTTCTCCACATCATGCCACAAAGCATCCGTAATGAGATGCGAATGCACTTGGACCACACCTTTACCAGCTGCACAGCAAAGCCGACCGTCTTCAGCTAGCAGTCGCCGGGACAGAAAAATAGGCACCCGACTGTGCGTGTGCGTGCCGACCGTTGTCTGCGCCCCTGTAGAACCGCCTACCAAGTTCAACGACCAAAGCAAAGGAAGCAGGTAACAAAAACAACGGCCAAGATGCTCGATCGTGATGGAGCCTTGGCTTTTGCCACCTCGGCTCCGACATCGACTGTGTCCACGAGCTTGGGAGTTGGATTCGGGCTTCTGTTTCCGCTTCTGACGACAAAACCCACAAGGCCACAACGGCCCGAAACCTGACCTCGAACATTGGGCGCCCTGTGCAGCGCCTTCTTCCTCAGAGGAGTTAAGCTGCCAAAGGCCATATTCGTGTTGGGAAGAGACCCACAAGTGCTGGATGGAAAGGGTGAACGCCCAGCCTTCGAAGTCTCTCGCACCTCAGCCCTACACCCTCGACCGTCCTTAACCCGATCTCCTGAAGCCGCCCAACAATGAACACAAAAACCTAAAAGGCAGACTAACATCCGAAGAGAAACCAAACCCTGGCATACCTTAAACCCCAAAATGCCAAACACTGGATCTGCTGAAACCGGGGTCAAAAGTGCTCGCCGCTGTCGTCGTGCTGGGTATCCGCTCCAGATTGGCGACTTTCCTGTTCAGGTTGCGTCATAGCAGGCATGCAGAATGCTGTTGGCTTGGTAAGTCTTTGGGTGCATGATGTGTGTAGAGCCAGGCGTCTGGTGTCTGGCATTACCGGTCCCCCGTCCCCTGCACATGGTATGGTCCTGGCGGGCCCCACTGAGTGCTGAATCTGCGTCGATGTTGATTGCCATACCGACGCATACAAGCTCACGGCACCAAGGATCAGGTGCAAATTCGTCAGGTTGCCGCCAAATGGACAGCTGGTGGCGCTAGCTCGTGGCCGCCGTTGCACATGCCTCCCCAACTCAACATAAACCTTGCGCACCGGCCCTGGGACACGAGTCAGCAAGAGCACGACCAGTCAGACAAACTGTGTAGCTTGCCCGGTATTTAGTCCCGCAGGTGCTGTTCAGTACGCAATCAGAAACCGTAGAGCGACATATCATAGAACCACCAACCACCGCCGCCGAAAGGCCGACACGCAGGCAGGATCGCACTGCAAGTGCTCGCAGTTTCAAGCACTGTGAGATCGAAATCCAATCTCGACAACTTTTCCCTCTCGCATTGCTTGGAAGCCGATGCCCGCTCGCGAGGTCTGAATCTCGACAACAGGTGCGAGGATTTCAGCTCCAACCCACGACATCCTAGTAACTGAAGACATTTTTGAAGCGGCTTGGCAAAACCTGCTTCCGCCCCACGCGCCCCGACCATACCAGCATTGATATGTACGTTTTATTATTCAGTATGTGACAATATGTAGTATGTATGTATATATATATACGTGTATATATATATATATATATATATACATATCTCTCTCTCTCTCTCTCTCTCTGTCTGGCAGTTTCTGTCATTCTGAAAGTACAGAGCCCGGTGAAACCGAACCCAGGCCACAGGAACCTCAAGCCCTCATGCGATGCAGAGAGAACAGCGCACTGGAGCTCAGCGCAAGTGAAACAAAGCGCCTTGACTTTCGGAGCAAAGGCTGCTCGAAAAGGAGGTTTGAAACCCCTGCACGCTGAACACTCATCTCGCGGCTCTCAAGTTCGATCACGCTCTCTCCTTCTCTCTCTCTCGCGTGCTCATCTCTATCTCTCTACCCAAGTAAACAAAAGAATGTGCGTCTGCTTTGATTTTGGGAGCATATATATATATATATGTACACATATGTCTCCCTCGCTTTCTCTGTCTCTCTCTCTCTCTCTCTCTCTCTCACTCTCTCTACGTCTCTAGCTGTGTATCTCTCCATCTCTCTATCTATCCACCTACCCACCGACCCATCGATCTATCGATAGGTCTGTCCATCTATCTATCTCTGTCTCTCTATTATCGATCTACCTATCTATCTATCTACGCCTCGTGCATGTTGTATATACTCACATATGTTCACACACTAACGGTTATAATGCTAATGACGTCCTGTGCAGGTGGAGGGGTAGAGTGCAGTGCTTGGGATGATTTCGATTTTCTGGGCCGGCTCGAGCCTGGTTCTAGTTTAGGTTGCCCCGTGGAGTCATGGCATCAGCTAAGGGCACAGCCCAGAACTCCGAAAGAGTCACCAACCCTCATATAGAAGCAATCAAGACTCAGCCCCACATCCAACCCGAATTCCCAAATCCCAAAACCCCGAGAAGGATGGCTCGGGTTGCTCAGTGCCCAAGATCAAGCCTGCAAGATTTAACCAACGGCTGAAGTCCTAGGACTCGCGAAAGATTCCTACGCCCTCTGAGCCCTGCAAATGCCTTCCCCTGCTAAGACCTCAGGCTCAAGCCATAGGCTCAACCCTGACAGCCACTGAGCTCCATTGTAATAATTCCGAAACCTACCAAAGCCCCCAAGCCCCTAAACCCCTGAACCGCTTAACCCTAATTCCCTAAACCATAAATTACTAAACCCCTAAACCCTGAGCCCGACCTCGTACGCCGGCCACAGCGGGGCAGACTGGGGCCGGAGAGCCAGTGATGTCCTGGAGGCGCTGCTAGGCTTCGAAGGGCGCTTTGGGGTTTTAGGGTTAGGGTTTCTATTTTTAGACGCCCCTTGTCCGATCGCCATAGGGTTAGGGTGTAGGGGTTTAGGGGTATTTAGGGGTTTAGGGGTTTAGGGCTTCGGGGTTTTGCTGAAGATTTGGCATTGGCTATGAAAGGCACAAGTACCCATCTGTCTACGTATCTATCTACCCATCGATCTATCGATCTCTCCTTCTTTCTCTCCGTCTGGCTATCTGTCTTTCTATTGATCTATCTATCTGTCTACCTGTCTAGCTGCCTATCTGTCTCTCTGTCTGTCTACCTTTCGAGCTATCTGAGTGTCTATTTGTCTGTCGGCCTGTCTATCTGTTTATCTAGTCTATCGGCCCATCTATCGACCCACCCATCAGTCAATCCGTGTACCGATCGGTCTATCAACCTCCATCTGCATCACTGTCTATCTATGTATCTGTCTATCGATCCACCGGTTCCACTATCTATCTGTCTCTCTGGCTTTTCACCGAACTATCTGTCTATATATATATATATACCTATCTATTCTATCTATCGGTCTACCTATCGACCTACCCATCGATGTGCCCAGCTACCTACATGTACGTGAAAGGAGGGAGAGCTCACATGCCTTTCGTAATTATATGCTAAGGCTTTACATACAATAGCTAGGCGTATAAATATACATATGTACATAAGTAGTTATATAGATACAGATATGGATCCACATGGCTATAAGTATGTCATAGACACACACAACTTTTGCACACACGCATGTATGTATGCTGAATGGGGACGTGCCGGGCCAGAAAATTAAAAAATCCCTACTAGAAATGCATACTCCATCAAGTGTGCCTTTCTGCTGTTGGATGGGAAAATATGCAGACATCGCTTCTGCAGCTATTATGTGCATGCCAAGACTAGATAGCCCGTTCAATCTTCAGTAACAAGACGGCAGAGGTTTCCGCACTCCAACTCGGACTCTCGAGGTCAAGCAAATTAAAAGACAACAGCGGTGACAACAACAACAACAAACAACAAACACCAAACAACAAACAACAAACAACAAACAACGACAACCACTACTACTACTACTACTACTACTACTACTACTACTACTACTACTACTACTACTACTACTACTACTACTACTACTACTTCTACTACTTCTACTTCTTCTACTACTACTACTACTACCACTACTACTACTACTACTACTACTACTACTACTACTACTACTACTACTACTACTACTACTACTACTACTACTACTACTACTAGTAACTACTACTACCAGCACCCCGACCACTTCGATGCTCCGCCCCTCAGTGACATTTAAGACTTAGCTCCAACAGCGCTGTGTTGTTTGTCATTCTTCTGTCTTCACTCCGAAGCAGGAGAAAAAGAAGCCAAACCCAGAAGCCGCACGTCTCGTAGCGCGTCCATAGGCTTTGCGAACATGGTTTTTGGCTACTGGGAGGCTCCCAGTGCACGCCAAGGCTCAGCTCTTTGAAAGGATATTAGAAACGTCTACGAAGCCTTCGACCCTTGCACATCCAATCGTTCGATGAATAGAACAGGGACTCAAGCCCTCAAACTCCCAGTCGAGCGTCCGTTGTCCTATGCGGTTCAAAGTGCTTACTGCCAACAAGCTCCACACATGTTTCTTCTGCAAGGCCTGATGAAACTGCTCCTATGGCTCCAAGCACTTGGTGGAGAATGCTGGGAATGTACAAAGCCCCGGATCAACTTTTTGACCTCGTGCGTCCTGAAGACATAAAATAATGTCAACACGCAGCCTTTGCAACACTCAACCATAAAGCCACTGATTGCCGTCGTAAATGTACAGCCTTAAAGATTATTAGGACCATAGGATGCAAAGCCTGAAAAGGCAATGGTCGGTTTCAAAGAGAGAAATCAATATCTGCATGACTTGAGCTCCTCGTGTGCGAATCAGCACGCGCTTGTGGCCTCTGCAAGCACCCCCAGTGTAGGTCCCAGGTGTGTTTACACTTTTTGCAAGGGAAATTAGAGTGTCTGTTTCTGTTTTTGGACGGTGGGATGGCTATGGGAGCTGGGTGATGGTTGATGCACACAATATCTAGAGGCTTTAGCCATGGCCATAGAATATGGACGGCTTACGTTTCTCGGAGTTCGGGCTTGTCAGGTGAAATAGGGCTTGGGCAGAAGCCATCGGCTGGAAGTATGAGTGTTCCGAGATGCTCATGCCTAGACCGGACACAACGAAACATGCTAGAGTCCTTCGCACGAGTGTTCATGACCGAGTATCGACTTGCAAAACATGAGACACCATAAGACGCAGTGGGTCAACACGAAACAGCACGTGAACGGCACAGGGAGAATGGAACCCGAAACCTGAACCCAATAGTTCCACGATGCCAGAAACACATCGACAAACCAATCTTGCCTGCTGCTTGTTCGACATAGACCTCGTGATGCACCAAGTGCTGGGATTTAAGGCGGTTTGGCATCCCGCCAGACTGGCGGGAATCGGCTGACGTGGGTTTTTCTTTCTGGCTGAGGGCGTAGAAGCCCAGTCCATATTGGAATTTAGCTGCAGTGGGGTTGGGAAGCCCTGAATCCCTCCTTCACTACCTTTTTGTGAGCAGGGGCCGCAATGCACTAAGCCCAAAACCCTATCCCTTTACACTCAACTCTTTTGCTCAACTGTTTTCTCGCCTGCTACATTGGGTCGAAAGGGTTTCGAGGTTCGTCTTGCGTCCTACACTGAACCGGACGAACCCTCATGTTTCGGGGTTTCGGGTGAAGAGTTGCATGTAAGCCATCGTGACTACACACACAGCCTGAACCGACAATCCGAGTACGGCGCTTTTGATGTTCGATTTATGGGTCCGGGGTTTCACAACCTGGAGAGGGATGATTACTCAGAGATGAAAACAAATCCATCTTTCAACGGTGCAGGTACTTGGCTGAGTTCCTGAGGACTTAAGTGGCCTTCATTTCGGCCGACGGAGTTGCCCCGGACGCCCACATCCTGATGACAATCTGTTGCAGTCCAGCGGCATCATCCACGGCGACCCCTGCAACGGAAGACTGTCTTGTACAGTTAACTTATCCTGCAAAATTCCCTGTCTTCCGCGAACCGAAATGCAGTTTGGGAACGTCTTTGGATTGAGGATGTATTCATTACACAGCTCGGGCACTGGTTCCACAAAAGTCAGTGCGAAGAAGCCTTCAACGAGACCAGGAAATCGAAAGCAACCCAGGCCGAATGACACTTTCAACGGGACTCCCAACGGTGCAACTCTCGCAGACCCGACAGCAAAACTATCTTAAGAGGGTCCCCGGAGCTGAAAAGCTTGAGGCAGCCGTATCCCGTGGGCTCACTGGGGCCCCCACGAAATCGAAAGATGTAAGGGAGAAGTAGCCACAGCTTCGTCACGGCAAGGAGCATGAAGAGCATGGCCACTATAGCCTGGCGCAGGGGTTGTCGGCTGAGGGCGAAACACCCCACATAACAAGGTGTTGCTTTTTCCGGCGGATGTGTCCGGGTTGCAGGTTCTCAACCCCCGCTTCCCATGGTCTCCCACCTGGTGCCCTTCGCCGTGTCACTCCAGACAGCAGGTCATCCGTTCAAGCGCGCTGTTCACCACGTGAGCAGGGAGCGTTGCCACTTCACAGGGGGAGAGGCGGGGTATACCATGGACTCGAGATGACTCGGTATACCATGGGAGGGGCAGCTGGGAGGGGGTTCGCCAACCCTGGCATGTGACAAAAAAAGGATCCCTGCACGTCCTGGGACCCTAAGGTTACAGGGGCTTCTTCTTGCAAGGCTTGACATGGTTTCGGCGCGGCTCTAAACAGTAAGAGCATCATTAAAAGGCTCCCCAAAGAAGGTACCCAGAGCTTTCAGAAGCCTGCCAACTAAACTTCCTACAAACCTGAACGAGCATTTCTACTGTGCATAGAACGCTTGCTTGACCAAGCTGGCACACCTCCACGTCGATCTCGCAGCTGGTCAGATAGATGGTTGAGGTCAGAGGCAGGAAGAAGGAGTAACCTCACAACTTGGAGTTTGAAGTTGCAGGGCTTCGACGCTCACGCTCAGGCACGATGCGCTTTTGGGGTCTCTTGGTGCTGACGGGACCAATCATGCACCGTCAGCTACCGCTAACAGGCACGAGCCCTGACGGGGGCTCGCACACACACGCACACCCACTTCCTCAAACGAAGCGATGTGCACGAAAACGTTGAGTTTCCCTGAAACTTTCCAGCACGCTCTGGCAAAAGGAATGCAAAATAGTACAAAGCAAGACGTCAGAATTGTGACATCACAGAAGGTTCCACCACGAAACAGAGGCTGTGCCGGAATCCGGGGACACTTTTTGCCCATACCCTCTCAGACGACGATCTGCTCGGCATCCTTCGCCTTGCAATTGTCGCCGCCCTCGTGGCAATGCACCTGGGTAGTTGTCAAAATTAGGGTCCCTTTTTGGGTACCTTAAATATTAGGTGCGGTATTTCATAGTAGGGACCCAAAAAGGGACCATAATTTTGACAACCACCCACCTGGTTCTTCTTCTCCGCAGCCGTGAAGGCAGCGGGCACCGCCCAAGAGCACTGGTCCTCCAAGAGCAGCGCACCCTTCGCCACCCGGAAGTAGCCCATTTCTCCCCAGTACTCTCCCCATGAGTTTCTTACGATCCAGAAGAAGCCGTCCTTCGGATCGGTACCCCAGCCAACCACGGACACCACATGATCGACGCCCTCGCCCTCCGTCTTGATGATGCCAGACTCGTAGTTGAGCAGGGGATTGGCGTCCACCCCACAGGAAATCGGACCACGATGGAAGATCTCCTTCATCATGGCGTCAGCACCAGAGATGGAGCCGTAGTCCGAGATTGTCGCGTTGGGGAATTCACCAAGTCCAGTGCAAGGCCCACCCTCCTGAGAGAAGCTTCCACATGTCCGGGCCACGTTCAGTGCCTTGCAGGACGTGTCGACGTATTTGCAGAAGCCCTCATCGGAGTCCGAAGTGCAGGCAACGTAAGGATTGGCGGTCTCGTAGCTAATGCCGGTGCCCTTCTTGGAAATCTCCATGAGCCATTGGTAGGGGCCATCGACGCTGCCGCCCTTGCATGTGCCCACACCCCCGCAGTTCAGCAAGTGCTGCACCGCAAGGTTGATATCGATTCCCTGAGCTTTGCGAGCGATCTTGATGCGGTCACCAAGGGCGGAGATGGCGCCGTGGGCCCAGCATGATCCACAGTACTGAGGGATGTGCTGATTCCGAGACATGGTGCAGTAGCTTTTGCCATCCTTGTTGCACCAGCTGAAATCCGAGGGGAACTCTGTTGCCTCAAGCAGGTCGTGAGAGCTTTGATGGGTCGTGGCATTGCCACGCCATACAACACCAAGCTTCTCGACCTCAGCACGTGGAAGCAACTCGGAGCGATGACGACGATCATTCTGAGCTGCGGCAACGCCGAAGCCCAGAATTGCGATTGCGCTTGAGAACTTCATGATGCTTCCCTCGAGGCTACGTGAAAGTCAAAAGCGGTCTCTTCCAACTCGAGCCGCAAACCATTCGATGCAGAACGGTTCAGGGTTCAATATCTTCAGATGTCGGGCATTCGGGGGTGTGGCCTCCACCACAGCACGCTTGGGACGACGAGGTTTCCACATATCTTCTGGAGATGCATGCAATGCTACAATGTTAATGCGACCGTTCTCCACTTTCAAGGGAGCATGTTCAGTTTTCAGCTATGTGGGAGTTTCCGAAAATAGGGGACCCTAATAAGTACCCTAAATAGTCGGATCCTTATTATCAGGACCCCAAGATAAGGTACCCCTAATTTTCGGAAACTCCCATGTCTCTAACTTTCCAACGGCCTGCAGCCACACCTGAAACCCGGAACTAGGAATCTGATTTAGCGAAAAAGTTGAGAGAACACGCGTTCAAGAACCTCAATACGAGCTGAGCGCTCGTTATTTTCCTTCTACAAGACACCCGAACGTTCCCTCCGACCCTGAAGAAGAGTACCCACTTCTCGAGGAGGTATATATCTGACATCTGCCTGCCGCCAACGTCTGGAAGAAGAATACCCTGTGTCCTGGAAACTTGTGGGCCCTTCGGCAAGGTCGCTACTGCTGACCGAGCTGCACTGCTCACACTGCGTCGAGCTCATATTGGGGGCGTAAAATCCTGGGGAAGATTTTGGAGGGTTTGGAAAGGGGATCGCGGCTTAGGTTTACCGTAGGCTTTCGGGAGCTCGGGGTTTGAGAAGGAAATGGCCCCTTCGACACTGCCCGGTAACGACCCCCGAGTCGAGTTTTCAGGCTTCGGGCTTCGGGTTCGGGAGGTTGGAGTCGGTGGGTGGGCAGCGAATTGGAGGAGCGTCCTTAAATTCAACTTTGAACTCTCCAGCGATGACTACCGAAGGGGCGAGGCAACGGCAGCAAACACATGGATGGGATCAGCGCAGGGGTCTGAGCACGCGAACTGCCCATTCGACCCATCTACGTGTATGAATATGCTGGATTCCGACAAATGCTCGTATGCATGTTCCATAGGTCCGAAGCACGACAGCAGCCGACAAAACCAGCGAAACCCGATAATAATTCGGGACCGCTGGTGTGTCCGAGCCCACGACCATAGGTCACGCCGACGGAAGAAGGGCAAACCAGCAAGCCTGCTGCCCCAAACCCCCTCGTCCCCATACCCTATTGCCCCAAACACTAAACCCTATACAGGCTACCACCCTCTACCCTACCAAAAACTAAACCCCATAAGCCCTACCATCCTGTAAACCCTCTGCAGCCCCTAATATAGTCATTGCCCTTTTGCACCGAACCAGAACCACAAGGTTTAGATCCACAGGGCTTTTTCGACAGAGTTGGCTTTTAAAGACTTTTACAGACTTTTAAAAACTTTAAAATGCAAGAAAAAACATTCTAAAAACTTTTAGAAGACTTTAAAAGACTTTTAGAAACTTTTAGAAGACTTTTGCAAACTTTAAAAGACTTTTCAAAACTTTAAAAGGCTTTTAAAATATTTAAAATACTTTTAAAAACATTAAAATACATTTAAAAGCTTTAAAAAGACTTTAAAAGACTTTTAAAAGCTTTTAAAAGCATTTACAAACTTTAAAAAGACTTTGAAAGACTTTTAAAGACTTTAAACAACTTTTAAAATTTTTTAAAAATTTTAAAACACAAAAAAAGTATTTTTTCTACATTTTTAAGGTGTTTTCCAAGAAGACGAGGATGAAGAAGACCTGGCACAGGGTTTACAGTTTCAGGGTCTTTAGGGTTTGGGGTTAGAAGGCAGAGTGCCATAGTATTAGGGGTTTGAGGGTAATGAAAGGGTTAGGGTTAGAGTTTCAGGGTTTTAGGGTGTAGGGGTAGAAGGCAGAGTGCCATGGTATATGGTTGAAGGCTAATGGCTGAAAGGCAAAGTCCCAAAGTCTTCAACATGAATGGGCTTCAGTTTTGGTAGTTATCTTGGAATGATCGTGGCTTGGCTTCGGGCTTTTGGTCGTGCCCAAACCCCCGCTCAACAGCTCAAGGTACTCCCACACCCTCGTACTGTACCACTACTGTACAACTACTTTAATACTACTGTACTACCACTTTACTACTACCCTCTTACAAGTATACTTCTGTACTGCTATCGCACCGCTACTGTACTACGACGGTACTACTTTTGTACTACTGTACTACTACTGTGCTAGTACTTGTACTACTACTGCACGACACACCACTGCACCGCACCAGGCCTCAGACGTGGTCGATTGTGGAGGGGAGTGTAGGTTGGAGGCAAAAGTCTTCAGAGTGAAAGGTTTGCAGTTTTGGTAGTTCTCGTTGAGTGACCGTGTCTTGGCTTCGACTTTTGGTCGTCCCCAAACCTCGCTAGACAGCTCCAAGTACCCCTAAACACTGCACTGTATCTACTACTGTACGACTGTCGTACTACAGTACTACTATTGTACTACTCTACCCTGTTGTACTACTACTGTACCGTACCAGGCCTCAGACATAGTCGATTGTGAAAGGGAGTGTAGGTTGGAGGCACAAGTCTTCAAAATGAAAGGTTTTCAGTGTTGGTAGTATCTTGGAGTGATCGGGGCTTTTGGTTTCCAGCCTTTGGTGATCCCCCCAAACCGTTAAACAGCTCCAAGTACACTTAAAAACCTCGTACCGTGTTACTACTGTACTACTACTGCATTACTACTGTACCATTACATGCATTACTACTGGACGATTACATGTACTCACCTGTGCATCATCGAGCTTCTTCTTGTATCTCTGCTACCTGTGATGTGGCGGCCGTTTAATAGCCACCCCCCCTCGACCAAAGGTTCTTGGTTTGAATAGTCTGGTGTCCGTGACCCCCTGGACCGGGGTTCGGCTGGCTGAGGGTCTGAATGGCTTTGGGTAAGTTAGAAGGGAAATGGGGGGTCGCATGGTCGGTTTGAAACCTGCGCGAACGCCGCAATCGGGGGGCTTGGGGATCACCAAAAACTTGAAAACAAGCCCCGATAACACTGCAAACCTTTCATGTTGAAGACTTTTGCCTCCAACCTAACCACCCCCACGATCGACCAAGTTTGAGGCCTGGTACGGTACAGTGGCGTGTAGTACAGAGTACAGTAGTACAGTAGCATAGTAGTACATTGGTGCAATGGTAGTACAGTAGTAGCACAGTACAAGCACAGTAGTGTGTTTCATCGACTCAAGCAGGGAGCGCCCCTGTAAACTTTGCTTTGTGTGGGTGCTTTGACTTTGCTCTTTAAAGGTTTTGCTGTTTGCTGTCATATCTGGTATCTATATGTGCTTATAGGGTCATGGCTTTGAGTTTGGCGCGGGGGCGAGGCTGGCCTGGGAGGTGGGCTGATAAGGCGCAAGGGCGAGGGCTGGGGACCGGGCTCGGGACTTCATAATTTTTGAAGACGAATTAAGATTTAATGAGATTTATAGTTAGATGTAGCAATATTTTATTTGGGTTGTTTTCCTTTCTAACACTGACAAGATTTTATGTAATCTCCTTGCAAAGGGAATCTCGATCTATCTATCCAAGAAATATGCTTCCACGGGGGGTTCAAGGGGGGGTATCCCCCCCTTTCCCCCGGTGGCGAATATTTGAGATTTTCCAAGGAAAAAGTTATAAATTCGCAACAAGCCAAAACCACAAAGTTTGGATCAACAGGGCTGAGCAATAAGATTCAATAAGATTTTTTCGGGGTAGGCCACAATTGTACAAATGTCTTCTAAGATTCAATAAGATTCAATAAGATTCAATAAGATTCAATAAGATTCAATAAGATTCAATAAGATTTAATAAGATTTTTTCGGGGTAGGCCACAATTGTACAAATGTCTTCTAAGATTCAATAAGATTCAATAAGATTTTTTGGGGCGATCTGGAGTCGTGTCCCTTTTAAAAATGATGGACCAATAAGATTCAATAAGATTCAATAAGATTTAATAAGATTCAATAAGATTCAATAAGATTCAATAAGATTCAATAAGATTTAATAAGATTTAATAAGATTTAATAAGATTTTTCCGGGGCGTGCCACAAGTGCCACAAATGTCTTCTAAGATTTTGCCGGGCCGATCTTCCGGAAAAGGCTTCATGATAAAATGCTGCTGGGGCTGGGGCTGCTGGGCCTGCTGGGCCTGTTGGGCCTGTTGGGCCTGTTGGGCCTGTTGGGGCGGTTCGGGCTGGGTGAAGGCAGGGAGAAAAGGGGTTGGGGGAGGGTGTAGTGAAGGGCCCCCGCCAGTCCCCCAGCCCACGCTCAGCCTTCCCTGCGAGCCGCGACCGAGCAGAAAGCCTGTAAATACCGCGTTAAAACAACGGCCAGGGATCCCACACATCTGCGGGCAAAATCTGGCGGAAGTGATCCGCCACCGAGCAAAAAGCCTGTAAATACCGCATTAAACAAAGGGCCAGGGATTTCACACATCTGTTGGCAAAATCACTTCCGCGTGATTTTGCCAACAGATGTGTGAAATCCCTGGCCCTTTGTTTAATGCGGTATTTACAGGCTTTTTGCTCGGTGGCGGATCACTTCCGCCAGATTTTGCCCGCAGATGTGTGGGATCCCTGACCGTTTTTTAACGCGGTATTTACAGGCTTTCTGCTCGGTGGCGGCTCACTTCCGCCAGATTTTGCCAACAGATGCGGTGGTGGGCTGGGGTTGGGGGCTGGGGCCCGCAAGGGGTGTCCGATTAGGTTTTGAAGAATCGCGGATCCCAAAATCACGGATCGCAAAGAGTGTCTCCCTGCAGGTTGTATTAAAAAATAGGTTCCCAAATCATGAACCGCAAGGGCTCCCCCTACGGCTGTCCAAAAACTCGCAGCTCGCAAGGGGTGTCCGGTGCCTGTCCCCAAACCAAAATCATCAAATCGCAATGGGTGTCCCCCGAAAGTAGGGGGTGGGTCGGGTGGGGGGGGGTCGGCTGGGGTGGGGGTGGGCTGGCTGGGCTGACGATGCGGCATCTTGGAATTGGGCTGGGCTGGGGGCGGATGGCCGGTCCCCGGCTCAATCACCCCAGTGTGGATTGCTTTTCCCTTTTCCTAAATTTGGGCTCTCCTTTTTTGAAAAAAACATTACCGAAACAAACTTGACCAGACTGAGCCAGGTTTTCTATATCTTGTTTTGCTTCCAAGCAGGAGGCGACGTTGTGATTCGCTTTTTTGTGAAGAAGTTTTGAGCCAAGACACACAACAACAGACTTGCACAAAACAGTCACCAAGCAAACACAAACAAGTAGCAACATGCCAAACGCATGCGAATACTGAAATTGACTAATAGCATCACACCACTAATACAGGTTAATGTGGGGGTCCTTCTGGTCCGGTGTGCCTAGTTGATGCGTGTTTCCCGTGCTTATTCGGGCTGTATCAAAAAAATGGTGGCCTAATTAATGATTAGTGCGTTCTTTGTTGGGCCGACTGATTTTATGTATTTCTCTTCTACGACTGTCCTACTACTGTACTATTGCAATACTAATGCACTGCTGTACAGGAGTGTAGGCCGGACGAAAAAGTTCTCAACATAAAAGGTTTTAGTGTTGGTATCTTGGAGTGATCGTGGTTTGGACTTTGGTCGTGCCCACACCCTGCTAAACAGCTCCAGGTACTCCCACACCCTTGTAATGTACCCCTACTGTACTACCACTTTACTACTACCCTCTTACTACTGTACTTCTGTATTGCTATTGCACTGCTACTGTACTACTAAATATGGTACTACTCTTGTACTACTGCATTACTACTGTGCTATTACTTGTACTACTACTGTACGACACACCACTGCACCGCTCGAATCCATGTGGGGAAGGTCGGCATTTCAAGGAAACCCTAAACCCTTAGACTCGATCACAACCCCCAACTTAAATTGATAAACTACTTTAAAAACAAATACAAACAAATTTGTAGACGTAGAACAGCAGGAAGCCAGGTTGAACAGCAGGATGCCATTTATCATTTGACTCAATCACAACCAAAAATATTTATATTGATGAAATAAGCACTTCAAAAACAAATAAAAAATTGTAGACGTACAGCTGCAGGAAACCAGGTAGAACAACAGGAAGCCATTTGACTCAATCAGAAACAAAAACTCATAATTCACAAACATGTATTTTTTTACACCAAAAATAAAATTAAAAAAATTTAACAACTGTAAAACACAAAAAACATATTTAAAAAACTTTTAAATACAAAACACCACTTTTAAATGCAAGAAAACACTTTTAAACACAAATAAAGCCAACCACATACAAAAATAAGATTTTGGGTTCCTTTCATATAAGCCTTGTTGATCTAAACCCTGTGGTTCTGGTTCGGCGCAAAGGGTTAAGGATATAGGGGCTTTTTTATAACTAGAACAGGGTTTTGGAGTACACGATACTGTACTTCTAAAAAAAGGACCCCCCAAAATAGTATAGGTAATCACTAAGGCCTCTATTGCAAACCCTATAAACCCCAAACAGGTTTCTTCCGATCGCTCCGAGTCTCCAGTTTCACAAAAAGTGCATTCCACCGATGCAAACTCCGAGCCTTAGCGCTGCAAGCTCCCCAGGCACATAAAGGGCTCAGGGCTTAGGGCTTAGGGTTTAGGGTGTAGGGTTTAGGGCTCAGGATATAAGATCACCGAATACAGGGAGCCGTGAAGTTTTACGAGGGTTTGCGGTGCTTGCGTAGAGTCGAATATCAGCGCCTGGATTTTTGGAATAGGGTTTGGTGGTACATTCGTGTATAGCATTGTATATAACTCTTCGTGGGAATAAGGGGGTATTAGTACTCAATATATTCCTCCGACTTCGATAGTATGTTGCAACTGGCATCACATGGGCCTACTGCACGCTTCGTTTTGCCGCATGTCGATCGAAATGGACGGCACGGGTGAAGCCTAATCAGCTTCGATTTAAAAGCCACTCTCGCACCAAGCAGATCCGTTTTGGACGAGCACGGTGAAGGTGGGCGGCTTGTGACCAGGAATGCCGGCTCCAGCACAAACTCGACTGTTGCTGTTCAGCCTAGTTCTGCATCCATCATAATGATTAATGCAAAATCCCATGCTGATCCTTGCCCCCGTTCATCATCTGTCACCGTAAATCCGCAAATCCTGTGCCTGACATGGTACCCCTGGCATAAAAATCAATCCTCTTAGCCCGCAAGGCTGCCGGAAGCTTTGTCCAGTAATTTACTGCCGCTCCCGCTTTGGGATCGACTGCATCTACTTGTAAGGCGGCATGGTTGCTACCATGTATATTATATCCGCAGTATTGTCGTATTTATGCATAACCTAGACATCAGCAGGCACATCACACTGGCCGTCGCTGTTGCTGCCGCAGGCAAGCACCCGACCATCGCCTCAAAATGTGATCAAGGCTATCCGCTCATTATTGCGCCTCGGAATGCAGAACAACCCTGACCTCCGCTATGCTACACACTGATCACTGACCCCACGCTGATCCCCAAACTCGTTACCTGTTGACCGGAAAACCGGCCAAAACCCAATAGTATCAAGTAGTGCTAAGAGTTAGTATGTATGCCATAGTACAGTATACTGTTCTCTACAGTACATGATAGTACATAAAAACGTCTGCTGCAGTCCACATTATAGTATAGTGGCGTATAGTATATCGGATGGCGTACTTCTTTGGTACTCGCACTCGACATATGGAATACGTAGTATGTTGTAGCACTCCCCAGGTCAGTCAACAATGATCTTGGGGTCCTCCATTCGTACCGTTCATACTGCCACCTGATCTGGCAAAACCTCCACGTGGACTTGACTCCTCCTACGGGTACACAAATCGAGTTCTGCAGCCGCAGCTATAACGGAAGCACAACGCAACAACCCAAATGTAAGAAAGCATTCTACTACCGCACTGATGCTACACCCCCAGCATTGCCACCACGACCAGTGCTGATGCCAATGCCACTACGACCACGGTCATGAGGATGATGATGACCGTCTGCTCCCTGACCCGTGCCTTCATTATGACCAGCAGCAAGACCAGCGCCGTCATCACCCACCCCGTCACCATTACCAGAATCAGATGCAGCATCGCAACATTTTTTCTAAACCATGCTCGTCGTCACCAACAAGACGAACGACCATCGTCGTCGTCGTCAGCGCTTGACATCGTCGTCACACTCCCTTCGGCCGGGCCACTTCGCAAAAGCCTTAGCTCAATGTCGGACATGTGGCCCTAGCTCACCCAACCCGACTCACCACTCCTTCCAAGGTTGGTGACCCAGACCCAGAGGCGATCCGATCAAAGGGAAATTTACACCACTAGTTGACTACTTGGGCCTGGGACCTGAATTAGTGATGGCGCCCGAAGATGAACAGCCCAAGCGAGTGCTGCACCGGTATACCAGCCAAAAGGCAGCGTGTGAGTGCTGCCAGCAGCTGCCGCCATGTAGCCTGGGTTGCTTACAATCAACAAAACTAGACTCGTCTGTGTCCCTTCGCTGACACGACCGGCACGGCTCAGAAAACTGCCTGCTGAACACCAGGCGGCGCATACCCAATGGCAGTGGAGGTATCTGACACTGGCCACCTCTGCGCTTCTTTGGGATGGTGGACTTACGAAGTTCACGTCCGTGCCAGCGCGGGGGGTACTGTTGATGACCGCAGTGCTTCTTCAAAACTCTGGCCAAGCACAGGCTGAAGGACCTGAAGGACTAGGAACCAGGTTTATGAGAGTCATGAGTCTAGATGGTGGTGTTTGTAGGAGCTCCAGCCCCGAAGCCAGAAGCAGCAGCGAAGACACAGACTTTCAGAGACTGGGACCTGGGACCTATCCTTCCTCCCTGCAGAAGCGACCGATCAAATCCACTCAGCTGCCGCTGAGAGGCAGCTGTTGTCTCCAGTGGCCACCGCCTCCCCGTCGTTGCGGATAAGCACCTCTGCAAAAGCCCCGGCCTCTGAGAAAGTTACCGACG
Organism: Symbiodinium sp. CCMP2592; assembly: GCA_905221615.1. Classification (NCBI taxonomy): domain Eukaryota; class Dinophyceae; order Suessiales; family Symbiodiniaceae; genus Symbiodinium; species Symbiodinium sp. CCMP2592. Next base: position 808,802 of record CAJNDT010000102.1, on the reverse strand, counting down.
CCCTGAACTGATTCCAAAGTCTCGAAAGCAAGATTCCTACTACGGGGGCCTCAATAACCAGAACAGCCAAGTATACTATATTATAATCAGGAACCCCCAAAGAACTGTATGGGTCATCATTTAGGCACCTATACTAAACCCTCACAGTAGCCCTTATAGACCCCCTTAGGAACCCTATACTAACCCTTTCAAGGCACCTATAGTACAACCCAGTGCCCCGATGCTACAGGCATAGGGCCTTCTGGCACAGTGTGCTTGGGTGTCGCATGGTTGCAATGGATACCTGATAAGGCTCCATGGTAGTGCCTTTGGGGGCTCGTAAATTTAGAATCCTATAAGATAATCCCAAAACGGAACTACTATGCAGCCTCAGGATAAGATGCCTTTATGCATGCTGCTATGTCTCTTGCATCCTCACGTGAAGTATCAGGACGGAGGGGGGAGGGAGACAAAGAGGAGCGAGAGCGAGAGAGAGAGAGAGAGAGAGAGAGAGAGCAAGCTGGAGAGCGAGACACGCTGCTGCCAGAAACCACTGCTCATGACGGAGGATGCCCCACCACACATCCCCACTAATTAGAAGTAACCATGAACCTTTCAGAATCCCTCAAACGTTGCAGCACAGCGCCGTATGACGGTCCCCGGCGCTGACAGAGGTGTATCGGGCATGGTGGGGCCTCGTGGCAGAATCACATCTTTACAATTTGAGACTCAGGATGAGGCCCCAATGTAGGGCCCATGGGCTGCAGGAATAGTGGCTACACCGAAAAGACAGTTGCTTTGTGAGAGCAGTTTCATCGCTTCCCATCCTTCGTCGGTCTTAGTGTCACGTCGTTCCCGAACTGCAACTTCGCGCCAACACGCCGGAAGGTGGCAGTGATGAGCATTGAAAATAGTTACATTGACAACCGACCACTGCAGTTCACGACGATGGACGCGTATATCGACGCTGCAGGTTATCGCGGAAGAAATTAGTATAGGCACTGTAATGATCACGACCACTGCAGCTCACGACGATGCGTATATCGACACTGCAGGTTATCGTGGTAGAGCTCAGTATAGGCACAGTATGCACAGTGACAATCAAGAGGTGAAGAACCCATCCTCAGCACTTCAGTTTTTTTGCAAGAAGTTGCAGTACACCAAGCCTACACAGCCTTGCAAATTCGCAGGTTGTTGTACCCTTTGGTCTACCCTTCGGGCTCGATCCACCAGCTCGGTCGGATCCTCAGATAGTTGCTGCATTGGTTGGCCGCACCACAGCCACCTGCCCTGCTCCCCCCGACGGCGCCTCTACAGCGGGTCTTGTGTTCGCCGCTCAGATTAGCCAACCCCACACACAAAACCGCAAAACCCAAGACCCTAAAACACGTCAGTGACCCAAACTCAGCCTAGCAGCAGTGGCGGCACACTGCACTGACCAAAGGCATTCCATCCCAAGGCAGCCTTTGCAGGAGTCAGCTCGACAGATATCTGGGGATGATTAACCCTAACGAGCTTCGGGAAAAGAGGACACCGCACCAACGATGCACCTGCAAACAGTCACGCCATAACCATCGGACATGTCTAATGTACTCTCGACTGCATTAATCCCTGCAGCCCATCCCGCGTCAACTCTAAGTCTAATACCTGGTTTGAGTTCCTCCCGCACAGCGAAGTTTTGCTATGAACATTATGAACATACAGGCTATCATACAGCCATGGACAATGCCGACTGACTCCCTTTTGCAAGCAAAGGCTCTGCTTCACCGTCGTTACGCAGGAGGACGGTGTGCTTGCCCCCTCCAGCAGCGGACGTGTAACGGAGCCAGCTCACGCGCTTGCCTGGCGCAGGAACCTGGGAAATTCCTGGGATGCTACACTGCCCACTGTCATCCAGGCCGACAGCAACGGCATTGCCATCCTCCAAGATGCAAATGGTGTGCTGGGCACCAGCAGCAATTGAAATGCAGCGGCGTCCCGACAAGCGAGAAGCCACTTGACATTGGCCGTGATCATTGCAGCCGACAGCTTCACAGGAACCATCTGAGTCCAAGAGCACGCTGTGAAAGCCTCCAGCAGCGACTGAGATTATGACGCGGCCTTCCAGCCCTGTGAGGCTTCTCTGGCCATCAAGGTTCAACCCACAGGACCCAACACGGCCATCACTCCGCAGCAGCAGTGTGTGCTGGGCGCCTGCCGCAACTGCAATGTAACGAATACCGGCTGGCAAACGTGGAAGCAGAGACTCCCCTGCGGCGTTGAGTCCGAAGGCCACCGCGCCACCACTCCTGGCGGCTTGTCTTGGAGATTGCGATTGTGATCCCCAGCTTTCCGAAAGGCCACAGCATGCCGGCACTAGAATGGAGTGTCGAACATACAACTGATCATGTCGAAACGCTCGAGAACCCGAGACTGAGGCTAAGACGGGAAAAATTGCCCTCCTCAAGGCCCGGAAGCAAACAGAAGCAGCCATACACTTCCATTGGACTACCAAGCTAGCTCCCCAGGTTACCGCGGAGCGGGCTGCCCATCCTCCGGAGCAAGACTGAATGATACCGTCCTGCGGCCACTCGCCTGGCGCAAGCTCTTCCAAGTCCGCAACAGGCTTAAACTGAAACTCCCCGGCCGATTGAAAGGCTTGCCTCCCGGCATACCATCCCGGAACATTTAAAACCTGGCATGTGTAGAAGCTATTCAGCTATTCTGAAAGCAAGCGACTGCGTATTTCGATGTATGTAAATGAACTAGGGGTCTGAGCAGGATCAGAAGCTTGAAGGTATTCACATAAGCATGAATGCATGCTGCATAATACATACATGGCATTTCTGTTGGGGGTTTGTGAGGGGGGGTGGTGTGTGTGGGGATGGGGTATTGGTGGTTGTTGGATGGTTGGTTGGGTGGTTGGGTGGTTGGGTGGTGACAACTTGAAACACTTGTTTCCGAAATTGACAAGACGGATCTGACGAACTCAAAGACCTGTTTTGGAGATGGGCAGGAGGGATCTGAATAGATCTGAGAAACTGAAACCCCTCACAAGGTGCTGTGTTTTTCCTGGGTTGTGCTTTATAGGGGAACAATTATCCGACTGTTAGTGGGCAGGGGCACCACCCAATAAAGGAGCCTTACACTGGTGCATCCTTGTTCATGTCCCTATAGAACTGTACCAAGCAGAGCTGTGCACATGTCCGAACGCATGTGCATATACCAAAAATCAGACACGCAATCAACTTGTGCGGAAAATCCACCCTATGCCTTGAACCCTCAACCCTATCCTGCCGGGAGCGCCTTGTAAAGAAGACAGCCTCAGACGCTTCCACCAGAGCCTCGGATAGGGTCGGCGCTTTTTGAGGATAACTCGCGAAACGATATTCTGCTCCCTGCAGAAAGCAGGCCATAAAAGTGTCATGTTCAACTGGTCTTGAACACTCTCTAATCAGAAACCGCAACATAAAAACACGAAGACATGCAAATTCGAAATTTCACAACCCCAGACTGCAAGCACTTATTGCAAACCCCAGGCCATTTCAACCCCGAGACGTCAAGCCGTCGACGGACTCAAACTGCGGCACCTTAACCCTAACCCGAAACACTCAATGGCACAGAACATGGACTCAAAAGTCAAACCCTTCAGCAGCGATGATCTGAAGACCAGACCCCAGCTGAAAGCGTTCCCATCAGAACCCTCATTGAAGGAGCGGGGACATCGAATTCTGGCATCTTCATAACACCTACCAGCACTAAAGTTCACAAAAGCATCCTCAACCCGACAGCCTAAAGCCCGAAACATACTAGCCCGCAAACCCGTACGCCTGAAACCTTGTGAAGCCCAGGTGCTTGTGGTAAGCCCGAGGCAGCTGCTAGTTCCGCGGAGTGGTGCCAGCCTCAGGTGAGTACGGCTTAAGTTGGCTTTCTAAGCTGCCTCTTCCTGGCACAGGTTTTGGGGTTGTGAGGGTTATGGATCAGGGCTTTAGAGATTTACGGTCTCACAAGAGCCACAGGGTCTTTATTGCTCACTTCCGGAAATCAAGTTTAGATATTTAGGTTTCTAGCTATATTTAAGAATAGAATAAAGTTTAGGGCTCTCCTGCCTTCGACACGGCTAGGTCTGTGCCTGCATCGTAGCGATGCCAGGAACCAAGGAACGTTTGCCTCTGTGCAGGGTTTGGGCGCTCGCCCACGGACATGCCAGGCGAGGCTGTTGGTGCTTCGGGTTTCACGTCTAGCGTTCCGTCCTACTTAGACACCAATAATAATGGCAAGAAGTCCCGCTTGGATCTGAGCTGCCATTTTCAGCCTGTTGAAGAAAAACTTGATTTACCGCTTCGAGATAATATACCAAAAACTTAGCTAAAAGGAATAAAGCAATGTGTGTGTGTGTGTGTGTGTGTGTGTGTGTGTGTGTGTGTGTGTGTGTGTGTGTGTGTGTGTGTGTGTGTGTGTGTGTGTGTGTGTGTGTGTGTGTGTGTGTGTGTGTGTGTGTGTGTGTGTGTGTGTGTGTGTGTGTGTGTGTGTGTGTGTGTGTGTGTGTGTGTGTGTGTGTGTGTGTGTGTGTGTGTGTGTGTGTGTGTGTGTGTGTGTGTGTGTGTGTGTGTGTGTGTGTGTGTGTGTGTGTGTGTGTGTGTGTGTGTGTGTGTGTGTGTGTGTGTGTGTGTGTGTGTGTGTGTGTGTGTGTGTGTGTGTGTGTGTGTGTGTGTGTGTGTGTGTGTGTGTGTGTGTGTGTGTGTGTGTGTGTGTGTGTGTGTGTGTGTGTGTGTGAATATACATATAGAGATAACCATATAAGTACATACTACCATATATATATATATACATAGTGGGCCAAGCGGCCTTCAAGGCTCCCTGACTGAAAGCTACGCACCAGCTTGGCAAAGGCTGAGACCTGGCGTCTGTGACGAGTAGGGTTTCGACGCTCACACTCGCACGCGGCAGGCAAGGCTCCACATAGTAGGGCACAGAGTTTAGGTAGGGGTTCGGTGAGGCATATGATTCGAGGTGGGTTTCGACTCGCACACTCGCACATCGAGGTGGGTTTAGGGTTTAGAGGTTTCAGGCCCCCGGCAGTCGAAATAGGCCTGGACTTTTGGGTTTAAGACTTCTCTGTGTCGTCAAAATTTAGGGTTCGGCTTTGCCCGAGTGTGAGTGATGTACGTGTTTAGGGTTTAGAACTTTAGGGTCTTGGGCGGATTCAACACTAACAGCTGGGCACCGGTAAGAAATTGAATAGGGTCACGGGACCTGTGGCTCTCCGTAAGCTCTCCAAGTTCTTGGAAGAAGGAAGACCAGCTACTATAGAGAGGTGGCTCGTGCAGGATTTTTTTGCTACAGTCTACAGTCTCTAGGTAGCAAGAACAGATGGCGAGTAACAGCAGCAGCAGTAGTAGTAGCAGCAGCATAGCAGCAGAGCAGCAGCAGCAGAGCAGCAGCTGTAGCGGTGGCGGTGGCGGTGGCGGTGGCGGTGGCGGTGGCGGTGGCGGTAGCGGTGGCGGTGGCGGTGGCGATAGCTGTTGCTGCTGCAGCTGCAGCTGCCGCAGCCGCAGCAGCAGTTGTTGTTGCAGCAGTAAATACAAAGTAAAGATGGCTGGAGACACTTGGTAAAGTACTGGGCCGTACCCGGAAGTCAGCGAAGCACTGGCAACCGAACAGCTCCGAGCCCCTGTCAACCCCGCCAACAAAGGAATGCCGTAACTGCCTTAGTCTCACAGCCAACCACATGCCCTTCAGGTCGGAAAAGGAGGTTGATATCGCCACAGACACGGCCTCCCGGTGTGCCCAGCCGGCCCTAGCCCTATCCATGAAAGAAATCTGCCAGGGAAGCCCGTGCCGCCAAAGCCTCTAGAGCCCCCTGCTCCCAGTCAGCAGGGAAGCCTGGGACTGCCACTACTAATACTACTACTAAGATTACTATGTATATTACTCTTAGTAGTACTCATATCAATACTAGTAGTAATACTCATATTCGTAATAGACTTCCGAACACAACAGGCGAAAGGTCAGGGGCCAGTTGCGAGACGACGGGAAACAACACGACATACAAAAAACTGAGTACCCAATAGGAACCAAGGAATCTGGAACTTCCAAACTCGTGCAAAGAGAAACGCCACAGAGACGAGAAACCTCTAGCCCGATCAGACCACCTTTCTCGCTCCTATAACTCAGCCGACACAGAAGACACTCTTTATGTGTTTCGACATTGCTGGGCTATCTGCAGAACCAGCTAACCATCTTTGTACCATTGCAGTCCTTTTTGATGCACTGGAGAGAGCCTGGCTAGTTTAGGGTCGCATGTGCATATGTACATTTGGGCATATAGAGAAGTAAAGAAGAATATTCAGTGCAGTTAAGTTCTAAAACAAATGTAAGTGTAGGGGTATGTATGTATGTCTATCTATCTAAGGTGTGCCGATCTCCGGGAAGGCAAGCAGGACGCCTGCCATTGTTTGCCAGAGAGCCTGCCAAATAATCCTGGAGAAGCTGCCCGGCTGCCTCCACCTGGTGTGGCTGTGAAGTGCACGGCGACTGCGATGCAACTCTATTACAACATGATTCGACAAAAAGACAAACCTACTAAGAATATGTGGAGACAGAAGAGAGCGAGATTGCCACATGTCTTGTCATCTTCCAGCAATGAGCCCTGCCAGCCCACATTCTGCAAAGTGGCATGTTTTGGGTTGCATGGCCTTAACGGATCAAAGCAGTATGCACAGGACCGCGGCAGGTGCTGTTGTTTGACCTAGAACCTACGCGGCACGACTGCGATCAGCAAGGCAACCGATTCTCTGCAGCTTTGCAATGGTCTCCTTACCCTACAAGCCCTAAACCCTCAACACCCCTAAACCCGAGATTCAAGAGTATCTGGTGCTTAGCCTGCCTTGTCTGTATTCGGTGGCCAACCGCCCGCTGCTCGGATGTAGGCTTCCCAGATATGGTCCTGGCACCGTCAAATCACCATCGTGCCCTCTACGAGAGATCTTAGAAATTCTTGGCTTCCCTTCTTACTGTCTTCTTACGATTTTGTATATCATCAGACACGATGCCAAAATTGTGAAAGAGAGTGGTTTTCAGCTGTTGGCATCTGCAGACCTGAGGTGGCTTTTGCAGAAGGCCTTTTGCAAATGTCCTTGGGATAGCGAAAGCTTAGGCATAAATCAGTCTACCGATCTACCGTCGCTACAACAACCGCCGTTGGACAAAGTCGGGATGCAACAGCTCACTGCGGGCGGCTCTCCAAAGCTCCACATCCCTTTCCCTCAGGCCCTAGCTGTTCAGGCACACATGGTGATTCTATGTCACTGGGGTGACCTAATTGCTCTCCATACTCATCTCGAACTCGTCTGCACGTCTTGGACTGTCTGAAAGCCCGTCGATGTATGGCCTGACAAGATGAAGCCGGGCGGGAAAGATGAGAGAGGCGCTGACGGCCCAAGGCAGTTGCTGCTTTAAGGACTTCGGGTGTGCAGAGTTTGATCAAACTCCTCCAGGAGCTTCGTGGGCAGCGCGGCTGCTTTCGCCACCTGCAAAGCAGCCTGGGCTGTACTCTCCGTTGGGCTTTTGCGACATTGCCCTTTCTGTCAGGAAACGGCACCGAGACGTCCCGAAGTCTGTCTTTGTTGTTCGCTAGGTCAGCTATGGTCAGATTGCGGAATAGCAGTATAAAGAAATGGTTGTGGTAGTAGCAGTAGGTGTAGCAGCAGCAGCAGCGGCAGCAGCAGTTGTAGTAGCAGTAGCAGTAGCAGTAGCAGTAGCAGTAGCAGTAGCAGTAGCAGCAGCAGCAGCAGCAGCAGGAGCAGGAGCAGGAGCAGGAGCAGGAGCAGGAGCAGGAGCAGGAGCAGGAGCAGAGCAGGAGCAGGAGCAGGAGCAGGAGCAGGAGCAGGAGCAGGAGCAGGAGCAGGAGCAGGAGTAGGAGTAGTAGTAGTAGTAGTAGTAGTAGTAGTAGTAGTAGTAGTAGTAGTAGTAGTAGCAGCAGTAGCAGCAGCAGTAGCAGTAGCAGTAGTAGTAGTAGTAGTAGTAGTAGTAGCATTCTTAGTAGTTGTTGTTGTTGTTGCAGTAGCACTAGCACTACAGCTAGCGCTAGCGTTAGCGGTGCTAATGCTAGTGCTAGTATGATTGTTCCAACTGCCATGCTTGTTTCTGGCTCGCAGCGGCGGCATTTGTGACTGTACCAGTTGTTGCAACAGTCAGCTGGAGCAACCAGGCGAGCGTAAGGCATGCTACGGAAGCGGCAAGAATTCAGCAGCATTCTGACGTACATTAGCTATAGTCCGGTATAGGCATACGTACTGAATAATCAGGCAGCGTTTGTGGGGACATGGTGTGCTACGAGTTACTGCGGCTCCGATATGCACTTAGGACAGGCCATAAGATGACTGAACCAAATATCACCTGCTCATGTCCAACGAGTCTGCCTTCTGCACCCACGAGGCATATAGACAATGATTTTCTGGTTTGATTTATGATTTGGGGTTGCGCTAACGAAGAGTAACGACTTACAAGTGGGTAAGAACCCAGGAATAGCGAAGCGGCCATAAGAAACGAAGCGCCACGGAGCCCGCAGGTCTTCCACGGCATCGCCCGGTCGACGGGCAGCTAGCAAAAGCAGGGCCAGCTGCCACCGCAGGGGTCCTGCGTGGGCAGAGGGCGATGAGTCGCTTTCTTGGCCTCGTGTTCGGGTGACTTCGATCTCGGCTCTCGCAATCTCCGGGCTTACCGACATGAACTTATAAAACTGATGGGCACTGCAAGGCTGGGGGCCTCAAGTGAAATACATGATAAGGGAATATAAGGGAGGGCTGACATCTCTCCTCACCTCAACGCCAATGCACACTCGTTCAGCGGGACCAGAAGCTGAAGAAGCGAAGGCCCCAAAATCAGACAGCCTTCCTGACAGACATTTGTGTTGCTGCTGATGATCCCTCCTTTCCACCAGGCCTGGAACCCCAGCAGCCGTGGCGTGTGCAAGCTGATGCAACGTCGGCTCCACAGAGAAATCGCCAGCGAGTTGCCATGAAAGCACCGTTTGCCTGAACCGGAAGCAGGATGGGACTCGAAAGCTGTGCAGGAGCTTCCCTATCTCTGGTCCTGTGCAGACTAGATACCTGCATGAGGTCTGGTGGGCGCACCCTCCATGCAGCATGATGCAGCACTGCTCCACTACTGCCGGACAAAACTTCAGAGGAGGCGCTTCTTGTGCTCGAGCCCGACGCTGGACTGAGCGGCAAGGAGCAGCTGCTCCGACAGCTGCAGGCCTTCAGAGCGGTTTTGTCGGGTTCGGGTCTGTGGTAATACATATATACTACCATTATGGTAGTAACTATATATATATATATACATACACTACCATTCTGGTCCAATTACGGTAGTATTCCATAGGTCCATCATGGTGGTAGATATGGGGCCCTCTTATGGTTTCGGGAGCCGCGCAGACGAGCCCAGAGTTGCCTCCGCCGACGCGCAGTACCCGACCGACCAGAGCCAGGGTGGAGCACAGCAGGCCTGGGCCCGGCTCAAGGGGTTCAGGCCCGGCTTCGGAAATATATATATATATATATATATATATATACAAATCATATATAACTATATAGTTATATATATATATATAATATACATATATATATAGAGAGAGAGAGAGAGAGAGAGAGAGAGAGAGAGAGAGAGAGAGAGGCCCAGTTTCGGTTTTAGAGTCCAGGAGGGGGTCCCCTTCCCGGTCGTTCTGGCCGTTGTACGACTTTCTCTTTGCAAGACCCAAACGGAGTCGCGCGAAAACAGGGCTGCAGTCGTTGGTACTTGCGTTGCATTCTTGCACTGACACTTGGGTGGTTGTGAAAATTAGGGTCCCTTTCTGGGTCCTTATTATAATACGGCACCGAATATTTAGGGTACCCAAAACGGGGCCACAATTTTGACAACCACCCACTTATGTCTGTCTGCGGGTCGAAGCCAAGAGGCCCTGCAAGGGCAAAGGGCCTCCGGCAAAGAGGCTCCTCTGCAGGCAGGCCTGGGCTGCAGCCACCGGCGTGAGGGTTGGAGAGAGTCTCGAAGAGTCCAGACCCCACAAGTAAGAAAAAAGAGCTGCAATCCTGAACCCTAAAACCCTTATAGCATCCCTTTAGACTTTAGATCCCTTAAACGGCCCTTTGAACCTACTTACTGTCCCTCGACTCTATGAACTCCGCCTCCAAGCTCGTCGGCAGCCAGGTCCTCAAGCACAACTTTGCCACCTCGCCGGCCTCCGACTCCTCCGAAGCTGCATTCGAGTCTTTCGGGGATGCGCTGGGAGCTCAGAGTTCCAAACATGCCTCGAGGCCTCAAAGCGCCGTTATCTTCTGCAAGCGCGTTCGCGCACACACACACACACACAGAGACAGCCGGAGGAAGCAACATGGAGTGCAAACAGCAACACAGGGTCCTGGGCCGCAGCATGCACCTGATCCACGGCTGTTCTCAAGCCACAACCACAGCAGGCCGGCCAAGAAGAAGCCAGTTCTTTTGGGCACACACGGTCCGAAAGAAAACAAATGTTCGCTCCACGAAGCTTGTCCTTACAGCTACACACTGGAGCGGCTTGAAGCCTCGAAGCCGCCATGCTGAACTGAGCACTGCCACCCTGAAACACAGGATTGCAAAGGATGTGTCTCTTCGTCAAGCACGGACATGCCACGCACCTCTCAATCCCCGCAGCATCACCAGACCATTTCCCAAAATTCAATACCCCCAGATCTACAGCTCTGAACCCCTTCTCGCCCTGGCACCGTAAAACACCAAAATCTTGCGACGATAACAACACTCATGAATTTTCTGAAATGCTGTCGTCATAACCCCAATGGCAACTGTAAATGATGGACGTATCAGCCGCACGAACAACAGCAATAATGACGAAGAGAAGTACAACTGACAACAATCCAACTAAGGGTAATCATGGTACCAGTTTGCAAGCATCACTGAATAAACAAACTGTATAGGCATAGTCATAGCTCGAAACATATTATTAATCACGACTTCGTACAAAGTGATCGTATGAAACCATGGTGGCGCAGCATTTGTGTAGAAGTTGCTCGCCTGTTCCCAGGCTTGGGTCAAGCTCGCCGCGATGCTGCTGACATCGGCGCCCACGGCTAAAGCCACGCGCAGGCACTGCTGCAGCCTCTTGCTTAGGCTTCAGGGTTCTACCAGGACAGGTGCGAAGAATTGTTGCATCTTAAATCTGGCTTCATGTTCTGCTTCCATACTCTGGCTTAGGATCATGTAGTATTGATGCTTATACGCCTCAGGGCTACGTCTTGAAGGGCATTTACTAGGGTTTAAGACGGCATTTTATCAGGGTCTGTGCTAGGCTCACCGAGAACCTCTGATACACCTAAGCCCGAAGCGGATCTCATCCTCTTAAGGGATCATCGGGTCTCTGATGGTCTCTGCATGATGACCCGTAAGCTTCGAGAAGCTTTGGGGATTCGAAGGCCGACAAGCCCTGCATCCTGTAACCCTATCTCTACTGACTCAAAACCCTATTTTTTGACGCTCACACTCGGCAAAACCCAATTACTGCCAATACTACGACTATAGTACTACTACCACTACTACTACTACTACTGCTGCTGCTGCTACTACTACTACGACTACTACTGCTACTACTACTACTACTACTTCTTCTTACTGTTGCTGCCATTTCTGCTGTGACACTCTGGAATTCCAAACCCGATCTTCAGCTGTCTGTCTCTCCAGGGCTTCTTGCGGGCGACGTCGGCTGTTTGTTCCCACAGTGTCTTGTAGGGTTTCCTTTCAGGGTTGGGACGTGCTTGCACGGATAAGTGGTAAGAGTATACCGCGGTCATGAGGCTTGCAGTAAGTCTCGTGGTTCTTGGCGAGGTGAACTTTACAGGCCCTGATTGATCTTTGCTACCAATCGCCTAGACCGAACCCAAAGACAAACCCCAAATTGAACCCACTACTGCCTGTGCTTTCAGCAAGCTACCGCCATTGTAGAACTAAGCATGATAAGGGTTGCGGGATGCCTAAAATGGCCTCAACTTAAGCGTTCCAGAATAGGCCTGGAGTATTGGGCCTCAAGACGAAGCAACATCATATTCGTACAGACCACTGTCGAGACGTTGGCATGATACAGACGAATAATGGCAATACGAATAGGAATAGTAGTATTAATAGCTATTTGTAATGGTTATGTATATTAAGAAGAATAGTAACATTGGTAAGAAGTAGTTATACTAGTTACAGACCCCAAACCTCTTCTCAATACTGAGCCTAAGCCCCCACGCCAATTAGGCGGGCAGCCGCTCCACACCCTCCTTGCGGCGAAGATTTGGCAGCCTCCGCAACCCCCGCTGCCATAGACACCCTGAGGAACTCAGTTTCCAAAACATCGCTTAACATAGAAACTTAAAGACAAACCCAAAGCAGCGAAAGCTCGCCTGGCTAACAAAGGGGCCTGAATGTTTAGAATGGGACTTTGGCGTATTTTCCTACAACTACATAGGGGCTATAAGAGACTAGAAGGGAACAAGAGTACTAGACTAAGTCCTCAGGCTTCTACATTACCTGGAAGCCGTGCTTTGCCTGTCTTGGGGAATGGGAAGGCCAAGGTCTGATACAGAGGCATGCGGTGAGAATTGTGGTTTGTAATAACTATATACACACATTTCCAGCATCCTAGCGTGCAGACGTCAATGAACAAAGCGACCTTCCACTGCGGCTCTTCCTTCTCTCCTCCCCTTCACCCGATCTTCGCAACGTTTTGGTCTTCACAGTAGCAATACCAGTACTGCTGCCGTTGCTGTTGCTTCTCCTTCCTCTGCTCCTGCTCCTACCTGTTGTTTCCTTCATCCCTTTTCGCATCCAGGCCTCTGTGCAGTCTTGCCGGGATGGGAAACTAAATAACTCTTGATCCTAGACTTTCCTGAAACGGGCACTTGCTGCTTGCTCCAGCCTGCAAGCTGTCGCTATGGCAGCCTCTAGGCCCCGCTTCAGGAAGAGCTTCACCTCTCAGGGAGTTCTGGACTCTTCGGGCCTTCATGATGAGGATAGGGTTCTAGTATCCTTATACTAGGGAACCCTACATAGTACTATTACTTGGGGCATGTATAGGGTTTCGGATGTGTTGCGCCTTCGGGTTAAGGGTTTGGGCGCTCACCCTCTGAGATGCCAGGCGACGGTGTTGTCGCGTAGTCGGTTAATGTTGGGGTTAGGTGAAACGGTTAAGGGTATTTAGGGGTTTAGGGTTAGTTGGGTGACAACAAAGTACCCCCAAAGCCCTAAACCCTATTACCCTTTTGTATAGTACCCTAAATCCAATACCCTAAACCCGAGTACACTAAACCCTAAACCCTACTAGCCTATCTAAACCCGAAACCCTAGTACCCTACCTAAACCCTAACCCCTTGTGCCCTAATGCCTCCGCTCTAGTACCCTACCTTTTGCATCCGGTCTGCAGCGACTCGACCGGGTCCGCCCTCAAGCTGTTCATGAGGAACGACTAGTTGAAACACAGTACCCTACCTAAGCCCTAATACCCTTGTCCGTTTAGAAATAATAGACAGAGCCCTATACCTATATCCCTTAGTAGGAACTATGTAAGAACGTCTACTAGCCGGTCTGTTTATTCTTTTGGGGAACCATGAAAAAGGACAAGGCTGACAGCCCTAATACCCTACCTACTATTTGCTTAAGAAACCACCAAATAATCCCTATATTACCCCCATAAGGAATATATTTTTTGGGGGGTTCTTATAAGCAAATAGTAGCTACCTAAACCGTAGGGTTCAAGGCCTCCGGGGCTCTCGTGCTTCCTTGGAATTACAAGCGCTGCAGCCTGGGCTTGATGCCTATATTCAAAGGGGAACAGGAGGGACCCTTAATGGGCTATATAATGGGTATATAATGGCTATAAGGGTATATTACCTAGGGGTCCATATTAAGGGTCCCTCCTGTTCCCCTTGGATATATGGATGGGTGTCAGTATCAGGGTCCCTTCTTGGGTCCTTCGTATAATACGGCACCTAATAGTTAGGGTGCCCAAACAAACAGGGACCACAATTCTGACAACCACCCATCTAATATCTTAGGGGCTGAATACCCTGGACCAAAAAAAGGTTAGCCTATTGAATTATAGTGGCACTCTATAGGCCCCGAAAAGTTATGAAGGCTACCTACTCAGCCCCTAAGATATCCCGAATAGCCCAAAGAAGGTACCATTTATAGACTTTAGACCCCAACTGTCTCAGGGTATGTCAGCGACAGGTGAGCCGATGACAGAAGTAGTCAGTATAGGGGCCTTAAGCATTAGAAGAGAGTTTGGGGGCCCACTCTACACTATAGCTCTAATAAGGAATCCCCACAATACCATAGGCAATTATTGAGGCCCCTATAGCACTTTGAAGATTCAGTGCTCCGGCCTGCGGCCATTGCGACTGTCCAAGGACCTGTGGAGCCACGTCCATTCGCCGCAAGATCTCCAGGGCCGCGAAATAGGATTGAAGCGTTACCTGGGTTCTTGTTAAAGGATTTAAGTTAAGTTACCATATAAGGAAACCATATTATTTATCCTTACTATGGCAACTTAAGTTAAGGTCCCTAACAAGAACCCAGTTACATGTGCAAAACGGGCATGACGTCCACCGACCCGGCACAAGAATGGAGTCGCAAGTAAGTCGGCGATGTTGCTGACAGGGACGATGTGTTCGTTACGGGAGCACATGTCCAGCGCCAGCTGCCGCAAGGCATTTTCGCAAAACGACTTTGCCGGACCTCCGCAGTCTGCGGATTCACTTTTCCAGCCAGCGTTTTGCCACATGGCATCCGCCAAGCATCTGTAGACTTCGAGGCAATTCAGTTTGGACAGGTCGCAGGGAGAGACGTCCCGGTCTTTCAAACGAAGCAGAATGGAGGCAGAGAAAGGCTGCTCCAACATCCTTTGCTGGTCCTTAGTTCTGGAGATTTCCCGTTAGAAGCATCGAGGCAAGTCCGCTTTTACCAACTATTTTGGTGGCTCCTTGTTGCCATTATAGTATCCTGGGCCTCAAAACCCTGTGCATTCTAACTATTAAGGCCCCTATATTCCCCATTAAAGCTTTCGGATTCACTGGCCGCTTGACGTGGTGACAGCAGCATCCACGCCCCTCTAAGAAATCAGGAATCTCTGCTTCAAGTAAAGGTTCCACGCCACCAAGACCCATGCCAGCCAGGGATGAAGGCAGCCTGAACTGACGGAAGACTCTCACTGAGTTTTCACACTCAGGGCTACATCATGCGGTGACAGCGAACACGATCCTAGGCCCAGCAACCCTTAATCATTTCATTCGACTGGGGCTGTCCGCAGACGGAAAACCCGAACAAACTACAGTACAGCCTGAGGGGATGTCCCACACCTTCGACACTTAAAGCAATGCCTAGGCATCTGCACAAGTTCAAACCGCCATAGATACAAAACACGTTACATCAATCCACCGAAAATTTCGCGGAGCCACCTCGCAAAGGGAAGAAAGCATGGCATGTCCGCCACGCGTTCGATTTGGACCTTACAGTGGCGGCGAAGGAGACAACAGGAGAATGGCTCCGGCGCCGGGATTCAGAGACTGCGAACCTATCCGTCCTGCACGCCCAGCCCATGCAAGCTTTTATCAGATTTGGGCCGCTGGGGAACATGACTATTGAACCTATTCCTCCTACTGTTCGTCCAGCCCCTATCGCTGCTGATGCTACTACTACTCCTGCTGCTACTACTACGACTACTTCTGCAGTTACAGCGGCTGCTACGACTACGGCTACTTCTGTTGCCGCTGCGCCTTTTGCTTGTTCTTTTTCTACTACTGCCAGTGCTGCTACTGTTGGTGCTACTCCGTCTTCTGCTACGAGTACTACTGCTACTTTTACTGCTTCTACTGCGACTACGATTACGACGGCGACTACCACTGCTCGGCTGCGCTCCTGCTACTCCTACTCCTACTCCCACCACTACCACGACTAATTAAAGTTACCACTGCCTCTGCTGCTTCGGCTGCGGCGAAGACCACCTCCAACGCCAAAACCGCTGCTAAGTGCTGCCTTTGCCGAAGACCACCACATATACTAAAACTCTCAACTACCCTCTCGGTCAATTTTGACACCACTGTCAACCGAAACCACGCCTGCAGCAAACGGCTGCTGTCCGGAAGATTCGCTGCGGCAGCCTGTGCCCACTCGCGCTCGGCTGTCGTGGCCTCATCTGCTTAAGGGTTTAGGATTTATATAGGGCTGAACTCAACCCTGGTTTAGAATTTCATTTGGGGAGGCTGGCAGGATTTCGGGAGCCTGAATCAGGGATCCTCGCCATCTTGTGAGCCGTTTCTCTGCTGTCTTCAAAACCTCAATGCTTGAATCTAGGCATAAGCTTTTGCCAAAAAGGGGGCCGCATGCAGGCTCCTCCCCATGTTCCAAAAGATGTCTGACATGGGACTGAGAGCCTGAAACTATCAGAAAACAGGCGCAACACACCTTTTCGGCAGGCGGTTGCCCAGACTCAAGGGCCCTACAGATTTTGGGCCAAAAGGGCAGCAGTGTCGCTGCACACTGTACAAAGTGCTTACGCAAAAACGGTCTCGTTTGACACTCCCAACTTTTTGTTGGCCTAAGAGCGTGTCGGGACGTTGAAGGAAAGGGTCAGCTGTTTATCGCTTCCCCCTGTGGGCCGAGCTGGGAGCTCAAGGCTCTCTCAGTAGAGAGGCAGCCGGTTGAACCGTAGCTGCAAGTGGGTACGTGGTGCAAAACGTGTCCAGGTGCACAGACTTCGGAGGTTGGTAGAGAGGACCGGCCTTACTGGGGCGCGCAGAGCACCACACAGTAGTCCTCAGGCGTCGGACCTCAGCTGAACCGTCGGCTGTCGGAGCCAGTTGCGGAAGGTCTCGCGCAGACTGTCAGAGACTTTAGTCAGACCATCTGCCCACATGGCGGTCGTAGGAACCCAGCGCATGTCTTGAGGGGCAATGGTTTCCTGAACAGCCCTGATC
This sequence comes from Symbiodinium sp. CCMP2592, assembly GCA_905221615.1. NCBI lineage: Eukaryota > Dinophyceae > Suessiales > Symbiodiniaceae > Symbiodinium > Symbiodinium sp. CCMP2592. The sequence goes on along the minus strand of CAJNDT010000102.1, from coordinate 791,835 downwards.
GTCAGGCCAACGCGCTTTTCTTCAGTGTTGAAGTTAGCAGCGATGGCGGCGTCGTACAGAGACTTACAATCAGTGGCGTGGCAGTGACGCAGTGTCTTGAGATTGGTGACGGGGTTAGCTTCACACCCGAAAATGATCTCAGAGAACATCTGGTTTGCCAGGACGCCCCTATCGATCGAGTCATCTGCGGCGTATGCCTCACCAGCCAGAGTGGAGCGCACCACACGTGGAGTGCGGGTGCTCTTCCAGTCAAGAAGCACGGCGGGGGCATTGCCTGTCAGCGCGTCCGGTGTCGTGAGACACACAAGGAGGCCTTCTTGGCTTTTGTACTCCTGGGCATTCGCCCATGAGCAGTCACCGTAGCTCACGATGATGCTGTGCTCGTTGATGGGGATCCCGTGGAAGACCAGCCCATCGCTGTGTGTACGAGCGAAGTACTCCGACAGGGCGTACAGCTGCTTGAGCTCACTGAGGGTGGAGTCGTTGCCGCGGTTCATCAAAGAAACCGTAGCAGCACCGTCAGGACGCGTCTGTCCCACGAGCCATTGGAGTGCTCCACAGACGGAGCGGAACTCCGAAAGCTCAGCTTCAGTCAGCTTCGGGTCTTCACGGCCTCGTTGGCGAGTCACCTTCCCGGGGGCAAGGGTACGGATGTACTCCGATTGCGTCACCCGGAGGACGAAGACACCATTCTCCTTGACCGTCCGGAGCTGCTTCCCTTTGAAGGTTATAACGTCGGTGTCGAAGGAGGTTTTGCCCCACTTGAAGAGGCGCGTCAGCACCGTCAAATCAAAGTGGTCGGCATAAGTGACTTAAAAGTCGTCCACGTACACCAACGCTATGCAGTCCAAACAGCCTTCCTTGTCGTAGTGCAGGAAGCACATCCGGTCAAGGGCGTGAGGTCGAAATCCGGCCGCGAGTAGTCGCTTGCCTACCTCGAGAGACCACAAGCGTGGCGCGTTCGCCAAACCATAAACGGATCCAGTGACCTCGTAGATGGTGGCGGGGAAGGCTCCGGCCTTCTCCAGTATTGGGTCTCTCGGAGACATCATGAAGAGGCGATTTGGTCGCTCTCCTTCATTCTGCCTCCCTTGGAGGAATGCCGTGGTGGCATCAGCGCTCCAGAGTCTCCACACTCGGCGGTTCCGTAAAAACGAACGGTTTCGTCCGCTAATATACACCGCGAGGAGGATGTGTTCTGTGAGGCGCGTCGGCGTTGGTGCGTCCCTGCTGATCGCGTGAAGGTCGGGATCACGGTGACCAAGGACCACCACACGGCACTTGGCCTGCAAAGCGCCTTGGCCGCACGCTTTGTCGCGGTAGCACGCGCGTGACTTGAGAACGCGGGTTCTCAGAAGCGGGTCCTTGAGGACCTCGTTGGCTTCTTTGTCACTAAAGGGTCGGACTGGTGCCCAAGTGCCCCATTGCTCGTGCTCCTTGCGAGCGGCTTCGACGTACTTGTCGAAAACCACACGCGGCTGCTTCAAGATTTCTCGCCAGTGGATCTCCCGATTAAGGGCTTTCACCTCTTTGCGAGTCATCTTGTTGACGTTGGCCAGCTGCTTCTGGTCGCCGACGTAGCACACTCTCCAGGACGGATGACAGTCTTCCACGCCGTCGTCCTCCGCACCCTGGATAGGTGGCTCTCGGTGTTCTGAAGCGAACACCTCGGGAAGAGACGCCAGGTCTCCCCGATGGTCGGGCTCCCAGTCGGTACCATCCCAGCCAGGTGGCCTTAGGAACACCTCTCCGGACTCGCAGATCAAGGTCGCTTGGCTGCTCAACCTGGATATCCGCTTTGCAGGAGTCGAGGGTGCTGCAGAAAGTCTCTCGACTGTACGTTTGGTACCTTGGCTTGCCATTTCAGAGTCGTCTTGCAGAGGGACCTCAGAAGCCGGTGGCGAGTAAGCCGGAGGAGGTAGCGGGGGCGCAGAGGCTGCGCTCGCTGCCGCTGTGTCTGCCAGGGCCGCCAGGTCGGCGCCGTCGGTGCCGTCCAAGGCGGACTGTACTTGCTCCTCGCTCGGCTCAGGTGGAAACTCCAGTTCCGGAAACAGGGGCTCGTCGTCTGGCGGCGCTTCACCCTGCCAGTCTTCCACCTCGCCGCTCAAAAGGTTAGCTTCGGCGTTCTTGAGGGCCTTTATATCTTCGTCGGTGGGGGACCAGGCTTCGAAACCATAGGCTGGCCTCAGCTGGTTCCTGTCCACCTTCACCGTCTGAGTGCCCAGTTGCACCCACGCGCAATGTCCATCGAAGGTAACCAACCTGCCGATGACATAGCCGCCGCGTTTGCGGGGGCCTTTTCCGCGAAGTTGGGATCGCCAGACGGCACACTTGGCGCCGGGCGAGATGTCCTCTATCCGCATGTGCGCGGTTTTGCGAAGGAGGGCGCGTCGGACGTGTTGGTCCACGTTGACCTGCGCCGCTGCCTTCTGAGCCTCAGCTCTGTAGACAATCGTGTGGCGGTTGTGCTCTTCCAACGGAATGTTGGCCGCCAGTGACGAGTCGTCAGTCAGAAGCTCCGCCGGGACGCGGGGAATGCGTCCGAACACGATAGCATAGGCTGAGAGTCCGCGGGAACGGGGCATGGAATTGATGGCATGCGTGGTTGCGTCCACCGCCATCTCCAAGTCCTCCGGCGTAGCGGCCGCCATGCTATCCACAACTCGGTTGAGGACCTCGCGGTAGACCGCGTTGCACCGTTCCGCTTTGCCCAGGCGGTGGTGTGCCTCGGCGGGAACGTAGTCCACCTCCGTTGAGTTGTCGACGAGGTACGTCCAGAAGTCACCCATAAACGCGCCGTCCTGGTCTAAGGTGACCTTGTGAGGGAAACCAAAGGGACGCGCCCAGGTCGTGCGGAAGGCTTCGACCACGGTTTTAGGGTTGCGGTCCTTCAACACGCACACTTGCTGGAGGTTTGTCGCCTCGTCCACTATCCCCAGGAGTGGGTAGTTCGTGCCGTCAACGGTCCGCGAGTAGAAGATGTCCATTTGGACACAGTCTCCCAGTTGTCCGACGAAGCGGTCCACGAGTCGAGAAGGTCGCGGGGGAGCGTTTCCGCGCATGCGAAGGCATGAGGCACATGTGAGTGCTTTTGCCGCGGAGACAGCCTCGGGCGTGACGGCGCCGTTCTGTGCCAACATTCGGACAAGGTCCGCACTTGACGGGTGTCCCAAGTTCACATGTAGGCGTGCCACTGCCCGCTGTATCTCCCGCGGTGCCTTGCAGTTCGGAAAGGTAATGTCCGCGCCGTGCACTTCCGCAGGCGGAACGTCCGGGTCAACCGGAGGGGTTCCTGTCGGCTGAGGGGGCGCTGGGACATCGGTTGGATCCTCAGGCGCATCGCCGTAGACGCATATAGCGTATCTCACGGGTTTAGGAAACCGCTGGTGAGGGAAGGCGATGTTGGCGACGTCATCCGATTCACAGGCCACTTCGTCGTCGTTGTAGAGCAGGACGGTGGCACGGTGAGTGAAGGGGATGTCTCGAGGGAAGCGCCGCGCCTTTGGCGCCTTGGCGAGCTGGACTCGCTCAATCCGCCAGGGGATCATTTCCGAAATCCGCTTCCAGATCTCGTGACCGGGTGTGAGGGTGATCTGAGGGGAGGCGCTTGTGCGAAACACCTGCTCCACTTGATCCATCACACCACGCCATTCTCGGTCGTCCTGGACGTAGTCCAGGTAGTAGGTTTCGTGGAACGGGGGCTTTGTTGAAACCCGGTCCCAGGTGCCGCAGGCAGGGGTGCGAAGCGGACGCTGCTTCTCGCGGCGGAACCGTGTAGGCTCCAACTCGCGCACAACTCGGCGGACGCGGTAATAAAGTCCAGCCGGAGTCGCTTCGGGAGTAGGCTGAGCCAGCCACTCGTGGTTAGCTGTAACCCTTTCCTCTGCCTGGGTCACGTGTGCATGGCTGCTGCTGAGAAGCCTGCTGACGTTCTGATTACTCCACACCGTGTGGTCCGGGGGAGCTATCAGGGTCCAGTAGTGACCTCGCCGTTGCTGCTTCTCCAGCGCCTTGAGCGCAGCCTTGCTCACTTCCGGGTCCGAGTGAGCCGGGGAGCTCGTCAGCCTCACGGCCAGGACTAAAGGTGTAGTAGTCCAGTGCTTCCGTGAGCTTCTTCCGGCCGCGGTGAGAGGCGACGTCCCAGGTCTCCTCCACACCTTTGAGGCCGAGGGCTTCAACGTTGCCCTTGCTGTCACACGGTGTGACCTGCATCAGGTCGTGATCATAGTCGATCTTTCTCCGTGCATTCACGGCCTTGGCCAGCTCTGCACGGAGCGTGGACAGCTCCAGTCCCAAGGCTGCCCCTGCCTTCCGAGCCACTCCCGCTAACCGCTTCCTCTGACCGGTCTTCAGGAGGTCCGAGTCCAGTCGTAGAACTCGTGCTCGCTCGAGTCTTCCGGCTCGTAGCTCATCCCCGATGCGAGGCTCGACAGGTCGAACTCCTGAGGTGCCCTGCGGGTCCGAGGACGGAAGCGTTGGGAGCTCACCGAGGAAGGGGTACTCGAAGGCTGGGCCTTGGGCGCTGCCTTGGCTTTGGCCTTCGTACCGGGGGCCGTGTTCGGGGCCACAACCGTAGTCGGCGTTGGCAAGGGCAGAGTAGACCGCCCACGTGACTGAGGCCAGTAGACCCAGCCAGCGGGGTCGTCTTGCCACTTCCACCGGGTACCGCACACCCTGCACAGGGCGTACCTGCCGGTTGCGTTCCCGTAGCGGTTGATCTCTTTGGTCGGATGCGTGCAGTTTGCCGCGGTGACCGTTGCTGGGGGGATCGATGCCTGCAGCATGTTCCTCGCCCAGTCCACTTCGAGCCGGCAGCTCTGGCGCATCAGCACCACGAGGCGGCTCCTCAAGGTGAGGACCTCCACCAGGAGGCGACGCCATGCGCACAGCCAGAGCGGGGGCTGGGGCGCTACGCGTCCGTGCATGGCAGCTAGTCGGGGCTACCACGCCACTTGCAGGAGAGGGGCTCGAACCAACGGCTGCGGAGGCGCGCACTTCAGCAGAGGCTCTCACTTGAAGTGCTTCACTCTCAGACAGACCGTGGTTGTCGGCACTTGCAGCTCTCTGTTCGCTTTTTGGGCCGAAGAGCACCTCCTCGGTTGGGGCACGTCGGTAGTGCCACCGGTCCAGGTCGCACGGAAGTCCGTCGACAGGAAAAGACGTGACACAGATGGCGAGGTGTCCGCCCAATGTCACGTGGAGGGGGACCTCGATCTGGAGGGAGCCGAGGAAGGCTTTCTCAGAAGGGAGGTCGAGCACCGCTCCAAGCTGCTTCAGCATCTTGAGGGACGCCAGCAGCGGGATCTCCGCGGCAAGCAGGGAGGCCACCAAGACCATCGGCCTGCCGTCAATGCCTGCGGGGATCGCCAGCGAGGCAGAGCTCATCGCCGGCTTGCCTGCGCCGAACTTGAAGCGCTCGGACTCTGGCAGCCACTTGCAACTCAGGCCAAAAGGGCGCAAGGTCGCACAGTCCGATGATGCGGTCGCTGAGCGGCGGGGGCAGTGGAGGTCCGCCCGCCTTGACCGGCGCACCATCGCGTGGCATGCCCTGCGAGCCAGCGCTCGCTTTGCCGTGCGAGCGATTGCTCGCCGGCCCTCTCGGTGCCTTGGCCGGGGCTGCCTGGGCAGCACGCAACGGCTCTGCACGCTGAGCTGGCGCCTCGGACGGAGCCGGTGTGTCCGGCGGTGTGACCGTTGGGTCGTCCGTCAGCGTCTCCTCTTCGGCAAAGTGGCCTTCGCCCTCATCGTCATCGCCCTCGTCCTCGTCGTCCGACGGGGAGGGGTCACCGTGCATCCTCTCACGGCGGTCCGCCGGGGACGTCGGAGAGGGCTCCGGCGGAGGAGTCGCCGGAGGCGGCAGTGGAGGGCTCTCCTCACTCTTTGCCGTCTTGCGCGGGCGCTTCTTCTCGGGGCTGGCGCGACTGTCCGAACCTCGGTCGCGCCTCACCGCGTACTTGCGCCTCTCGCGCTGCTTCTTGCCCGGCCTGTTCTTCTTCTTTGCCGGCGCCGGGGGTCCTTGGCACCGCGCTTCCGGTCCTTGTCTTTGCCCTTGCGCGCGGGCTTGCCCTTCTTCCCCTTGCCGTGGCCTTTGCCCTTAGGACGCCTCGGCGGGGTACGGGGCCTGGAGTCCCCGCGCCGGTCCCGGGAGTCGGCGCTGTGGCTCCTCAGCCGGCACGAAGAACCAGTAGCCAGGTCCATCGCCGGGCGGCACCCAAGCCCACGACCCTGGTCCCAGTCCTGGGACGCGTGGCGGTGCCGACATCGGACTCTGGGAGGAGTCGAAAGCCGGCCCTGCGCTTGGGCCCGCACTGCCTGAGGCACCAGGGTCGCCTTCTCGTAAGGGTTGAAGGGGGCGCGACGCCCTGGGGTCCTGCCTCGAGGCGGGGTGCGAGGAGCGGGAGGTCCACCACGTCGCCTCCTCGCCTTCTCTGGGTACAGGCGCTCGTCTCTGCCGTCATAATCGAACCAGGTATCGTTATACGGCTTCCAAGCACCCGACTTCGCCCTCGCCTGCGGCAGAAACTCACGCTCAAAGGAGGGGCTTCCGCGCTCGCGAGGCTCCTTGGGCTCTTCCTTCACCCGGCCGTCCCCTCTGTCCTTCTTGAGGGGATACGCCTTCGGCTCGGGTACCCGGGTCTCCTTCTTCTCCTTCTGGTTGTCCCGGTCCTTCTTCTCCTTCTTGGGGTCCCGGTCCTTCTTGTCCTTCTTGGGGTCCCGGTCCCTCTTGTCCTTCTTGTTGGCGCTCTCCTTCTCGGGGCGCTCTCGGCCTTCCTTGGCCCTCTTGGCATCCCCTTTGTCCTTGGGGTGCCGTGACTCCTTCTCCTTAGGCTCAGCCTTCACTGCCGTAGGCTCCACCGCGGCTGTGGAAGCCGCTGGGCCTGGAGAGGCGGCTGCACTAGCCTCTCCGTTGGCCTCTGCTGGAACCCTCGGGGGGATCACCATGGGCACTCCGACAGGCACCCGAAAGTATCCTATGAACTGTCCCGAGGCAGTGTACAGTCCCTGCTGGGCCGTCCCATCGGGGTAGATGGTCGTCTGCTGGCCCGGAGAAGCCGGGAGCGGTGGTGGTCCCGGCGGGGCTCCCAGACCCGCTACCGGTACCGCCGTCGGAGGCAGCGTGCTAGCAGCTGCAGCTGGGGGCGGTGGTGGCGCTGAGCTCTTCTTGGCCACCCGACCGCTCGGAGGGGGAGCTCCGGGGCGCACTGTGGCGTCGCCCTCGGGAGCTTCTTCTTCGGCTTCTTCTTCCTCCTCCGCGCTGCTGCTGTAGGTCTCGCTTGCAGGAGCTTCCCGGGCTGGGTCCCGGTTGCCCTCCCGCCAGGTACGTGGCGGGGGCATCCTTCTACGCGCTCACGCCGCTTCGCGCGGGGGCGCCTTCTTCACCAGGCTCGCTGGGCCGATTGGCCTCAGCTCAGCACTCGCGGGATTCCGCGCAGTGCTTGCGCCCCGGGCCGATCGTGGCCGGGCGCTTCTCAGAGGCACCAATGCCGCTTCGGGCTGGTGCTGAAGAAAGGGGCACCTCAGCCGGATGGCGAGGCACAGAAGATTGCGCACCTCAGCCAGAAGGCGAGGCACCGAAGGTTGTGCACCTCGACCCGAAGGTGAGGCACAGGAGGGGAGGTGCACCTCGGGCCGAAGGGCGAGGCGCGTAAGCACCGTCGGCCCTAAGGCGAGGCACTCCAGGTGAGAACCTGGAGGGAGCTGTCGAACCCGAGGCCCGATCTTCTCTCGCTCCGCTACCAGTATCAGAAAACAGGCGCAACACACCTTTTCGGCAGGCGGTTGCCCAGACTCAAGGGCCCTACAGGTTTTGGGCCAAAAGGGCAGCAGTGTCGCTGCACACTGTACAAAGTGCTTACGCAAAAACGGTCCCGTTTGACAGAAACTTCCCCAGCCCTGGGAGGAGATGCGAGCGATAAGAGGGGAATCTAAACCTTGAGCCCCAAAACCCAGGTCTCCGTTGTAGTTCCTGCCTTTGGTTTAAGCCTATATGTACTTAGGATCCTATAGATTCTAGATAGACCCTATACCCTGAACCCTGTCCTCTCCGTTTTAGCATGCTGAATTCAGCGGTGCGTCAGATGACCCAAACCAATCCAGAACAAAGAAACCCCGAACCCTAAGCCCTTCAAGGCGTTCCCTTGCTTGGAGGCTCATGGGGTGGTTATAAGTGGAGCTAGAAGTCTCGTAATATGGGTTGTAAGTATAGCTACCCTACTTAGAATCCCACTTATAACTACCCATGAACCTCCAAGAGCCTCTGGAGGACGACAAACCTAGGATGCCCAGTAACCCAGGGACACAAAGGTCTCCCTTTTTGGTACTATAAGGAACCTAGGACTACAAAAAAGGGAACAAGGGTATTACTGGGCATCCTAGAAGCTCATTCTTACAGTTCAGGAGATGCTGCCTCTGACATAAGCCGTGGGTGAGTGAAAAACACTCCAAACCCGAGAGCCCCTAAAGGCCCAAGACTTCCAGACCCCCAAACCCCATGCAGAGCCCTCAAAACCCCGGGGGTTTCTATGCACATCGCTATATATCACGTAATCCGAAGCCGCTTTTCTCTCAATGGCTAAGGCGCCCCGAAATTAGGTGTCGATTCCAACAGCCCAGAAAATAGGGATCCTTATGACACAAGTAAGGAAATGTTGCAATTATCCCCAATCGATACCTAGTATATGATTACCCGCATAGCAACCGTTATAGGGAACCTTCTCTAGCTATGGAGGCCGCTTGTACTACAGGGGCCTAAACAATTACCAACACCGTTTTGGGGAGTTTCGTATTATACTTAGAGTAGAATGGGCCCATTGTTAAGGCCCTACATTAAGCCAAACTCGTCCGCCCGGAAACGTCGGCCAAACCCCAGATGTCGGAAGCAGAGTCCTCGGAAGCTTAACTTGGTTAAGCTTTGGGATAAAATGAGGGGTCATAAAGGGGTTGTGTTTTCTTCCTCCTGAGCTTCTACAAATTCACGAAGGTGCAATCAAGGTGTTGTGAGAAACGCGCTCATTATTCCTGCTCGTTGTCCTTGTACTCATGCAGTCGTCAGCCATGCTACGAAAATTAAACAAGGCAGCAGTCTGTCTGCTTCCTGTGCACATCAACGGGAAGGGCGGAGCTGAACTATGCAAGGCTCAGCCCAGGGTATGCACACTCATAAAGGCATAATAGAGGGCCTGTCCTAATCAGAACAGAGTGTTTGGGGTGTATTATAGTATAACTATATGAAGGAGCTCTTAGGGACAACAGTGGCAATCCTTCAAGCCCCTACATTAACTGGCAATTAGTCGTTGATTTTCCAAGCTTCTACATTATGCAACTCATTGTAAACCTGAAGCTCCTCCACCAGAGACCCAAAGCAACGGCCCCCATTTGCCAATGAACCACACATTTATCGGACCTCAATAATCCGGATAATCCCCGAAAGCCCGAAGCTCCACTCAGACCGTGTCTTTATCGGAACGGATACATACACAGCGAATATCCGCTGCATGAAGCAGACATGCCCATCTCTTAGTAGCTGGGAGAAAGTCTTTTCTTGCGCCAAAATGCCTCGGCCGCGGCGCTCTCCCCGGGAGGCGGCTCGGGGAGTGAGGGCCGGGAGGTCAACAGCACCTGCGCTGCTCAAACTGTCTGGTGCTTAGTAGGGAATGGGGGAATGGATCCCTATAGTAGTTTCTATGTATTGCCCCACAATAGTCTGCACGCTCGAATTCTCTCAAGGGCTTAACAGAGCAGATTTCAGTAACTTGTGACTATGACTGTATCGGGCTCATAGGGGAACAGTGCGACTTAGTTAAAGGAGCCCGAGCATCACTAGAGCAACCCCAAAGCCCCAATGTAAGGGCCTTAATAAGAAGAAGAATAATAATAGTAAGGTTTTGGTGGCTCCTTAACGTAATTATGGTATAATATACCCCAAATCCTAGTCTAATTCTTATAAGGCCCCTGTATGCCCTACCGTCAGCGGCTTCCAGGGCGCTGATTTGGCCATGCCAGGCTGACTCAACCAGCGTTTGGTCCAGCGTGCAAGTGCAGCCGCACAGGGACCTGAAGCACAGCCCCATGAAGCAATCAAAACGAGGTCTCCGAATCTGCAAGGACTCCGTGTGCCAGAGTTGCTACTCTGCGACTCTGGCAGAATTACACTTTCACTGTCAATAGGAGCACCTAATTGTCAACTTCAACAGGCAGCTGGATGTGAAGCGCGGGTCTACTTTGAGATCTCAGATCAGATCAAGCAACCAAGCGGGAAAACACACACTCACGTGATAAGCATGCAAATCACACAAGTTCCCCAAGCATCAACTGGCTTCTTTTATGTACATGCAAGAGCGTTCAACATGAGTAAATGGACAAAACCGAGTACGCAGTCTGCCCTCTCGATTGCCCACAAGCGGTGTTGAATTTAGCGGGCTAGCATGCGCAGGAAAAGCAGTGTAGCTGCAAAACCTCAACCACACGCCCAAACGATTGCGGTGTTGACCAGTGGGCACCGAAACACCATACCTGAAGTTGCACTAAACCTGCTCAACGGAAATGCTGTAAGACTGGCATGCACCACAAAATTGAAAATTGCGTAAAACGAAAGTGGCGCACTCCACCAATGTCGACAAAAGTCAAAGCGAATTCGAGCGATCGTATCAGTTTGAGGCCAGATGTGTGCTGTGGTGCAAACCTGAACTGTGCTGCGTGGGGGTGTGGGGGGCGATGGCTTAATCTATTTGTTAAGTTTTGGTTGGTGTAGGTCCTTGCTGTTTCGGTTTTTTTGCCTTTTCGACACTTCTATCCCAAGTCCTCCCGACTCTCGAGTCGCCAGGTGCTCGAGCATTGCAATCCCATGCATAATTCTGAAACATACTCCGCGAGTCGTCTGTTGAAGCCCTAAAGCGCAACTCCCTCGAGCCCTGTTGAACGAGGTTTCTCTGAAACCAGAAGCCCCGTAATCCCCCCCAAACCCGCCTTGCCTGCGCGCTCCAGGCCCTCAAGAAGCAGCGCCACACCAGCGAAGCGAGGGCCGAGCTCCTCCACTTTCGCACTTTTCTGGTGCCGATAAGAATAACGGCAGCAGTAGCACGCGTAGTAGTAATAATAGTAGTAGTAGTAGTAATCGTAGTCATCGTAGTCATCGTAGTAGTAGTAGTAGTAGTAGTAGTAGTAGTAGTAGTAGTAGTAGTAGTAGTAGTAGTAGTAGTAGTAGTAGTAGTAGTAGTAGTAGTAGTAGTAGTAGTCGTAGTAGTAGTAGTAGTAGTAGTAGTAGTAGTAGTAGTAGTAGTAGTAGTAGTAGTAGTAGTAGTAGTAGTAGTAGTAGTAGTAGTAGTAGTAGTAGTAATCGTAGTAGTAGTAGTAGTAGTAGTAGTAGTAGTAGTAGTAGTAGTAGTAGTAGTAGTCGTAGTCATCGTAGTCATCGTAGTAGTAGTAGTAGTAGTAGTAGTAGTAGTAGTAGTAGTAGTAGTAGTAGTAGTAGTAGTAGTAGTAGTCTAGTACTAATTACAGTAGTAGCAGTAGTCGTCGGACTCGTGGTAGTGGTGGTGGTAGTGGTAGTGATAGTGGTGTTTGTACTATAGTGGCAATAATCATGCTAAGAGAAGTAATAGCATCCAGCAATCTAGCTGGGATGTGGCGGCTGCTCGGCTCCTCCAGAAGGGACTTGCCATGCTCCTGGTGGGGGACGTCTTCGGGTTTCAGCGCTTTCGGGCCTTATAAATTCTGGCCGCATGATTTAAAAAGGTTATAAAAGTGTAGGCTAAGCTACGTCACGAAACTTCCTTGCGTCAGGTTTTTCGGTACTCACAGACTCACAGCCGGGAAATACGGGCGAAAGGGAATCCTTATCGAACAAACCTTCAAGAAGCCTCAAAGACACAGCCCAAACTCACCACCTTACAAGTTGCAATAGGATGCCCCGCAACCAGCCCAAGCTCGAACTTTCAATCAGGGCTCGGGGACTCGGGTGTAAGGCTCCGGGCTCCTCTGTCAGCCACTGGCTGAGGAGATCCAGATCCGACGATTCACCGCCTTCTCGAAGAGGTGTAAAACCCTGCGACCCATGACCATGTACACCGAAAACCCCAGTATATTAGCTCGGAAGCCGCCCTGGAAGTGGAGGATGCTCAGAAACCATCCCTAACACTCCTTACCAACACGTCGTTTATTAGCTGGAGAGGGCACGATTGAACTGTACAGGCAGGGTAAGGTCTGTCGAACACTGCTAGAGCTCAACGGCTTTCAATCACGCAGCCCGAGCCCGTCAGCGAGCCCTAAGCCCGAAGCTCCCTCAGTCACCAGAACTCCAATCCTAAATTCCAACCTGCACAGCCGACAAAGCGTGCGAAGCTGCTCCCCCGAAGCAAGGAAACGTTGAGAGAAAACTGTCTGGGGCTTGGACTCTCGCAGTCGGATGGCACCGGGCAAGAGTCCAGGTTGAGAGGAGTGTACAGTTCGGTGTAGACAAACACGCCGAATCCTAAACGTGGATCCCCGGACCCTTAACCCCAGAAGCAACCCGAGCCGGGCAAATAAACAAACGACACGCACACACACACACACACACTCAATGGGTCTAATCATTATCTAACTCTCCTATCTTCCTCTCTCATTTCCTATCTGTCCATCTCTCCAACCATCCATCTACATACATGCATTCATACGTACCTATATGCATACACACACGTATTCTCTCTGCATGTGGCCCTAAACCCCAAACCAACGCGCCGGCCGGCCGTCTCGGATCATACTCCCGAGCACAGCGCAGTTGGCCTCCGGCAACACGGTTTCGAAGTTCATAGAGAACATGAGAGATATCAGAGTGCATGTGCACTTAATCCTTGTACGTGGAAGCTCAAACAGTATTTTATACATACGTCCGAAGCATTCCAAAAGCTATAGTACACGTGCGTGTGTGTGTGTGTGTGCATGTATGACGTCTGTTAGTCTACAAAGAAAGCCACATACGCACATCTGCATAGACAGACGCCTGCAGGCAAACACAAAGACAGCCGCAAGCCTTCGCATGCCTGTATTAGATGGACGGAAGAATGGGTTGATGAATGGATGGGTGATGATGGGTTCACATTCACGTCGTTCGGAAGCCTACTTTTATTGGCGTGTCAGCCCTAAGGCAGGTGTAATGCAGTCTAATCCCTGGACGGCTGACACGAGATCTGCTTCATCAGATGTGGCGTTCACGATCCTACCGCCTGACTGGGAAGACATTCAGCTGAAACGGACCTGGACCGGAAGCCAGGGACGTGAATCCGTCGTGCCGCCACCCTGGTGCAGCAATAGCAATGGCACTTGGCTTTCCCGAGTTTGGAGGATGGAGTTTAGCAGTTCAGAATTCGGGTTTAGGGTTCAGGCTACCGTTGATTAGTCAAGGGCTGCAGAGTGCAGACTTTGTAGATGTGGCACGATTAGCAGTGCATTTGGCAACAAGCAAAACCGAGACTCAAGCAGTGCTTCCATGCTTTTCTAGCGATTGAAACAATATGAACTGTCTTCGCAACAAACCTATATTATGCAGAAATGCTGCGAACACTTGGACTGTCTAGCGGCTCGTAGCCGCGCCCGGACAGACTTGGAACCTTCGGACACATAAGAGATCATGAGAGCTTTCGGATGGAAGTTTGCCTCGCAAAGGTCGAACTGGAATCCCAACATATGAAAGTGGTACCAGACCTGCCCGACCGACCGTTTAGAACAAGAGCTGCGGTGGCTTTTTTTCTGCAATCTTTCAACAGCCATGCAGCAACACTAACACTTGCATAAGCTGGTAGAAGGGGCCCTCGACAGGCCTCTGCAAGCCTGGCCAGCAAGTGCCTCGCCGCTATGATGCTTTGAGAGGCGAACAAAAGAAACCCTGGGGGAGGAGGGGGAGTTGGTTTAGGGCTTTAGGGGTTTAGGGTTTAGGGATTTCCGAAGATGTGCAACCACAGCTTTTCAGCACGGGCTTTGGGTGTGTGCCGGCAAGCTGAAGTCTTCCAGCTTGCAACCACAGCTGCACAGCAAACGAAGTCCTGAAACCTCACCTGTTCAGGCATCTAAGCCAGCTCACATGCTTTGCAGGACCAGGCAGCGAACATGTGGCGGTTGTAAGGCGAACTGGCAACACTATCTTCCGAACCACCCGCCAACACAAACTTGCGCCTGGCCAACAGAGCCCGGCCACCGGTCGGCCGGCCCTCTAGCAGCAAGCAATGACCTTCGGGTGGCAAAGGCGAGGACTTGCTGAATTTTAGGGCTTCATGGAGTAGGAGCAGCAGCAACAGCAGCAGGAGGAGGAGGAGTCGTGGTGCAGCGAAGTACAGTTGTAGTAGGAGCATAATAGCCGTCGTCGTATTCGCAGGAGAAGTAGCAGTAGCAGTAGGAGTAGTCGGAGGTAGTAGTCAGCGTCGTAGGTATAGAAGTTGCAGCAATAGAAGTAGCAGTAGCAGCAACGGCAGGAGGACAAGGACGAAAAGACGGTCTGTCTGCATGCAGGTATACCATGTACGTGTAGGTCTTTGTGCACACAATTGCACATTTGCTCGCCTTTGCTGGACAAGAAGTTGCGCACCAGAGCTTGAAACATGAATGCCCCTTGTCCCTAAGCCGTGGCTGCGGACATTGTGGGATGACTTTTCAGGATCTGACGGTCCCGTGCACGACCCAAGGTCTCACAGGAAGGAGACGAAGCTTGACTGATCAGAAAGGCTAAACGAATCCATAAACTCAAACCCTATGCAGCCGGAACCTGCTCTGATGATAGCTGCGGCTATGTCGAGACAGTCCATCTGCCTGGGGTTCGCAGGAAGGCCACCATCTCGTCGATCTTCACCGCCCCACTGGCGACAGCGCAGCTCCTGCTTGGCAGGAGTAGCTCAAAGCAAACCAAGGCTTCGGGTGGTGCCTCTGCTTCCAGTTTGGGGAACTCTGCTGTCGGAGATCAGTGGCAAGCACTATAACATCACAGGCACTAGGTGAAATCCTCCAGATGCCAGGACCAAAAAGTACCGCATTCCGGCAGTATATCGTAATGCCAGCTGCCAGTCACTCTCGCAACAAACTCTCCTTGTCGAGGGTGAACTCACATGATGCTTTGATTCACGCAGGCTTTACAGTACCCTTTACACCGCTAAACTTTGAAAAACCAATCTGGTCACGGGAGGGACTTCTGTCGGTCCTCGAGGTCATGCGAGACATGGCTTCAGCCCAGGTACCACGATGCGGGCCACCTCTGCTCTGCCGGCATGGCAGTTTCCGAAAATTAGGGGGCCATAATGTAGTACCCCCTAAATAGTAGGATGCTTATTATAAGGACCCCAAATAAGACCCGTAATTTTCGTAAACTCCCATAAGATTAAATGCACACGACACAGGGTGCAGGGATCCGTGCTTCGGTGCTCACACTCCAGGGCGGCCAACGTGGGTCGGGCGTAGGAATCTTGCAGAATCACGCTCCGCACACATTCTATGCGACCGACTGCACGCATAGGTATGTATCTGTGCATGTATGTATGCAGGTCTCTAGGCATGCAAGCTTACAAGCACGCATTGGGGCTTCGCCCAAAGACCTATGACACTCAGTTCCGATCCTCAGACTGGGGCACTGGACATACCCCGAAACCCGGTTGTAACTGCTGAGCTCCCAGCAAGCCTACACCCGGAGATCTGTTGCTTCTAAAGCAAGAGTTAGGGGCTGAGTACCCCTAGCCCAACACGAGAGCAACCTTTCGAATTATAGCGGGTTATATAAGCCGCAAAGGGTTAAAGGTTACCTACTCAGCCCTTAAGAAGAAACCCTTAAGCCACCCAAAAAAAGACCACGTCGCGCCTTTGAGGCGCAACCGGAACTCCCCGAAGAGCTCTGGCACCAGGGAGGTGGTGTCGCCAAGGCAAAGCAGCTGTCCTCAGCGAGGTTTGCAGGCTTATGGTTTAGGCCCGTTTAGGCTTTAGGCGCCCATCTAGGGGTTGCGGGCAGGTCCATGTCATCAAGCTCCCCAAGTGCGACGGATCCGTTGTCGTGGGAAGAGTCGGCCGCCTAACAGCCGAAACTAGCTTCACAGAGGGACATGGTCTGCAAGACTCGCAACTCTAAACCCGACATTCTGCCCTGCACCGGTTTTCTGCTGACAGCGGTGTAGCCAGACTGCCGTTGATACTGGTGGCCTTGAGGGTGCTGATGGATGTGGTTCTTGTCGCGGTGATGGTGATGATGACGGCGGTGATGGTGGTGATGGCGAAGATCATGATAAAATGACACGGATGATGATGGCGATGAAGAAAACGACATAGATACTATAAAAGGCTACTCAACAACGAAAGTAGTGCCACTGTTACACTTTGAGAACGATGACAGCAACAGTGGTAGTCATGGATGACAATACACACAAGACTGACAGTACTACGTCGTACCAATGCTCGTAACATGTCCGGTAACATTCGGAAATGGCCGCCGTGGTCATAAGCCGTTGATATGCTCTACAGCTGTATCATTGTTGGACCTGATGATTTTACCTGCAAGGTAGGAGGGTGGGTTCATAAGCGTGTACATAACCAGGGCCACCTCACCGAGGCTTTGGAGACAATGGGCCTAAAGCCTCAACCCCGCAAGACAGAATCCTGGCCCATAGCTTTCCAGTGCAGTAAGAACGAGGGGCCCCTTGATGCTTTTTATACCTGGGGGGGGTACAGCGAACTGTAGCTTGAGACTCCAAAAACGTAATAACATGAATCCCGACTCCGTCTTGAACTCTCCGGGCGCGGCAGGTGATGGTTTCGGTTTCCCAGCTTTTTAGAGGTGGTCTCCGAGCTCTTCTAGAAACACATGGCCTTGTTCAACGAGTTCGGGGTCAACGTTGGAGCTTGGACTCTGACAGGCTTTGGACTCTCGCAACTCTCACAGGGTATAAGTTAAGGGTTCAGCCTTCGAAGCCATGACTGTGAAGGATTCAGTAAGGGCTTCTACAGGGGCCGTAATGATTAGAATACAAGTTCGGGATGCATTACGCATACTGTAATTTTGTAGGGAACCTTAAGGCGAAA
This sequence comes from Symbiodinium sp. CCMP2592, assembly GCA_905221615.1. NCBI lineage: Eukaryota > Dinophyceae > Suessiales > Symbiodiniaceae > Symbiodinium > Symbiodinium sp. CCMP2592. The sequence goes on along the minus strand of CAJNDT010000102.1, from coordinate 774,810 downwards.
CACCGGCCAAGGCAACCAGCGGCCGCCGCAAGGCCTGTGGAGAGACTGGCTGACATATGCTGGTGCAACGAGGGCATCGGAATTGGCAATTAATGTACGTAGGAACCTGATTAAGAAATCCTGGGCCTATAACCACGAAATAGTAGGATCCATATAAGGAAGCCTGGTAAAGGCCCGAGGTTTCTGAATCGAGTTCCTACATTACGCTCTCACGACTCGGACATGCCAGGCGAGGTTCTGACTCCAGGTTCCTATATCAAGGTTTAGGGAATATTCCCCTGTAGTCCCCTTATGTAGCAATGTACCGATTAAGGACTCCGAAACAAAAGCCCCTGTTTAAAGTATTAAGACCCGGCCCTATGTAATTGGGACAGCGGGTCCTCGACAGCGCACACTGCGCCCGTCTTGAGCTGACGCTTCCGTTCATGCACTCTTAGTGTTGTGGTCAGTTTTTGAAAACTTTAACTTAACATGCTAGCTTCCAGCTGCAGGTGGTGAGCAGAGTCTATAGGAACCACTGATGGCTCGCCTTGCGATGGGGAGCAGAATAGAAACAACAAGCCCTGGCGACTGCACCGCTCAGAATATGACTTATTCTGAGCGGCGCAGTATGACCAATGCAGGGCAGGTCCCACCCCACCACCATTCCGCTAAACGCAACTTGGCAACTAAACCTTTAGGAAACCTCAGAAGCTGAAAGGCCTCAAGGCCACCTCGTGGCGAGAGATGCGCCGCGAGCCTCAGTTCCCATGTCGCCGCTGGCGTAACAGTTGAGATCACTCGCATTCGACTGGGTCAGGCGAGTCTCGTGCAGGCTCAGGGTTAAAGACTTAGTATTCAGGGTTTCGACTCTCTAGACTCCACATATGTTTTTGCGTGAGGCAGCTGCGAAGGCCCATCTTCTCGCAGGCGAGTCCACGACATCGGAGAAAAAGATTGGAAGTCAAGCCACATCCCGAATAACTAAGCGTAGATTCACGCGCTAGGCTTTTGAATGAATTTACAAGTGCATTATAACTGCCCCCAGTAGGGCACCTGGTCATACCCCTCACCCCGATACTCCAAACCTGAAATCGTAGCTACAGCACTTACGAAATACGAAGACCACTGAACGTTGAAGGCCGTGGGCCTGAGTCATGCGAGCATGCCTCTGCACAGCCAAAACACAGTTGAGTAAGCCTGGCCCTGCTCGTGGAAAGAAGCCGCACCACTCTTCCGACAAGACCCTCCGCACCAACTCAGGTCGACTGTTGTGCCCTGTGTGAGTCTCGTGAACCCTTTGCCAGAACGCACTGTGCCTTAATCGCGTTTCTTCGAATCCTTGAAGCCAAGGACTCTTGACCCAAGTCTACAACCACTGAGCTGTGGATCAGAATGCGCCAACTGAATGTGGTCCGATCGACTGCTCTCCGTCCTCGTCCCTTCCACATCGCGCATCGTCCGGGAGGGTGGCCAAAAGCCTGAGGCAACATCATGGACGCATTGTTTTAAAGACTCAAACGAGCACGTGGCATGGACGTTTTCGATTTCTAGCCTCCTGCAGTTCGAAACCGAAAACCACAAGACAACAACAAAAACAGCCCTCCGGAATCCAGAATGTCACGCTCTTCGGCGTGGGTGCTTCATCAACACAACTTTGACCATCATCCTCAGACATCTGCGACGGGAAGAAGGGGGCACTTGGAGTGACATGGCAGAGCAACTCCTCTGCAAAACCATCACGGGCCTCCGCGCAAATCCTCTCGACTCTTTGGCCGTAGGCCTCCGCCCGAGGACGCCTGTATCGGCAAAACTTCCAGCGAAAAGTCCCAGCGCTTTGGTTTTCTTGTAGAGTCGAGGGTTTGGGAGTGGAAGAGTTTCAGGAACGGTGTTGGTAGGGCGTGGCTTTGGGTTACGCGGCACTCTGAAACTTATATACTAGGGCTGGCTCGACAGTGCCAGTGCCACCATATCTGACATGACCGGAGGGGATGGGAGGGGAGCACCGGAGCTGTGCGGCAGAAGCTTCGACAACCGGGAGCTTTTCGGGTTCACACTTGCACGCAGCTTACACTCCAAGGGTAAAAGGAGGGACCCTGGATAAGGACCCCTAGGTATATACCCTTAATATGGCTAGTATATACCCATTATATAGCCCATTATAGGGTAGGGGTCCCCATTAAGGGTCCCTCCTTTTCCCCTTTCATACACGTCATGACTGACACGACCCTGGGGCCCTGGGGTGCTGGATCTGACGCGGCTTCGGTCGGACACCTCGAGCAGAGCAGACCTCCACCGGCAAGCTGGCATCCTGGGCCAACACAAGCCTGGGCGGGGCCAAACGTGTCAAGGTCAGAGTTCTGGGCGGTGGACAACTTTCGTCTGGCTGGGCCCGTGACCCACTTTCACCACACCATTCTCAGCGCCCTTCATCGTCGTTGCTATCATCAGTATCATCCCCAGTGTCATCGTTACAGTCGAACGGCGAAGAATTACCTTGCGCCTTCTTCTAGGGCCTCTGTGAAACCAACCGGATGGAGGAAGAATGACTATGACTGTGACTTTGCTTGGCCAGGCACTCGTATAAGCACCACAGCCTCGTTGGCCAGCTGGCAGCCTCTCCCAACACCTCGGGCGAGACGACGAACTGAGCATCGCTGCAATGAGGCCTCTGAACTCGAGTCCCTCAGCCCGCAACCCAAAACTCAGTTGACTGTCCGCTTTAACCCTAAAAACACCACCCCGATCATGGCCAGGTGCCACCACCACGAGTCCGCTGGCCGTCATGCCAAAGTTCAGGTTGCGAAGGTCTGCATCGAAGTCCTGTCATGCAGCGTTGCGTGGGTTGCCTTAGGGTTGGAAGTTCAGGAGGCTCTGCGGCTTCCGGGTGCCGGCTCTGAACTCAAGTTTAGGAATCAGGGAGAAGTGGCTGCACCTTCAGAAAGGCTCTGCAAACGCCGACACTGTGCCACAGCCGGCAAAGCCCATAGCATGGTATACGATGGACTTAACGAACATAAACGAACCCCGGTTGTCAGGCTTGGCATCCAACAGGATGGCTCCCTGCGTCTCCCTCCCTCCCTCTCTCTCTCTCTCTCTCTCTCTCTCTCTCTCTCTCTCTCTCTCTCTCTCTCTCTCTCTCTCTCTCTCTCTCTCTCTCTCTCTCTCTCTCTCTCTCTCTCTCTCTCTCTTCACATAATCTTATGCATGCATGCAGGGATGCATGCATCTCTTCTTCCACAGGGCTTGAAGGGCTGGTTAGGCCCCCCGGCCTCATGGGCCCCCCGTTTGTTACGGGGCTTTCGGTAGGGCGTGAAAAAGCATGGGTTCCCCTAGGTTCCACGGGCAAGTGTATTGGACTATGAACAACCTTCAAGGTCCCCCATGACTTGTATGACACATGCAGCCAATGTGGACTGTGGGTCTCTCTCTCTCTCTCTCTCTCTCTCTCTCTCTCTCTCTCTCTCTCGCCGGCAGCCCTCAAACTCTGCCCAAGACCCTGCAAACCAAAGCTCCAAGCCTACGCCCTAAATCTACATCAGCGAGTTTAGAAAGTGCTGCGATGCGATGCCTCGGAAGGCTGCGACAGGAGGCCCAGCCAGAAGCCTTGCTCTGGCGACTCATGTATGTATGTATGTATGTGCGTAAGTTCAGGTGTATGTTAGGAGTAGGTGTAGCTTTGAGTGCGATGCAGCTGTAGGTGCAGGTGTGTGTGTGTGTGTGCGCATATGCATGTGCAAAAGCAGGTGCATGTGGATGTGGATGCCCATGTCTTTACGTCTTCACGTCTGTATGCAAATGTACATGTATATGTGTGTATATATATATATATATGTATATTTACATGTGTGTGTATATGTGCATACGTATATACGTATACTTGTACCTATGCATAAGTATAAATGTATTTACTTACGAGGGTATCTATGTATATATGTATGTGTAGACATGTATGTATGTATGTATGTATATACTTATAACTGTATGTATTCACAAAGGTGTATATACATATACCTCTACATAAATGCATACATGTAAATATGTGGAAAGTGTGCTTGTGTGTTTTTGTGTGTATATTAGGTGTGGTTCGATACGTATATATATATATATACATACATAGGTGTCATATACATGTATGCGTATAAGTGTGTGTGTGTATGTGTATATGTATCTGTAGTTTGTTTTATATGTTAATTAATTTGCAATATAGTATGTTTGCATACGTTATAGTCTATCACATGATGTTGTCTTAAGTTGTCTGTAAATGTATATGAGGCTGTAAGTACCTGTACATGTATATGTGAAAAGCATGTATGTACTATATATATATATATATATATATATGGTAAATGTATGTGTCGTTATATACATACATATAGGTATATACATACGTATAATACACACATTGTCATGACATACTATATAACATAATACGGAATAGCCTAGTGAAACATCCTAATCATGAAATATATGCAAAGAACAAGCAATAAACATGTACAAGTGCACATGCATAAAATTGCCTATGCACACATCATACACCCTGTTTCATATAACGTATATGTGTAAAGATCATGATTTACATATGTATATATATATATAGAGGTATACTGTGCTCATGTTTTACAGGTCTTCATTATGTTCACGCCTTACAGGCCTATAGTTCTGTGAGTGTAATATCACATGAGTTAAATACATTCACATAGGTACGTGTGTATGTACACATCGTTATGTATGTATATATGTACATGTATACGTATACGTATGTGTATATGTGTGTGTGTGTGTGTTATATGTGTGCATTTGCGTATGTGTGTATGTATGTATGTATGTATGCATGCATGGACGTATGTGTGTGTGGACGCATATGTATGTATGCATGCTTCTTCTGTATGTATATTATAAGTCTATATGTAAACACAAGCCGCTGATGGCCACAATAAGGAATTCATGAAACCTAGTGCAGTCGTCCTCACGTCATAAACATCAAGGGTCTCCGTAGAATCGTCAAATGGAACAAGAGTGGGCATCAGATAGCGATGTGACCATCTTCAGCCACATGACTCATGATGAACTCAGACTTCAACTCTGTCCACAATTATTCCACCAAAAGCATGGAAAGATATACAAGAGTCTGCTGAGAGACATGTCCTTCATTAGGACAGCTTCAGAATTTTAACGCCATCTAAACCCTGAACATGATGGCCTTAGCGCTGGCTCTTGCCAGGCCCAAAGCCCGAGCCCTAAACTGCACCATGACCGCTGCCGCTGCACTGCAGTCGCACCAGGAACGCCATCCCCGGAGCTCCACTGCATAGCGCTGCAAAGCCAGGATGCAGTCCTAGGACTGTGGGATTTGAATTTAAGGGCCTTTTGTGCTTGGGAACTCCTTCCTAGCAAGGCGGGACGTGGAGTATCTGAAGGGTCCAGCAGGTAGCACATTATGCAAGGACTTCGGGCTGCCAATGCGATGTTGCCGGCCTTGGGTTTAGGGTCACTTCGGATATTGCCAAAGCCTCGAGGCTTCACAGACGTAATACTTGCAGGGACTACAGTTTTTGGTGCCAGCATGTTTTGGCCCAGGCATACTAGCCTACTGCCTGTACCGATTCTGACCACAGGGGTCTCCGAAACGAGGGCCTCCATACGAGTGAACCCCACGCATCCTCTCATGGAACCCGGAACGGAACTCCCTGAGCTTTTTTCAGCATGGGCTTGGATTGTGTGCCAGCGAACACTCCTCAACAGCAGAGCCTTCTCGTTTGACGAGGGATGCATACGCGGGAGTGAGAGAAACACAAACTCGAAACCCTCAATCCTAACGCTAGAATCCCATCCCTTGTATCCGGGCTCCTCAACAGAATCTCCACACCCCAAATCCCAAAGCCCAAAATCATTTGCAAAACCCAAACGAAAGCAACACCCTGTAATGAATGAGCCTCTAGACTCTAGCCTCAGGACGGCCAGAAACTGCCAGACCTCACAACCCCAAACCCTAACCCGCAACCCCCACACAACCCCAGAAAAACCAATACCTACGAAAGGCTTTAAACAAAAACAACACAAGCCAGCACCCTGAAGCCAGCAAGCCTTAGGCCGTTTCCTAGAGTTCCGAGTTTTCAACATGGTATGCGGCTGTTGAAGGCTTGTGCGTGAGAGGCTTGACTGTGCAGGATTCTCGAAAGCCTCTGGTGGCAAGCCCTCCTAAGCCCTAAACCCGCTTTTGCTACTGGACCCCAGTCTAGCCAAACCTCGACCAGCAATCACCCTGTACCCAAACCCCAAACCCTAAAACCTAAACCCTAAATCCCTTTTGCTGCAGGCTTGCTTGCAAGGACGGCTGGTAGTTTGCCGCTAAACCCCAAGCCCTAAACCCTAACCCCCTCTCTCTCTCTCTCTCTCTCTCCCTCTCCGGCATTCGAAACGTCAAGCCCGGTCCCTAAACCCTAAACCCTAAACCTCAAACAATAAGCCCTCTCATCCGAGCATCCTCGAACGACTCGCTCCAGCAGTGACTGACGAAGGCCTGTCCGTCTTACTTACTACTTTTGGAATGGAGGAATGGGGTACAATTATATCGACTATTACTACCATTCTTCCACTCCCTACTAACCAAACTTAAGCTTAGTGGTCTGCTGTGGAAGACATCTGGGACTTTCCGAAAACACAAGGGTACCCTTTTTTTTGGGGGGTCCCCATATATTCAGGGTCCTACTATTTAGGTACCATATTTTCGGGAACTCCGGTCTGGTTTCCATCATCTTCATCAGCAGACTCGGCCTCAACGCATACGCGAGACCGTGGGTGTTTGGTCACGAACCATCGTCAAACGACTTCGTGATTGCTGTGATCGCGGTCATCCGTTACGACCACTGCCCAAGTTCATAGAGTTCGCAACTTCAGCTTCAACTTGCACTGCTGTTAGTACTGCCGGTGCGCTGCGATGCGACATTGCCTACCATTATCTCCCTTCTTCTACATCCTTCAGAAACGATTGAAGCCTCCACGCACATGCTAAGTCGGGGTCCAGTGCTCGGAGTATCGGGCAACTTTGCAGAGAGGTCCAAGCGTAAGTAACATAGCTCAGGATTTCGACTTTAGGGTTAGAAGGCTGAATACCAATACTACTGTTTTTTTACACACATCCTGCATTTCCCATAATAAGGAATATGCCATAATTCCCGTACTGTAGGGTCCTTAAGGTAATGCAGGATATGTACCATCAACCGTAGTCAAGTCCTTGGGGCTCCTTACCTTCTCTTTAAACACGGTATCAAGCAACCCAAACCCCAAATCATAGGCAAAGTCATAGTAATGATAATAGTAGGGGTCATAGTGATGGTAATCGTGATAGTACTGGTAAAAGTAATAGCAATAGAATAATAGCATTCTCAAAAACCTCTACATTACGTGGCTGCTAGAGTTCAAGAACTAGGATCCCCGGTAACCTAGGACGAACAAACTGCACCCTTCTTGGCATCGGATGTATTTGACCAGGAAGGTAAGACTACGAAAAAGGAAAAAAAGGGCCCACTGAGAGACTCTAAACCCTCAACCTAATCCTAAAACCGTTTTTGCATCCAGGCCTCTTGAAGTCTTGCCGGGGAACGGCACCTTAAAACCCTACACCCTTTTTTGCATCCAGGCCTATTGCGACTGCCGGCCCTACACCCTAAAAACCCTTTTTTTGCCAACCCTAAAAACCCTAAACCCTAAACCCTCAACCTATAACCCCTATAAACCTTAAAACCCTAAGAAAGGCCCAGCGCCTCGGGAGGCGATGGCGGAAGCAGCTCCACGAAAGCCCGGCGCTCAGGGGATAAAGGCTCCAGAACCTTCCGGAATGGGGGGGGAGATTTGGGATTGCAGAGGGCCTCATTGGGCCCCTCAACACTGCTATGGGGATGTCATAGGGTCCCTGATGGAAGGGTTGCTATGTGAGGGTTCGCGTCTTGAATAATCTAGGCTTTGAAGTTTATCCCGTGAGCTGCGCAAAAGGGTTTATGTGGTTTCGACTCTGCCAGCTTAAGGGCAGTGGCAGCGGGGGTAAGGGTTTAGGATGTGCAGGTGTTTGGTGGGCCTTGCATTCCAGCCACATGCAGGCTCCGACTAGCCAGGATGTGCACATTAAGCGGGGAAGGCTCCGTGGCTTCAGAGCTACTATGTAGTATGGGTGTTTTTGGCTCTCGCGCTCGTACGCTTCCGGCGAAACTTCTGGGCAACAGAAGGCAACTCGAGGGTTTGGTGGGGATACCCTTGCACACCTTGAACCTCAAGTCAAACGCCAGAGTTTCGAACTTCCTCATGGCCCTGCTGCTTTGTGCCTTCTCGCATGTACGAGTGCACGTCTCTCAAGGCACCCGGCAGTATCACACATGCTGCTGCAGTTCTTGGGGAAAACTGCAGGAAAGCTCACAGCTAGTCGTCCTGCTTGCTCTCGACTACACTGGCATTGAGTGAACTGCTTAGTTTCTTTGCGTGCTTTGCCTGAAACGAGGCCGGACAAAACCTTTGATAGATGACGTAATCGATGGGACTGCTTGCGACTAGCAAATTCAGATGGAGGATCCGCCAAATAAAGAAACTGTCGCAATTCAAAACTGACACGTACATAAAAACGTACTTACATACCTACATACATGGCTGCATACCAGTAACTACTAGAGTGTGTCACCCCTGTGCTTGAGCTTTGCTACATGCCTCTGCGGGCACTCAAGACCACCAACTCATCTGCTCACCACTCTCTCCGTAGTTTCCGGGGGTAGAGGCCCCTGGGCCGGTTGCTCCCGGAATAAGGAAGGGTCTACATATAGTCGGCTTATGTCGGCTCCATGAATTAAACAAGTTCGACAACTTTCATGTCAACGAGGGTTTGGAAAGATACAGACCCCAACCTTCATTCGTTGATCAAGCCCACCTCCTGGCGAAAGCGTCCCGCGCAGGGCCGCACGGCGCGCTTCAGAGCCGCTTGGTAAAGAGGGGTCTCAAGCCAGCTCCTGCGCAACAGGACTGTGTTTGTCTCTGCGAGAAACACTGGCTCCGCTGGCAAGCACATTATCACCGCCGTGATCAACGTCCTTATCGACTCATCGCCAAAGTCCTTGACATCGTCATCACTGTTACTGTCACCAGCATGGGAGCCAAGTGGCCGCTAAGCCGCGACGTACTGGATGCTTGATGCGATTTTAAAAATAATGTCTAGTACTGCTGCCCAAAACAATATTAGCTCCTCTTCAGCTCTAGCAGCTCCCGCAGATGTCCTCGAGAAAGCTTCGTTTATTTGTATCTTTCGTCTCCGGAAAAAAGGCGGGGGTCTCAAAGCGAACATGGTACCGGGGTACTGTATTTTGGGGTTCTTATAATAAGGGTCCTACTAATTAGGGTACTATATACCAGGCACAGACTGGGCAAGGAACACGGAATGAAGCTGTACACTTTCCCAAGGGCATGCGTGCAATGGCGAGGCTGGCAGGAAAGCCAGCGACACTTACAGCCAGGAAAATCACCACTGATACTGGTAGTATGTCAACATCTAACGGTTAACTCAACCAAGGTAGCTGAAGATGCATATATGCACGTAACATCAAGGTTTATACACGTACATACTTACTTACGTGTGTGTTTGTGTGTGTTATACAGTGTATATGAGTATTCGGCTGACATCTGCTCATAAGATTATTTGGTCAGATAGACGGTCGAGGTTATCGGCAGAAGGCAGCAGTAATAACCTCACGGTTGAGGGCTTCGGTTCCAACATTCGGGCACGGTGTTTTTTTATTGCTCTGCTGTCCTCAAACAAAGCGATGTGCACGAAAACGACATGCTTGTGCAACGCCGGCGGAAGTATATGCTTTCAGAACGCCAGGCATGCAGTGCGCGCACAAAGATGGACGGACGGATGCGCGACGGCATATGCTGCACACCGTGCTCGTACGGGCGCACGTCTGCATTTCTGCGTACTCCGGAAGTACTCCCGGCCTAAAGCCTTGCAAAACCTAGAACAAACAAAACACGTCCGATGATCTCGAAAACCCTGCATGCTGAAAAGGCACTCATGCAAACCCCTGCAAGGGCGGCTGGTCGTGGCCGCAGCAATGTCGTCTGATGAACTTCGAAATAGACGTGCTCCTGCGAAGCCGCGATGGACATAGCGTGTGGTGTGTGGGTGGGCTTCGTGTGGATTTCCGCCATTCCGGCAGTTCGGGTCGCGGATCGGATTCCTGGCTTCAGGATAGACGATCGTGCACGAATCGATGCTAAGGACGCTGGGGAGGTATTGGCAGCATCAGGCAAGCTTGTAATCTTACCGACCGACTTACTCACACACACACATGCAGACACACAGACCTATGTACCCTACGTCCATGCATCCATCCATGCATCCATCCATCCCGTCCGCGCATCCATCCATCCCTCCCTCCCTCCGTCCATCCATCCATCCATCCGTGCATCCGTGCATCCGTGCATCCCTGCATCCGTGCATGCATCCGTCCATGCTTCCATCCATGCATCAATGCATGCATCCATCCGTGCATCCATCCATCCATGCATCGATGCACCCATGCACCCATCCACCCATCAGCCATCCATGCATTGAGCAGGTGTCCTGACAAGGCTCCCAGCGCTCATCGTGAAGAAGCAGCCTAGCAAGGGTGTAGTCCAGAAGGTATAACTAGACACAAGATTTACGGCAGCTTGTTTCTCATGTACCTGGGTATTATACACGAACGCCTGCAGCTCAATATCCAACTGTGTTACCAGCAGTCACTAGCCACTAGCACCTGCAAATGGTGGGTCTGCGAAGTACCCTGGAATCGTTTCCGTCCACCCCAGGCTACGCCTCAATACACAGCGGCTGCCAGGAGATGAAACTTCCAACCGAAGGGGCTCGAGCACAACTCTCAAAGGATTGGCAGGCCCCTATACGACAACGACGGCAAACTGCAACACCAACCCGCAAGACCAGACTAGACCAGACAGACAGACGACACAAACCGGCGCGGGATTGCTGTGGAACAGTTAGAAGAACTTGGCATGCGGAGTGTAGGGCTTTGGCGTTGTCATGTTACGATGCGACGATCGAACAGGAAAGGCGTGTTTCTAATGCAAGACCCCAGACCCTCAACTAGCCCCACGACCCAAAACGAAATCCTGAAAGCTACACCACACAACTATACACAACTGACATCTCCTGAAACCTAAACCTCAAACTAAACACTACACTAAACCCAACAAACCCCAAAGACACTCACAACCCCGAACGCCTACACCGTAACCCCAGAACCCTCAACTGTCGCCAGGGCTCAAGTGGACGCGCAGTTCTAATCCCTCTCCACGAGCCCACAGAGCCGCAAGAGAACGGAGCTCCTGAAGAACAGGAAGGGGCTTTGCTTGGGCTTGAATGTCTAAACTTCGGGGTTGTTTGCTATTTAAACTTTGGGTTTAGAGTTAGGGACAGGGAGGGGTTGAGGAGTGTAGGGTTCAGGGGTCTAGGGATTAGGTTCCGACTCGCACGCTCGCACGGAAGCAAAGGTTCTTCTGGTATGCGTGCTGGCATGCTTGCAAGAGCCTGCAGGCCCTGGATTCGGGTTTCAGGGTACGCCTCAAAACTCCATTCAGCAGACGCGAAGCCACCGCTTCTCTGCTCCCAGTATAGCCTTGCTTCCGGGACCATTTATGACCATACCATAGTGGCCTGAATGGTTTCCAATACTATCCCTAATTAGGGCTCCATCTTGTAATTATAGCCACGATGTATCCCCAAAGCTTTTTCTTATTATCACAGGCCCCTACAAACCCTTACGACTTAGGGAGCAAGGCTTGCAGAGCTCATCGCGGCTTTGGGGTTGGGGCGCCTTACTGGATGTGAGGTATGAATATTCGGGCCCTGAGCTGTAAGGCTTCCTCCAAAAAGGCTGTTCCTAACACAGCCCAAGTCCGAGTCCTTGTCCGACAGACGGAATCCTGAGGGCGCAGGCATCTTCGGGCTCGTGACTCTGGGGTGCTCGGTGGGTGCGGCGGCTGGGATCGGATGCCTAGGTCCCAGGGTTCAGGTCCGCTAGGCTTTGAGGCTGATGACCTCCAGTCCCTCTCAGGAGGCCAGGAAGTGACTGGGAACTGCTTCAGGCACGAACGAGCCAGGTTTGGCCGCTTTTTCGAATCTAAGGACCCTGAACCCCATCCCAAAACCCTTTTTGAAAGCCCTATACACCCTTAAACCCTCAACGGCACTAAACCTTCACCGCCCTGAACCAGAGGTCGTGCACTTCCCAGTCGGGACTTCCACTGCAACAAAGGAGAGGCGAAGGAGAAAGACGTATGGAGGGTCTTGAGCAGTTTTTCTTCTGAGTCGGATAGGATTTGAAAGGAACCTGCATGCGAAATAGGTTGCTCAGCTTTTCTGTCTGAATGTACAAGAACTCTTCCGGATGTCGTAGAAAGAGGCTTTGTATACTGTCCGTGTTCGGCTTTTTCAAGAACAAACCAGTATCCCACGATCCTACCCGAACCTTTTTGCTTCAGCCCAGTTTACACCTGACTTTCGCACCATCCAAGCTCAAAGAAAAGCCCGGCAATCCGGAAAACCCCTTCCTACTTGTCGGGTATCATGGGGAACTCAAGGTTAACCTTTTGGGTTTATATAGGGATTATTATAGGGACTTCACTACCCAAAAAAGGTTAAAGGTTGCCTACTCTACTACTAGGCCTTCTTCGAAGATTGAGCCAAGGATTCGGGAATCCCCGGCAGCATCTTCTGCTTCCGCCATGGCCTGGGCTTCTTGGCGAAGACAAGAAAGCATCGTAAGACCAAACCGATCAAGACGATGCCACTTTGAGTCATGGAGGGCGCTAGAAGAAGCAGGTTATAAAGAAGAGGAAGAAGAAGAAGAAGAAGAAGAAGAGTGGCCCGGAAAACAGCCAGCAAGACACATCAGAACATCAGAACAGATGCTGGAAATGCCGTTGCCACTACAACTGCAGGCGTCAGCAATTTGTGGCCAGCTGCCAGCGTCCGAATGGAGATGCGAGAGCCCCCAAGTTAAAATCCCAGAGGTGGGCCCAGCCGCGGCCGCAAATAACCGCTGGGAAAGCGATGCGATGCCGCTTGGGATGGATGGAGGCCTGCAGAGGATTATGGTGATGTTGTCAGCTATGCCAGTTAAGCCGACTCCAGATAAGGCGGACAGCTACCATAGGGGATTCTGTCATTGAACAACAGTAAGGCATTATTTCATTCTCGTACATGGACGTTGTCGCACCCTGCAGCTTTAACTATGCTTTACTATAACAAGTATGACTTATAACAACCCCGCCTTGCTCTGCTTCTAGATCCCCAACCCCTGAGGCCCCCCGGAGTCCCTGGAGGCCTGCCGGGACTGCCTTGCATCGTCACTGCTGCCAGCGCTGCAGGCAGAGTACCGGCCGCCCGTGGGCCGATGCTTGGCAAGCGTGTTGCCGACTTTTCCTGCGACGGGGCACAGGAGATCGCAACTCAGTGCATTTCAGTGCGCATGCCCGTGCCGTGATGCATGTGCATGCAAGAGAGAGGAAGAGAAAGACACAGAGAGATCTGCTAGTTACTAGTTCACGTCTCGAAGTTCACGTTCAGTCATGTGCACATGGAGACTGTGTGAGAGAGCAGGAGAACGAGAACGGCAATTAGTATCATGTCTGGTTGTGAGGTGCGGTGAGTGATGCTCCGTTGTGCAACGGCAGACTGCAAACTAACAGGTGGGCTCTGCCATCCACTGCCTGCTGCGGCTAGAGGGAGCTCAAATCGAAGGTTCCAGGACTCGATGGCAGTTCATTGCGGCAGCTGCCATGGCGAAAGCACTTTTTGTCAAGGTCCATCAATGATCGGTTGGCGTGGCATGCGTTGCACATTTGCGCATCGTCCAAAGCAAGGTCCAAACGAAGGTTTCGAGTCAACTTCAAGAAGAAGCGCAGAGTGAAGAGTCGCCGAATCTCAAGCATCTTGCCTTGACAGCCGTTTCCGAGACCTTAAGGCTCCTTGACGGTGTCTGTGGTTGGATTTCGTCAAGGCACGGCAGTGGCGGTGCCTTTTTGGTTGCTGCTGGCCTTGATCGTGTGGCCGCCACAGTGACCCTGACCCTCGGTCGATATGCATGTTTTGCGTTCTGCCAACTCGTTCACAGTGACTTTACAGCAGATGTGCAAGCACGCTTTGATCTTGTTCTTTAAAGCTGGTCTATGCTGCATCCCTGTGTCACACACACACACATACACGTACACGCACACACACACACACACACACACAGCCACTAAGTAAGAACTCGCCTTGCGGAGCAGTGCAGCTGCCAGCGGATCAGGGGCCCTTATTGATGGCACAAAGGCTTGCCGCACAGAGCTACTAATGCTGTAAGCCATCCAGCCTAGATGCCCTAAGCCCTCCTACTGCTGCTTCCTTGTCTCATAAGAACTGGTATGACAAGATCTGTGAACATCGGACATTGCAAGAAAAGCCGAGGGATCATTCCCGTCACGCCACTGACATCTGCAACACGAAAGAACCAGATCCGAGATGTCTCGCAATCACGACATATGCGCGTCCCCCTCTGCATAAATTGCCATGTTCTTCAAAGATGGATCTGGGAAACCGTTCCCCAAATACTAACAAGCTCGTCTTATGTTCGGACTTGCCTTGACATGGGCTCCTTCCAACTAACAGCTTGCTATCCTATGTTCGCGCCCGTGACTAAGACCCTCAGGGGCCCCTTGCGTGTGATGGCTGGGTATTCGAGGAGACGTCGACTCAGCCAAGTCTACTCCAGAAATGCCAGCAGCTCGGTGATGACCCTAGCCGAAGAATTACGAATCCAAAGCAAACCCAGAACGAAAGCGTTGGATTCCAAGCATCCCAGCATGACAAGACATTTCTCCTTTGTGTGAAGACAACTTCTAGGTTCTACAATACTACGTATCGGAGTACCCCCCCTTTTATCATAGGGGTACCCTTTTTCCTACTGCTCGGTTTCTAAATTCTGCAAGGCCGCAGGCCCTGGGCCGGCTCCGCAGCCAGGCTTGGCACCAGCCTCCGGAGGAAACCGTGCCACAGGAGACGGTTTAGGGTTTAGGGTTGAGCTGTCGAAGGCTCACGCTTCTGAGACGGCCGGTGTTTGCAATGTGCGATGGCCTTGAGGCTGGGGCAGAGCTTGGCTATGTTTCTCTGGATTGACCTGAGGTGGCTTCTGACCCACGAAACCAAAGTGTGACGCTCAACCGCTCCCCATGGGAAGTTTCGATGTTGCCATGTGATGAGCTCGTTGTTGCTGCAGTTGTCGTGTGCAGTACCATTTCGAGACGCGCGAATGACGCAACGACCATGTCGAACACAGCACACGGACATGCTGGAGTCAAACTGAGACGCTCCACAGCACTCACAATGCCACTGAACTTAAAGAGAAATGCTGCTGCTCACTGCTCAGGTCGGGTTACGTACGCAGTGTGACAGCACAGTTCTACTCGTAAGTTGCGACTAGAGGACTGGCTTTTCTTACTGCCCTGTCTTTGCTATCGATTACTTGAAACCTGTTCCTGTGAAGCCACCATGTATCGGTTGATGACAGCGATGTCCACAGCAACAACAACAACGACAATAATAATGGTGGGTTTTAGCGTGACACCTGCTATCATGACCTCTGGATGGTGTGAATCTTGTTGGCCCAGCACGACCGCCCCTGCCACATTGTACTTGCCAGCAGAAATTGCGATAAGATTGCTACCAAGCATGCTATGTCATACAACCGACCATCGCAACACCAGGCAACATTTTGAATCGAGTACTTCCACTTCCCATTCTACTCCCAGAGCTTGTCGAATTGTTGGGCACATACGATCATCACTAAACGTAGCAGTTCGATTACTTCTGCCTACTGCCATTACTGCTGCGGTGTTGGTAGCTCGCTCCTCTTATTGCCGCGGCTAGTATCCAAAATGGTCGCTTCCATATGCTGCCATCGTTGTCAGTACGGCTTTATGCTCCTGGCTCCTAAATCCGGGTGGTGCCTCAGGGCTGCCAGGAGGAGGCCACGCTGCTCAGGCGGCAGCGCCTGACCTGCACCGATGGAGCTTCAAGAAGGCCGGCAGGCTCAGGGCTGTATACGGTTTCGGGGTTCACTCAGGCGAGGCTTGGTGTGTAGCCGAGTGTAGCCGGTGGAAAGTGAAACTTATGTTCGAGTTTGACGGACGACACACTACGAAGTTAATCCGGATCATATGCATGTATGTTGGCATGAGGAGCCTAATGCAGGTGCTAGGGCTCGGGACGGGTTTGGGGGTTCTAACGGATCTTCAACTTCTCCACACGTCGTGCAAGCCCTTGAATTAAACTAGTCAGCGCCTCTTCGCAGTATGTGGGAGTTTCCGAAAATAGGGGACCCTAACATAGTACCGTAAATAATCGGATCCTTATTATAAGGACCCCAAAACAAGGTACCCTTAATTTTGGGAAACTCCCATGTCTTGCTGCAGGAAGCAGTGCCAGAGCCCGACCCAAACTCCAGCACATCGACTGGACATTCCAAACAACAGCCAAATGAGCCGCCTGAAGCCCAAAACCCCACTATAGGGGCCTAGATCATTACCAATAAAACACATACCAATATGTGACACAATACTATCTTGGGGGTTCCTTATTGTACTTATAGTAGAATGGGCCCCAAAATCATATTCAAATTATACAAATTATTCAGGCCCCTACGTGAAAGTTCTACAAACCCCAGCGTCCCAGAGCTAGCTGGGGCTTTTAAAGCCCTTGAAAAATATTAGTAAATAAGACCCTCTTACGCCCAATAAGGGAAAAAATAAAATGTCCCAAAGCCCTACCCTAAACCCTAAACCCTACCTAGCCTGCAGCCAGGAGCTTGCGCTGGCTCGGGGCAAGAGCTCGGAGCCGGTCCGCCAAGGCCTCGCGCACAAAGGGCAAGTTCTTGCGACGCATTGGGTAAACCCTAAACCGGTTTAGGGTTTGGGGATTAGGATTTTTTTTAGGGTTTAGGGTTTAGGGATTAGGATTTTGTTTAGGGTTTAGGGTTTAGGGACTAGGATTTAAGGCTTAGGGGAGCCTGAATGAACACGGGGCTTTGGGATAAAAGCATCTTCCAAAAACCCAGTGACAAGAAGGAGATACAACTACTATATACCTACCCAGAACCCTCCTGTGTCAGGGCTCAGGCTTCGGTTTCTTCTGAAGCCATAGCACATCCCCAGGGACCGCTTGCGACTGACTGTGCAGCTGCCGACATTCAAGTCGCAAACCTGAAGCAGTCCTGATCCGGAAAAGGAGCGGGAATAAGCTAGCACACTGCATCTATCTGCCCGACCGCGCCGCAATCCAAAAGCCTGACAACATAGGAAAACATAGTTCCTGTCTACTTGCTCAGTAGTGTTACTACTGTTCTTACTGGTATGGTGATTATGACTAATAGTAGTTATTGTCGTCGTCGTGGTGGTGTCGTAGCAGTGGCAGTAGCAGTAGTCGTCGTCGTCGTTTTTTGTCACCCACTTGGCACGCCAATGACAGCTCTGCGGGGACTTAAAGGTTCACAAGTCACAAGAGCATCCCAGCCTGCAGGAAAACAACCACAACAGAAGTTAAAGCCACGAAGTACGCCGGGATGCTACTTGATCTGGGAAATGGTAGGAGACTCACATCGGGATGTGTCGAAGAGAGATCCACACAACCCCAAAATTAAAACAAATAACCCCGACAACGCTTCAACGTCCCCGACATGAGCACGAGTTTCGACAACTAGGTTTTGTACACGCGTTGTTTGAAAAGGTATGAGTCAGACTGAGCACAAGTTCCATGCCGGCACGTGTGGTTTTGCGACGTCGTAGTAGTAGTAGTAGTAGTAGTAGTAGTAGTAGTAGTAGTAGTAGTAGTAGTAGTTAGCAGTAGTGGTAATTACAGTAATAGCAACAGCAGGAGTAGTAGTAGTTGTTGTTTGTTGTAGTCCCATTATCCCTCAAACCCAAAACTGCACACTGATGCAGGGTTAGGGCCTGTGGACCTTCTGCTGAAGTTTAGGGTTTAGGGTTTAGGGTTTACCTCAACGTCACCCACGCTTGGTAATCTAGCTTCTGGGAGGTGGAGCCAGTAAGAGACCACGAGTTTTTTTGAGCTTACGCCAAATGGCCTTCATTTAGAGTCCTTACACTAGAGCATTTTATGATGTTTGGGATTCTCGCCTTCAACGCAGCCATCGTGAACTAAGGAAAAAGCGCTTCACAGCTCTCCATTGCAGAAGTGATCCTAACCTCAGGGTGTTGGGGCATCTGACGATATACTTATTATGTGGGGCTGTGTGGGAGCCTTGCTTCTGACTGTTGTCTGCTTCAGACAAATATCCGAACTTGCAGGCGCCCTTTGCCTGGCTCTGCTGCTGCAGATCATCCTCTTCCTCGATCCGGCTATCTACATCGATCCGTCGAGTGCGGAGGTGGTAACTGCGAGGATTTGGGAGAATATGGCTCTATGTATGCATGTGTGTATGTGTGTACGAAAGCATGTATGTGAGTAGCCTTTGGTAGGTAGGCCAGGCATGCAAACTATTTATGGATGTATATTCAGAGAGAGAGAGAGAGAGAGAGAGAGAGAGAGAGAGAGAGAGAGAGAGAGAGAGAGAGAGACAGAGAGAGAGAGAGAGACAGAGAGAAAGAGAGAGAGAGAGAAGCACAAAGACAGGGGCGGCGGTTTAAGCGATTGCAGTTTCGAGACCCGGTATCTGCACGCTTTGGAGGAATTAGTTAGGGCAGTTTCAGAACTCAGACCCTCAAAGGGCAGTTCTGAGAGACCATAGGTGTGTTCCTGGATTCGTCATCACAGAGCGTTCAAGGCTAGATGCCGCTGAACTTGTCTTCGCACAAATGGGGACCTTTGATGCAAATAGAGGCTCCCTTGAGGCCTGGGGTAAACTGTCCGTGCGTCGCCATTTTCCGTTATTTATTCGGAAGTTCGACCCTTTTCATCAGGCAAGTGCTCTCATGCACCCGTGAGCCTGAGGGACTGCGCAAAGGCTCCCTGACGTGCAATGCCACCTATCCTCCGCGTGCCTCCATCAACTCAAGCCCTAGCATTGTCCAGGCTGCTGAAAAAGATCTCCAAAACGGAGCTAATTACCAGATATCATTAAATTACCTACTGGGGCTGAAGGTCTTGGGCGGACAGCACAGGCGCTGCGTCATCTCGCGATCTTCCCCCAGTAAATCCCGTGAGCACTCCTCCACCGCTGCGCCGGCCACATGCCGCGCGACCCCGGCCAATGCAGCGGCAGCCGCTGCAGCATCCTTTCACTTGCTGCTGCAGTACCGCTGGACTTCCCACGCACGGAATGCTCTGAGACTGCCGCAATGGCATTAGACTTACCAAGCCGCGTGCGCGTGGCCATGCAGGCATGTGCCACCACGTGTACGCATCTATGTCTCCATATGTGTTCGCGTGTATGTATGTATGTATATATGTATGTATATGCATCTTATGTATATTCTGTAAATGTATATGTGGATGCATGTGTACGTCTATGTGTATGTGCATGTGTGTATGTATGCGCATGTGTATGCGTATATGTATATGTATATGTATATGTATGTGTAGATGCATGTGTATGTGTAAACGTATGTAAACGTATATGCTTGTGTACATGTATTGTACGTGTACGTGCACGTGTAGGTGTGTATGTGTGTGTGTGTGGGTGACTGCGTGTATGTGTATGTGTGTGTGTATGTGTATGCGTGTGCAAGCGTGCAAGTGTGCGGGGGTGTAAGTGTGTTGGTGTGTATTTGGGTATGTGTGTATGTCTACATGTCCATACTATGTATGCATGCATCTTTGTATGTACGCATGTACGTATGTACGTATATAAGTACATGTAGTGTATATGTATGCATGTATGTCTGCAGGCATGTATACGCATGCATGTGAGTATGTACGTTTTCGCATAGCCTGCTGGTCTGCACGCGCGTTTGACTGGTAGAAGCACGAGGTCTGCCAGTTTCTCTTGCGTGGGCCTATTATTTTCGAGGTTCCACTGTATTTCTGCCGGAGAAACGTGTTTCAGATTGAACCTTCTCGAAGGATACGTGTGTTCCTGCGCGGGCTGGCATCTCCGATCATACTTCTGAGCCTACTTCAGGAATCTCTCACATCTCAGCCGCGCGAGAGCGCAAGGACCTAAAGTTCCGACAGACCATGTGGGTAGTTCTCCAAAATGACAGCTCTGTTTTAGATCCCCAAATAGTAGGAAGGACCCTAAATAGGACCCTACTTTGGAGAACCACCCACATCCCACAACTCCCGACTGCCCTGAGCTCGGAATCCGTGAAAGCCAAAGGGTCGGGCCGATACCTCGACAACTACCTGGACCCTAGGAAACCTGCGGTTGCTTACGATGATTTCCTGACATCATAAGTCCTCTAACAGGATGAGTCCTTAAACAGCTAGGTTAATGTAGGAACCTGATTAAGAAACCTTGGGCCTTTATTAGAGTTCCTTATATGAATTCCATGAATCCGAATCCTACGATTTGGGGGTTCTAGGACCAGGGTTTCTTGATCAGGTTCCTAGATTTTGGGGGGGTTAGGGTTAAGCTCCAGGGCTTCTTGCATGCTCAGAACCTGAACTCGGGATGCCCGTGAATGGACTAAAGAAATAAACTCGGGATTTTTTGTTCGACAAGTCTGCCGGAACCCTCCCCCCCCCGTCCCGATTTCTTGGGCTTTGGGTGTAGGCTTTTTGTTGTACACCTTTCCCAGAGCCATCTAGAGTGCTTAAATGCGTCCGAGGCACCTCGCGGTTCCCACGGCCAACTGATGCAGCCGCTCCCATTCAGCACTGAACTTCCGAAACGGGCTGCCAAGATCAGTCGGCTTTTCTTAAGGTTCTGCAGGGGAAGTCTCATGAGTTTTCAGGGTTTGGAGCATCATTTTCCCCTCCCGCATGGCTGGGAGATCATGTTTCGAAAGGCTTGGCTCGACATCTCGCGGTTACCTTGCATGCCTACCGCATACATGGCATACAATAATCAATCGTATCCGGTCTTCTTGCAAAATCCCGAGCCCCAGGACTTTTTACCCTTTTTACATCCAGGCCTCTATAAACTGTTGACGGATGACCCCTCAAGCCCGCAACATGAACCGCCCTAGCCGTTTGCCAGCAGCCACAGGCTTGCCGCTGTGAGCCAAATTCCGTCGGAGACTTTGGTACTGAGCACCAATATGACACGGGATCAAAACTAGGGCTATCTTGGGGTCCCTCCCAAAGATCATTTTTTACGGGGGCGTGCACGAGAAGGTGTAGGGGTTTCGCACGGCGACTCTTCAAGTCATTTCTGCCTTGTATTTAGGGGTAGTAGTCTACTCAGGGCGTTTTTGCGAATATAAGACAGGTTGACCCTAAACCCTGAACCCTGTAAGGTTTCCGTTTTCTCATGCCTTGTCCCGGAGAAGATACGACCAGGAGACCTTGCTACATGCGAACCTCGCCCCAGACAGAAGCAAAGCCTTAGGGGCTGAGTACCCAAGCTCAAAAAAGGCTAACCTTTGGAATCATAGTAGGATTATAGTAGGATTATAGTAGGGTTATAGTAGGAGTATATAAGCCCCAAACGGCTAAAGCTTACCTACTCAGCCCCTAAGAAGCCAAGAAACCCGAGAGCTCAAACACGCAACGCAGAGTCCCCGCCACTCCGCCACCCTGTTGGGCACGACTGTCTCGTTCGCTTTACATGTGCGCTTTGGGGTTTACGCTCTCGCAGCTCGGACACAGCCAGAGTTCTCGGGGGTTTAAGGGTATAGGGTAAATTACTAAATTACATGTTTCAGGGCGATTTCGGATGTGCATGGATATTGTGCGTGTGTGTGTGTGTGTGTGCATGTGTGTCTGTGTATGTGCTTGCTTCTACAGCTGCAAGGTTTGAAAACAGCAAGGGGGGTCGTTTGACAACACCACCTTCTAACAGTGATTGCACCTTCTAACAGTAATAGGGAATGGGGGAATGGATCCCTGTAGTGGTCCCTTTATAATTCCCAAAATCCCATTCCCTACTAAGAACCAGACAGAAGAAGCCCTAAACCCTCTTATAGACCTGTTTATAGTACCCTTATAGATCCCTTATAGGAGCCCTTATAGAGTCTAATCCCCTAAAATAGTCTGCCTCGGGCTCCCGAGTCCCCATTTTGAGCCCCGATGAGCCATGACCAAATGTGGGAGTTTCCGAAAATCAGGAACCCAATGCAGTACCCTAAGTAACAGGATCCTTATTATAAGGACCCCAAAATCATGCACCCCTAATTTTCGGAAACTCCCATATACTATAGGGGCCTTACTAATTACCTATACTGTGTTGGGGGCTCCTTGTTATGATAATAGTATAATATACCGCCATAAAGGCGGAAAAAATATAGGGACCTTAACAATTGTGAATATGGTTTTGGGGGTTCCTTACTGTAGTTATAGTATAATATGTCCCTAAACCCTATTCTAATTATTAAGGCCCCTACAGTAGCTATTGGGAACCCACTTCGTTCGCCCAGTGGCTGTACGTGCCCGGATCGCAGCGATCGCAAGTTGGATAGCCCATCCTTGCAATCATCCCGGCTTCTCAAGGGTGTCCACATGCATGCTAGTTGGGAGTTTCCGAAAATAGGGGACCCTAATATAGTACCCTAAAATAGCAGGATCCATAAGGACCCCAAAATAAGGTGTCCCCTAATTTGGAAACTCCCACATCTTGAGTCCGGAGGCTTTTGCATTTATCCCAAGCCACGAAAATTTCAATCCAAGGTGTTAGTCGATAATGTACCCCCTATTTTCGGAAACTCCCAGTTTGTCTTGAGGAGCTATCTACATCTTACGAGTCCTACGGTTCTGAAGCCACCACCTTCCCCTTAGCTCGGAGAGATGTGTTTAAATTGTGCCCCTAAACATGGGGCTTTCCACTGCGTCAACTTGCTGGACCCTCGGCAGGCTGAAGGAGTCACACGTAGAACTCGAACCTATCATTCCAGTGATACTGCTCATTCCCGCAATCTTCCTTGCACTACTTCTGCACCGTTAGCAAATTACATAAAGAATCCGTCAAAACAGGAGAAGGCTACAGCAGAAGTAGTTAGTCGTGTTCAACCTCGCTCACTTGGGGCCGCTGTGCAGCTTCAACTTGCCTCATCATGCAGCGCCCTAGACTTTAGGTCCTTTTGCATCGGGCCTTTACCACCGCCCGGTAATCCCCACACTCGCTCTAAAGTCTAAACCTCGAACACGACATAAGAACCTTGGCTCGCGTTCTCGACTTCCGGGGTTTGTAGCCGGCGCGCTCGAGCCCTAATACTTGGCAAAATTCCTCTCATCCTAAACTTCCAGGGAAAGCTGCATGATCCTAGGTTCCGGGATCCACGCAAGAGGTTGGCACCCCAAGGCCCCAGCTCACCAGCATATCTCCCAGGTTTGCATCGGCTGCATTGGGTGCTCCCTGACCTTGTCAGGCTCAGACTACGACAAGACTGTCAACAGCCTCATCTACTCTCTCGTGTGCGGGTCCTGAGCAGCAAAGCCGTGCGAACACTGCGTCGTCCATGATATCGCAGCCGAGCTCTCGACTTGTTGGTCCAGTGGCCCACGGCGCATTCCTCACATTGCCAACTACCTGCGCAAGCTCACACAGGAGGTAAGCAAACCTTGTCAAGATGATCATTGGTCGGCCAAAGCAAGGAAAGCTTGTTCCAAAGGATGGTCCAGTCTAGCAGCCTTGCGACAGCATCGTACTATCAGGTCTGGTACCTGACGGGGAAAGTCACCCCGTCACCAGGTGGGAACCATGCCGCTCCTTCACATTTAGATGGGGTGGTCGACCGATCCGGCTGAAATGCAGAAATCGCAACAGCAACGACCTAATAAGCCACAACAAACGTGGCTGTAAGCTGGTACAGTAGTAGTGGCAGCATTGTCCGTACCCCAGGTGTTTGCCAATGTGGTCATTGAAGGTCACAAGCTGATGAAAAAGGAAGCATCCCTCTCAGCCGTAGCCCCTGGGCCTTGAAGATCGGAATAGGTGCCGGGCTCGCATGTCTTGCAGAAGGGGCTCGACATCAGGTCAGAATAGTTTCCTGGCAGCCCCGCAATGCTGCAGAGTCGGGCGCATGTGTCTAGAGGTCTGATGATCTCCCTAGCATGTTCTGCAACTCCTCTCTCATAAATCTGACAATCGCCCTCGCATGGCCTCTACTGCCATCCCGTCACAGATCATGTCTGTCTTTGCCCACAGCGATGTACCACTATGACTCAAGAGCCAGCTGCAAAATCTTATCATCTACCGTCAGTGGTCGACTGTACATCACTACGTACTACTGGGCTCCTTTTCTCTTTAGGAATAAGGCCAGAGAAACTTCACCAAAACAGGCTCGAGTTGGAATTCCTGACAAGTGCACTACCACCACCACCACCACCACCACCACCACTACTACAACCACTACCACTCCCACTGCCACTACCACTACCACTACCTCTACCACTACCACCACGACTACTACTACTACTACTACTACTACTACTACTACTACTACTACTACTACTACTACTACTACTACTACTACTACTACATTAGGCCTTATTTGAGGCCATGTTTTTCCTGCTTTTAGGACTTCCACGACTTTGTTTGAGGGCCTGGATGTGTTGGTATACGTCTTTATCTCTTTAAACAAGGACCATGCAGACCCCAGCGCCTTAACGACCCAAAATACAGTCACAACACCTGTCTTATATCATCATACTCATCAACATCATCATACTCATCAACTCATCATTGACCTGGGGTGGGGGGGTGGAGAGGGGGGGACACGACATCATCGGGGCATCATCATCACCACTCTTGATGCACCAGGAACCTAGCTTCGTCACCATCGCCACAGACCGCATCAATATCATCGGAAGCACGGGCCCGATTATGCAACCACTCAAACAGGAAGCTTGGGAACATGTGGACTCCGGACTCGGTTCGCGCGATTTAACTCAGACTACATCTGAAACCATAAACCCGAAATCCTATACCCTAAACCCTTTCTGCCAGCCTGCTGGGCAAGGCAAACAAGTGGTTGCTGCGTGTTCAGATGCATAGTGGCCGAAGTCACACTCGATGCAGCCTGACATTCCTTGGATAGAAGCAGAACCGGTACTGTTAAACCCAGTCCGCTGATTGCAAGGCCAAGTAGCAAGACTGATTGATATGTGAGGTAGTGCTGCAAGTCGCAGTTGCAGTACTAGTAGTAGTAGTAGTAGTAGTAGTAGTAGTAGTAGTAGTAGTAGTAGCAGTAGCAGTAGTAGTAGCAGTAGCAGTAGCAGTAGCAGCAGTAGTAGTAGTAGTAGGTCGTCGTCGTGGTAGTAGTACTAGTGGTAGCAATAGCAGTAGCAGCAGCAGCAGCAGCAGCAGCTGCAGCAGCAGCAGGAGGAGGAGGAGTAGTAGTAGTAGTAGTAGTAGTTTTTGGCTCCCACTTGTGGGTTTCGCGCGGATCCCGCTCTGCAGGTGGAGTCTGGCTCCTCGCGTGGAAGCCAAAAACTACTACTACTACTACTACTACTACTACTACTGCTACTACTACTACGACGACTACTACTACTCCTACTACTACTAGGTGCGTAGCGGCGCAGTGGAAGACTAGTAGAAGCGCTAGTAGTCGCGGATGTCGTCGCCAGACATAAACTACCGCACAACACAACAGCTGGAAAAAACCGATGGCGATTATGACACGGCAACATGCAGCCATTACAAGAGAAACATCATTGCATGTCACAGGGAACTGAACATATGGGGTTGTGCGAACATATATTATATATATATAGATATATATATATATATATATATGCGCCTACCTATATTTATATATAGTCCTTCCGTGCAGCTGCCACGCATCGCAAGGCGGCAATCTCCTTCGCAAGAATGAAACCATCCAAGCTTCCTGGTTGGTCTTGGAAACTGCCAGGATGGCACTTCAAGCAAGCGGGCATGCCCCTGATTGGCGCATAAGTCCTTGGACTGTCATGACATGCCACGGGTGTAGGGGAAGTGTGGAGTTTGGAGTTAGGGGCGCAGCCGCGGCCGTCAGGTCCTCCGAGAGCAGACACAATCAGACTGCAATGATGTAGCCCACATTCGAAATCCCCAGACCCTCCGAAACTTCACTGCTTGAAATAAAACATCTGAAGCACATTGTTTTAGAATGAAGCTATCCGTCAGGCAACATGAAGCAACGACTAGAACCTAGAAAAAGCAAGTCCTGCTTCAAGATTGGGAAAAGTGCACAACTAAAAGGCGTTCGTCAGGAGAAGGGTTCCGAAAAAAGCCTTGCAGCCTCTGCAGTAACCATCAATAGCGAAGTGACCCGGGCTCACATGGCTCGCACTCCAGAGTCTCTATGGAGGAGATTGTGGCGCGCCGCGCATAGCCTGCACTCTTCGTCAAGGCGCTGTCATTTGCGATTGTGTGTTCGCATGTGTAAACATGTCAAAGCTTGTGACTATGCAAGTCCCGATGCAGAGAGCTTACACATGACACTCGACATTCGATGGTATCCGAATTCTGTGCACGCATGAACCTGCGTGTCCATGTAGGAATACCGTACCGGTGCCTGTATCTACACAGACGTCTCCCCTGTGCATCACGGGGAGAGATGCATTGGCATCATGATACTTTTCTCCGGTAAGGAAGATGCCTCATGTGGAACTTGGACTTAGTTTGGACTTTACTTCAGATGAGGCGCTTGTTCCATATAGCTTCAACAAGAAGGCCAAGATACGCCTACCAAATCATTTCACGGAGCCCTTTGTACACTCACACCTTGCTTTCATTGCACCATATTGCGCCACTCGCATCACAAATGCAACAGACAAGTGTCGAGTCTGTGCGGGCTCGCCCTTCCGCGGGGTGTATTCTTTACTCTTAGTCTTAGTCTTGGTTTCCATGCGATGATGACTCCTCCACATGTACTTACCTCTTCCCATAGCACTCAGTCCGAAGTTGTTACAGCCAGCAGCAGCGAACCTGCTGTTGACTTTGGTGGTCTTCTACGGGTCACCGAGCACCCTCTCAGCAACCACCGGGCCAATGGAACTGAACCTGATTGCTCCCTGCACTCTCATTGGCACAGAGGGTGCCTGGCTCGCAGTCCGTCATCGCCCCGCGAAGTTGTGGGACGAAGGTTGGTGAGTCGACGGTGCAGGGCGGATCTTGTTGGGTGGGGCTCGTCTAGGCCGAGGGCGTGAAGCTGTCGGAAGTTCGTCTGGGTTTGTACAGCTGCCTCGATGAATCAATGCAGTTCCCACAAAACTCTGATAAAGTACCTGCGCCTAAAATATATGAAGCGAGATGAGCCGACTGACTAGAAGTGGCTAGTGCTGGATACAGCGAAAAACCCTCTCCGGCCAAAGCACCAAATGGTTCGAAAGCCCTGGACTGTCGTTGTTGAGGTTTGGGTCGGACTTGTCACGTGTCCGTGCTAGGAGCCGTGCAACATAAGCTGCGGCTAGGTGAGCTAGTGAGGCAGTCCTGGACCGTCACTGATTTGGGTATTATCCCAGGCGAGGTATTGCCTGCGATCAGAACGGAAGCCACGAGACACGTCAAAGTGATTGGGAATAGCGAGGGCAGACGACGATGATGCACCGACGACTGTGACTGTTTACTGCCGTTGCTACTGCTTAACCTTCTGCTGCTACGACTACTACGATTGCTACTACGACGACGACAATGACTGCCAGCATTCTGCTGATGGCTATTGCTGCTGGTGCTACCCCGTCGACGACGACAGCCATTGATATTGCTTCTGTCTACTACAAGCTTACTCACGCTCTAACGACGAGAACGTGACTCGACGGCCAGCTTCGAAACTTCTACTTGCAGATGCAGCGACTACAGCAGGGTCAAAAGGCGCACCGTAAAGCCGATCTTGGAAACCGGGCTGCCGCAGCAACTTCTTTTGAGCAATGCCCGCTGCATGCTCTTGGCTTCGGGCTTCTTAGCCCTTTGACGGCCCCGGCATTAGGGAAGAGCCCCGAACCCTTAGTCAACTTGGTTCGATGTACCCCCATAATTGTTCTTGGGATTCATAGGGAGCTTCTGACGAGCTGGGGGCCCATAACAACTTTCCCGAAGCCAGGGCCCAGGCCGCTAGAGACCCTAATGGCACTAAACACAACAACGCTCAGACTGATTGAGGCATGGCAACCTCAGGACCTGCAGGACGCTGCGGCTCGGAACCACTGGGATTGCGGGGTTTTGCGGGAGAAAGACTCCGCCGAAGACTTCAAGGCCACTAAACTGTGTCTATGACGGCTCGAGCTATCAACTGCAGGTTTGAATGAAGTCTGAAGTCGCGGGGTTCAGGTCGGGACAAACCCAAAGTCTTCCAAATACTCGTGAATCTTCAGAATGCCACAAAACTGAGCTGCCAATCCGTCTACACTCCTTCCATCCTTGCCCGACGCCCAAAGCCGTGTACCCCACGGATTCTGCAGGTTGACCATTTCCCCCAATTACTTTATAAGGAGCAGCACACAAAACGTGTAGATGCCTGTAGGTTCAGAGAACGGAACCACAACCCAATCTGTAGGTCCCTGCACTCCTTAATGTTTCGCAACTTGGCGCAGTCAGGTCGCACGACGAGGCCAGCTGGCGCTCTGACTGTTTTGACAGAACCCACACAGTAATTAATGCGTATCATGGCAATGAACAGTGGCAAAGGAAGTTACACAACACTGTGCAAGATGTGGCCGTGATGCAAACGATTGTCATAACCATTGGACATGTTCTGTTCAGTATGAAATAAGAGCCACTCGCACGATACGTCAGCTCTGCGAGAAGTTCTTGAGCGCCAACCTTCTTCTGCTATGCTCTGAGTCTTGGACCTTGCAAGAGTTTATTCAAAACGATGGGCCCGGATATGGAGATGAAGCGAAGGGTGCAAACCGAGGCTTTGCGAAGGGCCCTCTTTTGGGATGTAGCTCCCCACCTTAATTTACTGTGGCCGGTGGGTTCATTAAGGTATATGCAGACCCATTTTGACCACCTGGTCTCAAGTCTAGCCATATGAGACCCCTTGTGCATCCAGGCATGTTTCGACACAGAGACCCCTAGACCCGTAAAAAAAATAACTTTACATGGACACCCTGTCCCGAGTCAATGACCGAGATTGTTTGAAGGGTCTTCGAAACATCTTCACTGAGTCTTCACTTCTTCGATGTAATTACAGAGTATTAGTACAGTTACTACAGTGGTACTTCTGGCCGGTGTGCAGGATCTTCCAGCCAGGTTACATCAACTCTCCGAGATACTTGATTTCCTGAACCATTAGCTTTCACGAAATAATTGAGGCTCCTTTTCTGAGGCTCCTACACCTTCTGAACCCTATGCCCTAAACCTTTAACCTTCATCCTTAAACCCTTCACCCATTTTGCCCCACCCATCGCGACGACATCTCACTCACCCAGGCCAGGATGGAGGAGGCAGACGACAGAGTCTCTTGCGCTTTGAGGCTTTCGGGGTCTAGGGGCTGAGGGCTTCTTTTTGCCCCCGCGTAGCTAAGGGCTTTAGGGTGTAGGGTTTTCACACTCACACTCGGACAAGCCCGGCTACGGTTTGGGGTGTAGAGCTGAGGGCTTTTTTGACACTCACACTCGGACACCCTCAGCTTAGGGTCTTCATGTCTGGGATGAAACTAGGTTTCGGATTTTGGGGCGGAGCCGGATGTGAGTAGGCCTTGAATATCAACTAATTTGAAGCTCATGTTGCACAGGGTTTACGAATGTAGGATTAGTGTCGGCAGGTTACGAGCTGCCGGTGTGGAACAGGACATCTCGACTTTGCTCCGCGTGGTTAAACCTAGCTGGAGCCCTCTTATGTAGATTGCAGGACCGTCTTGTTCATATGGGGTTTGACAGCTGGGAGAGGGGGGGCTTTGCCATAGTCTTGGCGCCTGCCGTTCGTCTACTCTGCACAGAAACACTGACATGTGCCAGGCTTCATGTGGAAAATTGCCCACGCCATCGATCCTTCCTAAACTATGCAGGGTGCAGGGCTCGGGAATTAAGACCTCAAGGCTGACCACACTAACGTCGGATTTTTGAGGTGTGGCCCACGGCCGCAGCAGGGGCAGGGGGTGGAGGAGAATTTCTCCCTAAGGGGCTGAAGTTCAGGGCGGATCCACCCTGGTTAAAGGGTAGCGGTGCCCCAGACTTTTCAGATCTTGGAAACGAAGAGCCCCAGCTGCTGCAGGCTCTCGGGCCTGCATGGACATTGAATCGACTGGTTCTGGCATCTCGACGCTAAGCATGTATGTCATGAACTGTTTGGCTGTTTCACTGAGATCGACCGCATGATTGTATCTGTTACTGTTATGGTTGCTGCCATGTTGTTGTTGCGTTCTCGCAACTCGGACTCTGCCAGACGATGTTGTTAGTGCTTCGTGCGCCCTTTTCTATGTTGATGCTATTAGACATTATTGCTTTTGTCGCTTGATTATCGGCTATCTCTTGTAATGTCCCAGGCTCGTATTATTGCTATTCTTCTTTTCTCCTTGTAGTACTGAGACTACGAAAATGGGTACTATTTACAACTACGACGAGTACTAATGTTAGTGTTGGTGACATTGGGACAGCTGTTATTGTTGTTTGCTATCTTATGACTATGATAACTAGCTGCGATAAATATACAGTTCTGAACTGCGGCTATTGATTGTTCAAAGCTAGTGCTAATAACACTGCGACATATGAACACCT
This sequence comes from Symbiodinium sp. CCMP2592, assembly GCA_905221615.1. NCBI lineage: Eukaryota > Dinophyceae > Suessiales > Symbiodiniaceae > Symbiodinium > Symbiodinium sp. CCMP2592. The sequence continues at coordinate 744,056 of CAJNDT010000102.1, read as the reverse complement.
CTCCTACTAACTTACTCGAACGTGAGTAAAAGTAGGAGTAGGTAGTAGGTAGTAGTAATAGTAGCAGGTAGTAGTGAACGTCGTCGCCGGCGTCCTCGTCGTCGTCGTAATAGTAGTTAGTAGCAGTAGCAGTAGCAGTAGCAGTAGCAGTAGAAGTAGCAGTAGCAGTAGCAGTAGCAGTAGCAGTAGCAGGAGCAGCAGCAGCAGCAGCAGCAGCAGCAGTAGTGGCAGTAGTAGTAGTAGTAGTAGTAGTAGTAGTAGTAGTAGTAGTAGTACTACCAGCAGCAGCAGCCGTAGCAGTAGCAGTAGCAGTAGCAGTAGCAGTAGCAGTAGCAGTAACAGTAGCAGTAGCAGTAGCAGTAGCAGTAGCAGTAGCAGTAGCAGTAGCAGTAGCAGTAGCAGTAGCAGTAGTAGTAGTAGTAGTAGCAGCAGTAGTAGTAGCAGTAGTGATAGTAGTAGTAGTAGTAGTAGTAGTAGTAGTAGTAGTAGTAGTAGTAGTAGTAGTAGTAGTAGTAGTAGTAGTAGTAGTAGTAGTAGTAATAGTAGTGGTAATAGTTTTTTTGTAACCCACCTCGCACGTAGTAGTAGTAGTAGTAGTAGTAGTAGTAGTAGTAGTAGTAGTAGTAGTAGTAGTAGTAGTAGTAGTAGTAGTAGTAGTAGTAGTGGTGGTAGTGGTAGTAGTAGTAGTAGTAGCAGTAGCAGTAGCAGTAGCAGTAGCAGCAGCAGCAGCAGCAGCAGGAGGAGGAGGAGGAGTAGTAGTAGTAGTAGTACTAGTACTAGTAGTGGTGGTGGTGGTGGTGGTGGTGGTGGTGGTGGTGGTGGTGGTGGTGGTGGTGGTGGTGGTGGCAGTAGTTGTGGCAGTGGCAGTAGCAACAGCATTGGCGAGAGCAGCCGCAGTCGCAGCAGCAGCAGCAGCACCAGGAGAAGCGGTCCTAGTAGTCTTCGTCGTCGTCGTAGTAGTAGTAGTAGTACTGATAGTAGTGGTGGTAGTAGTAGTCGTAGTAGACGTTGCCGCAGTAGCAGTGGTGGTGGCGGTGGGAGCGGTCGCGGTCGTGGCGGTGCTAGAGGCATGTAGAGGTAAGTGGTAGTGGTAGTAGCAGTGGTACCAGTAGGGGTTCGCGGGTGGTTCTTCGGCGTGAGGCTGCACCAGTTGCAAGAGCGCATGTCCAGGGAAAGAACTGAAGTCAGAAGCCCTCAAGGTTTAGGAACGAGGAAGACACGTCTTGTGGACCTGCTTGGCACCGTCTCGCTTCCATGTCCCTCTGTGCGCTTGATGTTCTGACATCCCGAAACCCTGGAGCCTCCGGAAACGTCCCGCCATCCCTCCAACGCGATGCAGCTTGCAACTACCCTCGACTCAGCCGGAGGACAAGTTGCCCAGCCTTACAAAGTTGTCCGACAGCCGAAGCAGCGTGAGGCCGTGCATCGCATCTGACCCTGGAAGTCGCTCGAGCTTACGAGTGGGGGTTGCCCCTTCAACCCGACACGCCCCATGAGTCAAGCCTACATGGACCTCTTGCGAATCCTTACGTGGAGTGAGGAAAGATTTTCCTTTTTCAGAGCCACTGAACTTCTGCTATATAGGTTTAAAGGTTTCGGGTGTGGGGCTCAGTGGTTTAGTCTCTTTTGCCTGCGTGTATATAAGCGACAGCAGTTCAGATTCAGATATCTCGGACTTCATAACTTTAACAATGTTGACGGGGGTGCTCGGGAAGTGCTGGGCACGCGCCTGGAGAGAAACTTCGGATTTGCTTCTCCATCTGCTTGAAGGCCCAGTCGCCGGTAGCGATGTCAAACTCCAAGGCATTCTCACCTTCCAGGAGCGAAAAATCATCAGGAGGAGGATGTCAAGCTTACGCGTCGCTTTTGCGTGCGACCTGGTGACTCCTCATGATTGGAAATACGAACTGAAACTTATCATCTGCAGCAAGCTGTTTATGTTACAACGACAGGCTTTTTTGAGAAAGTATTTACAAATCGCTGGCTCCAGATTCTGAGGGGAAGCTTGTAGAAGCAATGCTTCAGGCGTTCAACGCAGCCCACCTGCGAGGGGCACCTGGTGGAAAATGCAAGCTTTGCGCACTTGCGCGATGAGGTCCTGCAAGGAGAGGCTCGGCTTCCTGTAATATGGGGCCTTAATAACTACCTATACTACAGTATTTTGGGGGCTCCTGAATATAGTTATAATAGAATGGGCCCGAAAACCCCGTTCTAATTATTAAGGACCCTATAGAAGATTGGCGATCTGCAAGGTGTTTTGACAGGCAATGCTCCGATCCCCCTTGCGATGGTAGATCTCAAAATTGAAAGACAAGGCCTATCGGGGCATCGAAAAGCTAGAGGAGTCTGGCTCGCGTTGCCTGACAAGCACGACGGATTCCCCAATATCAGAACAGACACCACTGCGAAAAGCAAGACCAACTCCCCGACAGAATGCTTCCGGAAACCCTGATTGGCCAACGCCTCTGGTGCGGAGAGAGCCTTTGGCACACCACCTCGAAGCTCAGATCATCATAAATTCCAAGGTTTTGGGTCCGGGGATGGCCGGGGTAAAGGGGGGGGGAGCGTGACAAATGCTCAAGCCCAAACCGGCCAAAGAAACAGACTAGAACCCGACCAGCTCGGAACTTTCTCACAAGAGGCCGTTGGAGTCGTTTGTCATCTCCATGCAGGTGAAATTGAACAAGATGGGCCTGGCGCACCGAAACTCTCTGACTCTCAACTGCTTTACATTGACATCAAGACTCTGTACCCGGGCCAGGGTTTCGACGCTCACACTTGCACAAGGCAGGCAAGGCTCCACATAGTCCTTTGGGTTTAGGGGGGCTCATTAACCAGGTACCTGACCATCACGATAAAGCTCACGGATCATTCGATCGCCAAACCTTACCTCCGAATAGCAAACACATGACTTAACAAGCACCCCCCAAGAGCCACATCCCACACCAATAACCATGCATGAGTCCCATACAGCCGCCGACAACCGCCGAAAGCTGAAGATGCAGTAAAGGGCTGAAACCAATCCGTGGCGAAGTGACCTCTTCGCCTCCTTTGACGACTCAGCGAGCATCTTCGCGATCGCCATGTAGGCGTCGGCCTCATCCCAACAGTAACGTTCCAAGGCTTTGGGCCTATCTATCAATCTACCTATATATATATATATATATATATAGATAGATAGATAGATAGATAGCGTTCGGGCCCTCCTATGTGTCCCTGGTGGCACTGTCATTCGTACTTTGGCAGCGGTTTCTGGCGGGAGGAACCGGTACAATCGGTGTACCGGTTTCTACTTCACGTCTGCACGATCTCCAAAGCTCTCAACCCCAAACCGACAATTCTGTTGTGACCCTCTGCTGGGTCTCTGATCTTTGCTACAACGCACATGATTTTAGGGCGAGTTTTGGGTGACACGCGGCCATCCAACTGCCAGAGATTCAGGCCCGGAGAACGAACACTGCACAGGCCGCAAACCTGACCGCGTTAACTCGTTAAGTACTCGTCTCCGAGTAAGAGCAGGGTGATAGCAATTGTAACAGCCTCTGCCTATGTTAACCGCGTCTGATTTCTCGGGTATTGTGCCCTATCGCCACGACATGCCGAAAGATTGCGACTCACCATTCAAGCTGGCCCCCTCTGCCTCAAACACCCCAAATGAAATCCACAGCAGGACCAAGGCCCGGACAGCTTCGCTAGTGCAACAGTTGTAGCCGGCGCAAGCCTTGCGCATACCAAGCAAGACTCATACGGAAAAGCTCCATCAAGAGACGGATGAAATGACCACTTGGAGCAGCAACACACGTACAGTAGCAGCAGCAGCAGCAGCAGCAGCAGCAGCAGTAGCAGCAGCAGCTGCAGTGGGGCGGTGGTCGTAGTCGTTACAAAGCTGTTTTTTTTCAGAGGATGTTGGCCTCGTCTAGAGTCTAGATGGTGCTTTTGACACGCTGCTGAGCCATTGTCAAACAGGACTCACGACCCGACAGGCCTCAGGTCAGTGTAGTCTCTGAAACGCCCAGTACTCCAGATCCAGATGCTTCCAAAATCTTGGAAGATGCAGGCTCGGGCACGGCAGTCGTGGATGATTTGGCTACTTGCCGATGACAACCCTTGAACACCCTGCCCGGTGGCACCTCGGTCGCGCGCGAAGGATGCGTCACCTGAACTACAAGGTTGCTGGACTCAACTCCTGCTTTTTCTACCTTTGGGTTGGCTGGGGCGGCCAAACGGGGTGGGGTGGGGGCTGGGTGCGTTTACAACATGTGGGGTTCTTTACTGTCCAGCTGGTCGGAAGAAGGACTCAGTAAAAAGGCAGCCCAGTAGAGAGCGCTATCCACTTCATACGTGTGCCCGCCAGACATCTCCTTGTTTCCGTGTCTGTGGCTTGGGTTTCTGCATCTTGTCCAAGACTCCGGATGACAAGGGCGATTGTTGACGAATTACAATGCTGCATACTCACGAGCCGCGAGTAGTTCAGCTACGCTGCAGCTTCGGAGAATCTCAAATCAAAGCTACCTTACACGACTTAAAGGAGCTGGCCGGTAGCCGCGCTGCTTCTTCAAACGCCTGCGACTTCCGGATCTACTCACAGAGGGGAATAAGTACCCTCATATGGACTACAAAATCGTGTGCCTTCGGCGGAGTTGCCGGAACGCCCTCGACGAACTAGATCATGTTGAATAGTTTCCCGAGACCCGGGCACTCTTAATGAGGTCTTTATGCGCTGAACATTAACATACAATCAAAAGAAATATGCATGTACATGCACTTTACCCGTACACCGCACACATACATCTGCCTGAACGTATACATACCCACATTACACACATACGCCTCTACACTTACATATGTACATACATACACACATACACGCATGCGTGCATGCATACATACAGACAGACATACACATCTACATCTACATATCCATATCCATGTACATATACGTGTACCTATCCATATATGTATATACGTGTGTGTGTACGTGACATATAGAAGTACGTAGCCTAGTATATAATTAAGCACGCACGTACGTAAGTAGGCAAGTAAACAAGCATGTAAGTAAGTCAAACCCAGTAAACGAGTCTCGGTAAGCATGTATGTATGCATGTTTTGCCTCCTGCCTAGCAAGGATGAAGCCCGCATTGCAGGGTACTTGGTTGAAGAGTCGAAAGCAGCTAAGATTTAATAGCCAATATCCACCCCGAGCTCCGAGTAGCTATGCATGTAAACGTGCAGGTAGGGGGTAGACAGATGGATGGATGGACGGATGGATTGATAAATATATATATATATATATATATAGACTTGCATATATATATAGACTTGCATATATATATATATATATATACATATATGTATATATATAGCTCTCACAATATTACGTATGCATGTATATGTATGTGTATATATATATGTATATATATATATATATATATATATATATATATATATATATAACATATACATATATGAAATAAACTTCTTTCCTTACATATTACTCACACATTTCCGTTCATTTGCATGTATACTGATATATATATATATATATATATATATATATATATATATATATATATATATATATATATATGCGCAATAGTTTGTAGACATATGAACACATATACACACAAACATGCAGGGATGCATATATACATAGCCACGTACGTGCATACATACATGCACGTACTTTTGAGAGCAGGCACACACACACATCCTGCCGGGCTTACGCGGTCTTCACAACCCCCCCCGTCCGCCCCACCCATCCAGTGCTCATTGCCATGCATGCAGCTGGTTTTGCATTACTCCTACTTTATACAGAAAACAGGTAGAGCATCTCTTCCGGTGTGTGCTCTCGCGCTCGTGCGTAGGACATGTTTGCTGGGTGCGGCTTATCGCATCGGACACACAAACCCTTTCTCCAGCCAAGATCTGGGCCCGGGACGTGCCAATGGAGGCCCGAGACTTTCACCGACAAGCAGAACTTGTTCGCAGGGTAGGACTCAGACGAAGTCCCAAGGTCAAAGCTCAGGGGTTTCGGAGATCTGGGGGCTTGCAAGGGCTCAAGCAGAGGAACCTAGATCGGATTTGGAGCTGCGGGCTTCGGTACTTGGGAGAAAGGAATACGGACTCAGAAAGTGCAGGAAGCTTTTAAGGGTTTGCCAGATGATTGGGGCATCTTGGGGCACGGCACAGGGCGTGGGAGCATGGCTTCCTGTCTGGGGCCTGGGGCCCTGGGGTGTCAAGCTCCATAAAGATAACGGTGTCAGAACTTTCGCAAATGGGAAGGGGCAATCCGCTTTATACACTGAGACAGCATACACAAGATAAGCCCTGCGAATCACAAACACACAGCAACAATTGTCGGTGCGGCTTTGGAAGGCATGCCTACGCCCTACGCCAGCCTTCCCCGGGCCCACGCTCCGACATCCCTGAAGCATCCCAACACACGCAAGAAAGACACGGCCGCAAGGTCTTTCCATGCACCAAAGTGCATGCCAAAGGCCACGGGGCTAAAGCTGATTTCTGAACAGTGGTGAACGCCTGCATTAAAATTTGAGCCCTCAAAGAGCCAACCCCACCGAGGCATTGACGCCCACTCGATCGATGGCCTTCTTCGCCTCGGAAAGCACGTCCCTGCCTGTCGACCGCCGCTCAGCTCGTGGGCAAGACCACTGGTTACTTTAAGGGTGCCTTGAAGGGATAGTGCAATAACATAGTAAAAATTAGGGTATAAGGGCTGTAGGGTCGACAGGGGTTTCGGGCTTGGGGCTTGAGGGCTGATGGTTCAGCTTTGCTGTGTACTTGAGTGCGCGGGCATTGGGTAGAGACGTTGAGGCGCCTTCCCTGGGCTCAAGCATTGACACGATGCAATCGGAAATCCTACAGCCGACGGCCGTTCTGAAGGAAGACTGCTCAAGACCCAGCCGGCCGTGGCGAATGAGCACCGAAGAGTACCACTCGAGGAAAGCCTGGTCAACGCGTTAGATCAATACCCAAGCTGAGAGCTTTGGTGCTTGAAGCGTATACCGGCTAACAAGATCTTCAATGTTAAGAATGTGGCAGGGGGGGCTCAAACGGGCTGCCCCACCTGCCAAAACTCGCCCCAGTTGCGCCGACACTTGCACCTCGCACCGCTCGACCCCCTTGCCTCCGCTACTGGCCCCACTGTTGCCCCAATTGCCTCCATCGCCCCACTCGCCCCAACCCGCTGCCCCACTCGCCCCCAACCCCCCCCCTCGCCGCTCGCACTGCTGTTGCGTACCACTTACTTGCCCCACTTGTCCCACTTGCCTTTGCCCCGAAGGGCGTGGGGCGAGTGTGGCAAGCGGGGCGGGTACCCTGATAGCCTTGACTTCCCCCTCCTGCGGTTGAGGATGCGAAACAAGGCCTCGGACTGGTGGATATCAATGTTGCCTGCTGTCACCCATTGCTCAGGGCGTGGGATTCTGTGCTTGTGACACGCTGGACTTCCCCAAATCCTCACGCCGGAAATTATTTGTCGAGATGTCCTCCAGCATCTCTCACAAGACAAACAGTTAAACCATCAAGCAGCATGCTGCACCAAGCAACGCGCCCATGGTCGGTGCGGCATCGTGGTTCGATCGACAGCACCCCGCTGCATTAGGGTCTACAAGTTACCAGTGTGTATGCTGTTTCGACCCCCTCAGCTTGGCAGACTGTGCGTGTAGAGGGAACCTATAGTTGCACTGGTCTACTACACCAGAAACCAAGACAGGGTCCTTCGCGGCGCCGCTTCGGAATTCCATTCCAGGCGCTTTGAAGATAGGGATGTCGTCCGGCCTCGGAACTGTATAGGCCCCGAGATTCCCGGGCCGATGGGACGACGATTTGGACTCCTGGCTTCGTACGTAAACGGAGGCAACATGGGCTCCATGCTACAGGCAATATTATGGACCTGAACAATTAGACAGGGTTTTGGGGCCCAATATGCTATAATTGAATTTTTCTCAGGACCCCCCCTAAAGTATAGGTAATTATTGAGGCCCCTATATTAAAGAAACCGAACCGCCCGAACGCTAGCCGAATGGAGCCGACTGAAGTCACGCAGCAGGGACCACCGGGGAGCAGACGAGCACAAATCCAGCGTTTCTAAAGAAGCAAACACCCCCCCACGTTTGCATCGGACCTGGCCCCTTTGAAGCCTTCCCGATATAGGAGGAGCAGCCCCACTATCCCGAAGAAGAACCTTCTCTGCTCCACCCACCGGCGTGACACAACGACTTCGGCCGGAGACCCCCGCACGATGGAGTACAACCAATCACAGCGACCACCAACAGAGCTGCCCAAACACAACGTCCTATGTTTGCAGCGTCATGCGGCACCCCCCCCCAAGAAAGCGGTATCTTCAACAAACCTTCCAAAGGGCTCTGAGACTCTGAGCACTGCGGCATAGCATTCTGATCCTCCGGCAAGGACTTCGGAGGCTCTGTCATCCCGGCGTCGTCCTCGCGGCTTTCGGGCGGAGAGCTCAGGCTTCTTGCGGAACACAGGCGAGGTCCCTCTGGCATGGGTTCCAGGGTGACTTGGAAATCGGTCACACCGCGTGCCTGTCTAATTGCTTGCTTGCTTGCTTGGGATCATTGTGTCACAGATTTCAGGGTCAAAGTTGTGAGAAACGCGGGCGCGCACTTTCTACCTGTCTCGCCCGCAAACTGCGAAACTTGATGCGACTTCATGCTCGACCTGCAATCAGGATTCTCCTGAGAGCGTGCCAGGAATGAATTCCCCCGGCTGCTCCCTACCGAAGTAGCTGGCGCAGTCAAGGTCATCATCGGTCTGAACAATCCGGTGGAACGAGCATGGGTCGGCGACTCTTCGCGCTTATCCGTCATACTCGCCCTCCTCCTCGTCAAACTCGCCTTCCTCCTCAGCAGTGGCATCCTGGTACTGCTGATACTCCGACACCAAGTCGTTCATGTTCGACTCCGCCTCAGTGAACTCCATCTCGTCCATGCCTTCGCCGGTGTACCAGTGCAAGAAGGCCTTGCGTCGGAACATGGCAGTGAAGTACTCTGCCACGCGCTTGAACATCTCCTGGATCGCAGTGGAGTTGCCGGCGAACGACACCGCCATCTTCAGTCCCTGGCAGACAGCAGCGAGACAGGGCAACTACATGTCTCTTGTATGATAACTCGCAGTCAGGCTTTCCTTCTTTGCCCAACGTCGTATTATGCCGAAACGCCGATGCGATGGCTATCGGATAGAACGCAGCTGGCACGCGCCTTGGGCGGGATGTCACAGACCGAGGCCTTGATGTTGTTGGGGATCCATTCCTCGGCGTCTCGAACATCAAAACTCGGGAAGTGGTAAGGGCAAGACAGCAAAGCACGCAGTCTTCCGGGCCCATCCCCATGGCCCCTCGACTGCTGCAGCAAGGAAGCTTGGGGCTTAGGTTGGCCACGAGCTTTGAATGCTAGGGGCGAGGCTTGGTGCACAACAAGGCCTCGTAAATCAGCGCTTCTCTTCACGCACTCACGCCCACGCCCAAAGCAGTCCCTCTAAAGACACGGCCAAGTCTCAACGAAGTAGGAAGAGTTCTTGTTTTGAACGTTAAGCATCTGCTCATCGACCTGAAGGTATGATTGTAGGGCAAGGTGACAAAGTCTTAACCCCATCATGAACGGAAATGATCACGCCCTCATACTCTGGAGAAGGAGGGCAGGTATGTTTCCAGAGCGGATACATCATCACCTAAGATTTTATGGTTATTGTCTCGGGCTCATCACCTGCCTCCTTCGTCGACATGCGGCCACGGAAAAGTGCGGCAGCTGTCAGGTAGCGTCCATGTCGGGGATCGGCGGCGCACATCATGTTCTTCGCATCGAACCTAGCTAGTTCTTCTGCGGTTTAAAGCTTTTGGAGTTTAGGCTCAGGGTGGATACCTTTGACGTCAACCCATAACAGCCATACTCAATAGGATCCTCGAGGCATCTGTTGCGTCAGCTCGGGCACGGTCAGGGCCCGGTACTGCTGCGAGCCGCGAGAGGTCAAGGGTGCGAAGCCGGTCATGAAGAAGTGCAAGCGTGGGAACGGCACGAGGTTCACGGCGATCTTGCGGAGGTCACAGTTCAACTGTCCCGGGAAGCGCAAGCAGCAAGTCACGCCGCTCATCGCTGCAGAGACCAAGTGGTTCAAGTCACCGTACGTTGGCGTCGTCAGCTTCAGCGTTCGGAAGCAAATGTCGTAGAGTGCCTCGTTGTCCAGCAGGAAAGACTCATCGGAGTTCTCCACGAGCTGGTGAAAGCTCAGGACGGCATTGTACGGCTCAACCACTGTGTCGGAGACCTTGGGCGAAGGGATCACCGAGAAAGTCTCCATGATGCGGTCCGGGTACTCCTCTCGCACCTTGGAGATGAGCAATGTTCCCATGCCGGCTCCGGTGCCGCCACCGAGCGAGTGACAGAGCTGGAAACCCTGAAGGCAGTCGCAGCCTTCAGCCTCCTTTCGCACCACATCGAGCACCGAATCAATGAGTTCTGCGCCCTCGGTGTAGTGACCCTTGGCCCAGTTATTTCCAGCTCCTGTCCTAGGTTTTGCGTGCAGAGTCTCCTCAAAAACAAGAGTAACCGCTTCGTAAGGAAACTCTTTTAAAAAAAATTGCAAACGGCTACAATCCTACTGGAGAACCTAGTGTCTGTCCGAAGACGAAGTTGTCGGGACGGAAGAGCTGACCAAAAGGCCCGGCTCGGACGGAGTCCATGGTTCCAGGCTCCAAATCCATCAGGATCGCTCGCGGAACGTATCGTCCACCGGTGGCCTCGTTGAAGTACACATGTGTGTGAGTGAACTGCACGCAACCTAGCTCCGGAGAGGGTTAGCAGCAAGTATTGCAGGGAAGATGTGCGGCTTAGGGTAAGGCCTCGTTGAAGTACACATTGATGCGTTCCAACTGGAGGTCGGAATCCCCGTGGTAGGTTCCCGTGGGATCGATGCCGTGCTCATCGGCGATCACCTCCCAGAACTTGGCACCGATTTGGTTTCCGCATTGGCCACCCTGAACGTGCACGAGCTCACGCATGGCTGCAAGAAAAGGAAGGTAACGGACACCAAGAAGACTGCTTGAGACTTTCGAAGGCGCTTCAAGCAGGACGGGAATGTTGAAATGTTGAAATCAGGTGCACCTGTACGTGCAGAGACGTGCAAATGGAAAGCACAGGTGAATAGTAGGCATGCATGGGCAGCTGGTCGGGCAGCGCTGAGTAGCGAGGTAGACAGGTATGCACATGCACCTGACATTCACTCTACCTACGTACATGCATCCATCCGTCCATGCGTACCACCTACCTGGCTAGCTACCTACCGACATACATACATGCATACATACATACATACAAACACGTGTACAGACATACACGCACATGCATGAGTATATACATACATAATTACTTACTTACAAACATACTTACATACTTATACACTTACATAAATAAATGCATACATACATGCATAAAGCCAGGCAGATCCACACACACACACACACACAGACAAATATACATACATGCATAAATGCATATATACGTTCATACATACATGCATGGATACATGCATGCATACATAATTACATGCATTGAATTACATAAACACACATACATATATACATACATACATACATACATACATACTACATACATACGCACATGCGTACATACGTCGCGTTTCGTCATGTTACAGTGCGTTAGATTGCGTTCATGTGCTAGCATTATCGTATGTATGTATGCACGTATGTATGTGTGTATTTATGCATGTGTGCAACCATGTATGTACGTGCATGCGTGTGTATGTGTGTAGGTGAGTGCGTGTGCGTACGTACGCATGTGTATGTGCGTGTGTGTGTGTGTGTGTATATATATATATATATAGCTGTCTGTATCTGCAGATACAGATAGCGATGTGGACATGGATACAGGTATAGATGCATGCTTCTCCGCTCAGAGCCGTGCCGATCGACGGCGGACTGTGCTTCGACGAGATGGAGATGGGTACGGAGATGACACACGAAGACACACGAAACAGAGAAACAGACGGCAAACAACAGAAAAAGTAAGACCGCGTGAGAAGTCGTGATACCAAGCAACCCCGCCCAGCTCTGACAACTTCAAGAGCATCTGAGTAAGCACAGAACATGCCTAAGCATGCTTACGCCCATCAGGGCGACGACACACTGTGTCAAGAATTGAAGATGCTAGATTGAAGACTGTAGGCCTGTGTCCAGAAAAGCAAGCGTCAATTCTGTGAGCACGTTGGCCACTCACATGGACTTTCTTGCACAACACCCTCTGTTCCTTGAGCATCTGCAGCATGCCCTTGTCGTAGGCCATGGCAATCCCCACACCTGGCCAGTTCCAGCCGTTCGACCTCGCGACGTGGAGTTCAGGAATTCGCTTCTCGAACTCGCGCACCTAACAGGAATTGAGGTCTTCTTAAAATACAGTGTATGTTTGACTTCAGGCAGAGCGTCCAGCACTGCCGATCGGGCATGCTAGCGAAACGAAGAACATCACAGCATGAGCTCACAAAACGCGCCAAGCCCCCCCTCAACACTCAAGCTCAACAATAAGCTCCAAAATCAAATTCCTCTTGGGGCTCCTGACTAGCATCTCCTAACCCAACATGCATCCCGAAGCAAGGAAATCCTCGCGCGCGACAGGCAAAACTGCTTATTCTTTTCCTCTACTCAAGATTGGGAGACACAGGCTTCCACCAAGTCTTATCAAAAGACAGGTTCGTGTCTGTGATGGCACTTGGGCCGCGGGCAAGTCTAGTCTAGAGTTTGTAAGCTTCGCGGTCTGAGTATATTGGCCTGAGTATATTGATCAACGGGGTCTCGCACAAGCTCGGAACTCTACAGCCTTTCTTTCGGATGAGGGGCGTCGGTTTCGGGCACTTTAGGGACCGCCCCATTCCTGCCGGTTCCCCATAGCAGAAGTTGGGGATCCTGGGTTCTGCAATGCAAACCTCTCTGTAGGATTTTCACTCGTAGTTATTATTGCATCAATACCATTTTGTTGATAATCTTCACCATACTCAATACATTTCTAAATAGGCGCGTCCGCTGCTTGTACCGTATATCCACCAAGCCCACAACGCTAGGAGACCTCTCAGCAGTATACTTTCTAGAAGGGCCCATGCCTTCTCATCCCGTGAACCTTGCGCCCTCATGCTGCTACCCCGAAACCCTACAGGCACTAAACCCTCATCCTTCCCTCAAAGAACACTTATACGACCCCTTCGGGAACCGGGCATGAGGTAGGATGGGTAGCGCAGCTCGCCGCAAGGGCCCATACCAACCTGGCTCCCGTGCTATGACGCAGGATCCTACACCCCCCTTAGCTGACCCGGCCTAACTGCAGGGAACACTCAAGAAGACACTAAGATTTGGGATTTGGGTTTGTCGGGTCCGATACCGTAGCAGCCTGGCCTGTTCGACTACCGTGCAGGCCTTTCGGCCACTGTATATACTGCAATGATATGGCACAGATTGTGAGCAGACACTATTTCTGATGGTTTAGCCCACTTTACCAACAACTGTTTTTGCTTCGGGACCAACAACTTCCATATATGGATGCATGACGGATCCTGGGTACCTATAGCAAGGTTGTCTGGTCATTGACTGTTGGTCGAAAGCAAGTATAACCATCCAGGCGCTAAAACCCGACTTAGACGTAAGAATATAAAAGCCACAACCTGATATTGTTCCTTCGGGTTCCCATTGTAGCTATACACCTATACCATCATACCCAAAACCCTGTTCTAACTAGTAAGGCTCCCAAAGTGCCCTATTGTAACCATCATCTTTCATGCCTAGGCTTGGGACATCAGCGGTGCTTATTTGGCTTCAGGGTTGTAAGAACCCTTCTACTCTCTTCTCCAATAACCAGGCCCAAACAAAGTTCAAACTTTTTAAGCTAGACCAAATATATGAAGCCAAAAAGTTTAAAGTTCCCCAATAGGCTAAGTAAGTCTAGAATCCCTGATATGCTTAGCTCCCTGATAGAACTCGTAGTCAGTCCTTCTACCAGCAACTCGGAAAGAATTGGTTGCAGCTCTCATCCGCCTGAAGCTCACAGATGGTGGACCCAACATGGTTGCCCATGGCTTTGAGAAATGCGGCCATGAAGTCCTGTCACTGGTCTTTCGCTTGTCTTAGGCTTCAAACCGAGCACTTCCTTTCCCATCTCAACAGCGATTAGGCTGCAAGGTTCTTGGGCCTTGGGTTGAATCTTGTCTCAAGCTTGGAGGAAATATCGGTCACCTGTGAGTTCGTCGTCGCAGCATATGGGATTCCCAACACACTGTGCCTGCACAAACATCTTAAACCATGCGAAGTCATGCAAAACCGTCCATTGTACAGACTGAGGACGTGCCCAGCCGAATCCCTCATCACCGTTTTGGGAGTTTCCGAAGATTGGGGGTACCTTATTTAGGGGTCCTTATAATAAGGATCCTACTATTCAGGGTACTATATTAGGGTCCCCTACTTTTCGGAAACTCCCATACGGGTCCTACATGCCTCAGCAACATCCGTCAACTCCACCATCTTGGACTTCCTGCACTTAGTGGAAACCCCTCAAACCAGATGGGTGCAACTCACGCCCAACGAACCCCGACCGGTCCGTACCACCATCAGCCCACCTTAGGTACTGCCCCCATACAGTAACAGTCTATGATAGGGCTACTATTCAGGTCCTAATATATCTATATTATGAATATTATTCAACTATTACTGAGTGGGGGCCGTACTCAATGCCCACCTAACCTTTTAGACATTGGGCCTGGTAGCACTGGAGCGCGGTGCGCGTGCCCCCGGCCGCGGTCGGGAAAATCTGCTGCCGATCCGCGGACAAAGAGAGGCAGTCCTTAGCTGTGAGTACTGCCCCCATTAGTAACAGTCCACAAATGAGGGTACTATTACGGGCCCGGCATATTCAGACTACAAATAATCCAATGTAAGCCTTCGGGGCAGGGGTTAGCGACTAAGAGGCTGAGCTGACAGATTTGCGCAAAGCGCTATACAACTCTACACTGTCCAAGAGCACACATGCTAGCACTCACTCCGTAGCCCCAACACCTCCAAAAACAGGTAAATAGCTTTCATACCGACATCAACTCCCAATGGTCCCTCCCTCAGACAGGATTTTTCGAAGAAGTCACAGAGGCTCGACCCCCTGGTCCCTGGAACACCAGCACATACACAAGGCCCAGAGGCCACATCATGAAGGAATCCAAAATAGTATCGGTAATTATTAACGCCCCTATAGTATCACGGGCAACGCGAAACTTGATGTTCAGGTCTCTAAACCCTAACATCTATGACAGGGTCACTATGCTTCGGAGTCAAAATTCCAGTCTTCGTGGCAGGTGGGTGGATGGCTTAGGACGTTAGAATATGACGGTAGCAGTAGGAGGTCAGGATACGGGTAGGCTTAAGAGTCCTACCAATAGAGTAGCTTGCCTCGTGCATTCAGCTCCTGTTGGGTTTCGCCGCTCGCAACTCGGACAATCCAAGCGAGGCGTAAGTCTGTACTTGGAGGATCATGGGACTGAGTAAGTAAGCTTATAAGTGCCTGAATTGGGGTTTTCAGTTGTTATGGGTATAGTCACCCTATTTACAACCCTAGCTATAAAGTCCCATGATCCTTGAAGTAGGACCGCTGAGTGAAACTGAGCAGGGCTGACAAAGAAAACAACACATCGCAGGGAAAGAAAACAACCTACTAAAGTTACTAAAGGGCATGTGCCATCCGTCCAGACAGAGATCTTGTCCGTAAGTCTGCCTAGTTGAGGGCTTCTGCCAATTGATGAAAGTACCACTGCAGTACCATCCTGCGAGGTTGTACCAGTGGACTGGACTGCTATCTTTGAGGGGTGACATCCCGAGTTCTTGCAGTAGTAACTATTCTGGGAACAACGACCCTCAAAAGAAGTATGATTGCAGCAACCCCCACGTCCTCCACCTACACGAATCCCCTTCTCCTCAGCTACAGGAAAGCTCCGTCATGTAAACAAGGCAGTGATTTGGGCGTTTCGGAAAATAGGGACCCCGACCTAGTACCCTATATAGTTGGATCCTTATTTTTTGTGACCCCAAAATAATAGGTACCCCTCATTTTCGGAAACTCCCATTGAGTTGGTGTCTTGGGCAGCTTGCCTTCCTCCAGCCACAAACAGCCACAATCTGGCCGGAAAAATCTCCGACATGCTCCACCACACAAACCGAAGTCGTACAACGTCGGAATGCAAGCGAGGGGCTTCGGAAGTTACGCCCCACTTGCCTAAGCCAATGTTTTTTGGTCGGGCAATTGCTGATGGGGCTTTGAATCTGGGGCCTCAACAATTAGAATGGGGCTTTCTGGGCAGTTCTGCAGAAAATTCTTGCACCGCCTACACATGCTGATCCGGGTACTCCTCCAAGCAACGACCCCGCACCCCCTTTTTAACAGTTGACGACGGACCTCGGGGGGCAGTGCAAGATTCATGTTATTGGAACGGTTTTGCAGAGCCCCATGTTCATAGCAGTGTTAAGCACGGGGTGTGGGGTGAAGCTACTTGACGCATGTTATGTCTCAAAAGCAAGCCAAATTTCCTCCATCCACAGTAGCAGATTCTATTACCATCCGAGCTGTATCTAATTTGGGTTCAGTGCTGATTCTCCGGAGTTTGACATTCACTCTGAGGCCGGTTGTTTACTGCGAGGCAGCTGAGGTCTGCCGTGCGCACGACAGGCAACTGGCTTTCGCCCTTAGCCCTGAAGTGGAGCCTGCAACCTGACGAGCTCCACCCTACACGGCCCACCACCTAATCTCTAGGAATCTACTACTGGGGCCGCAATACTTGCAGTAGGGTATGGTCTTGAGGTAACTCATAGCACAAGTATAATTGGGACTCTGGCCGGGGCAGGATTAAAGCCATTCTTGAAACCCTCTAAACGTGCGTTCAGCCTTCAATTTCGGCTTCCTCGAAGACACTCCTACTCAACAAGCCCAGCCCAAGCTCGGTTTGTCTCAAGCGCCACTTCCTGCTCAGTGTTCGCTAGAAGCTACAAGTACCACATTTTGAAATGTGCCCTGCACACTCTGCTCTAGGATCCGGGCCCGTTCCCGGAATTTCGGCTTCAAGCCCTGAACCCTAAACCCGAAACCCCCGAAGGTTCACAGGGTCCTTTGTGAATTCATCGGAGCAGCTCTTGTAAAGGAAGCCTCCACTCTTGGCCTTGTTCAGGCACCAGTCCTGCCCAGTCCGGTCGCTTTTGCAAGGCTTTCGCTATCTATTCCACCCGTCGCTGGCCATAAAGCACTGGCAAAGAACCCCAATTGGCAGCTGCCTCCGGAGCCGCCAAGGATTGAGAAGTGACTTTCTTCAATGTTGTGGATCTCCATAAGTTCTGCATTTCACCCTTTATCCTTGCACGCGGACATGAAAATCTCTATGCGGTTCATCCCTCTCGCACGGTGGCGAAATCTGGGGTTCGGGACTTCTGTTGCCGATTCGAGGGTACAAAGCTATGCGATCTAAACCCGAGACTTGGGATCACAAGCCTGGTTCACCCAGTTTGCTTGCTATGGGGCCTTCTTTCTTCGAAGCCTGCAGCATGTCTTGAAGAATCATTGGAACTGGGCTTGAGCTTTGAAAGCGCGCTTTCCACACGCACCGTACTGCTGCATAAGTCGTGCGTGGTTATGCGTACACCGACGAGAACTGCAAATGAACAGGAGATGCAATGCAAACACAGCGGAAGCTACGCAGCATGCAGTGAAAACCAGTTGTACATGCCTTTTTTCTGAATTCGCACGGCCTCCACTCAAAGTCCTAACGAACAGCTTCAGGGCTCAAAACTCTGAAAAAAAAAACGTCTGCAAAGCCCGACCTTCCTCCATCGCCTTAAAGCATCAGAGAATTAGGCTCGAAAAAGGAAGCGCCCCATCCAACACCCTGCACTTCAATCACGAAGCCCTCATCCCGCCGGTTGATCTTAGCTCGAAATACGACCAAGCAGCACAGAAGCACAAAGTGCTTTCTCAGAACACCTAAGAAGATTAAGCTACCTCCACTATGTAGAATCTTTGCTTCTACGCATCCTAACTGGTTGTAGCAAATCCGCAAACCCTGAAGGAACCCGAAGCAAAAGGGACCCCTGTGAATATGAAAGAACCTAAGCGGGAGTCCGGCCTATCCTCAAGTCTAAACTCCTGAACCTTAAACCGTAACACCCCAAAATTAGAAACATAAACCCCAAACCGCTCAACCCCTACTTGGAGCTGCAGGGGACCTTGTAAGTAGGTTATAAGTAGGGTTGTAATTGGGGTGACTCCATTTAGGGTACTTATAACTCTCCTTATAACCTACTTACTTAGTCCCCTGCCGCTCCAAGTAAACCCCCTAAACCCTAAACCATATAGATCCATTCAAGGAACCCCCTAGATCTCTTTAAGGAACCCCATAGATCCCTTTAAGGCACCCCCCTAGATCCCTTTAAGGAACCCCCATAGATCCCTTCAAGGAACCCCATAGATCCCGTTTAAGGAACCCCCATAGATCCCGTTTAAGGAACCCCCATAGATCCCTTTAAAGGAACCCCCATAGATCCCTTTAAAGGAACCCCCATAGTGATCCCTTTAAGGAACCCCCCCCCCCTTTCAGAGGGCCGGAAGGGGGAAGCTGACGGAGTCGCCCACGTTGCCACCGCACTGGTGGAAGGACATCACCGCCTTCCGAAGAAGCTGCGCAGTTAGGGGCGTACGTAGAATATAGGGTTCCTTTAAGGGTTCCTTAAAAGGGATCTATAAGGGTACTATAAGGGATTTAGGGGTGCGCAGTTTAGGGGCTTAACCTAGGGGCCTGAATAATTGGGATATGGTTTTGGGGCCCATTATGCTATAATTATAAGAAGGAACCCACCCAAAAATAGTGTAGGTAATTATTTAGGAATTTAGGGGCTTTGGGTTTGGGTTTTGGGCTTTTGGAGAAAACAGGGGTTGGGAAGTGGTTCGGGGAAGGTGTGGTGGGGGTTTTTGGGGTTGTGGTGGGGTTTGGAAAGGGTTCGAAGATCTGCCTGTCCGGGCTTTGCGATGGGTGCCCAAAGGATATGTTTTTAGGGAGTCCAGAGACTGTTTTGCTGTTGCCTTTAGGTACTGCTCGGGGTTCGAGGTTTAACGGGCTTTGGCCTGTAATGTAGGAACCTGATTAAGAAACCTTGGGCCTATATTTGGGTTCCTTACATGAATCCTACTATTTTCGGGTTGTAGGCCCAGGGTCTCTTAATCAGGTTCCTACAAGGCCTTCTTCAGAACTCTTCTTGAAAAGAGCTCGGAACTGAAGCCTTCAAAGGCCTTATATATTCGTTAGAATAGGGTCCCTTTCCAGGGGTCTATAAGGGGTACTATAAGGGCTGCTCTTTAGGATAATAACCGCCAAATCCAAAACCCTAAAGTCCCAAATCCCAAATCCCACACAGAAAATCCGAAACGCGTGAGTTGTTGGGACATCCGCCTGCAGCTCCAGCCCTATCGACTTCAAAAGGTTACAGAGCTCCAGGGCACCACCGAAGTGATAGTCCTGCAAGTCCCACTTTAAGGCTTCCTTTAAAGGGTTCTATGAGGGTTTATAGAGTTTGTTTTGACACTCACTCTCGGACTAGCCTAGCAAGGTCTGTAACAATGGGTTCGAATAACGACGCGCAATCCAACATAGAGTTGAGAGAACAAGGGTCCATGTACCCAAATGACTTTCTTGCAATGGTTAAGGATGATGATTGCGGAGCTTGTTATCGTAACAAAAATCAGTAGCTGACAACAGCCACGACATAGTTCAATGCGGGGAAGTGACAGCGGTACCGAGTAGCGCTCATCGCTAGGCTGCTCGAAATTGCAATGTCGCGTGGCAAGGCATTCGAGTCTTTGGAAAAGTAAGTTCGGACGGTTTCATGCTCTCGTGGAGCTCAGAATCACGGCGCAGCCTCTGATGCGAGTCGCTCGAACGCTTGAAAATTTCGCGTTTTGGAGATTCCTGCTTTAGGCTCAATCTTGCGCGGAAGATGCCGTTCTGCAGAAAATCGACGCCTGAGGAGCATCAGAATCCTAATTTTTGGCTCACACAGCGGGCAGTCTCAAAAACTAGTTGACCGGTGCCACACGGCCGCCCTTTCCCAGTCTCCTCTGGCTTTGGCTCACCTTGGTCTGTCAGAAAGTCCCAGAAGAGTTGAAGCACAAGCCTGACATTCCCGCGGCGACGACAACGCGGACGACGACAGCGGCGGCGGCGATGACCGAGCACGACGACGAGTTTCACTACCGGTAAGTACTGCGACATGAGGACGAGAACGACAGGTGCTAGCGCACTGCCGCCACTGTTTCTGCCGCTTCTCCTGAAGATGAATCTAGTCACTGCTACTTCCTTGACGTCGGCCAAGACCACCATGAGCTTCGACACGATTTAGGGTTTAGGGTTTAAAGGTTTGTTTTAGGGTGTAAGGCTCCGCAATCCTTTTGCAAGCCGGTGGCAAAGGCCCCACCAAACGTCGGCCTGAGCCGCGGCTTCGATCCCGGTCCAGGACAGGAGATGCTGTTCTCTTGTTGCTACCACTCCACACCGTCTGCTGCCGGCATCTACTTAGAGGATCATGGAACTTAGCAACTAGGGTTAGAATACTCCAGTTGCGATTACCTGATTAATTTATAACGGTTGAATATTATACACAAGGTATCATTTAGGGTTATATTACCCGAGTTGTTGTTACCTTATTTATATGAAACGGTGATATATTACAAATAAGGCAACAATTAAGGGCCCAGTTAGGGTACTATCTCGGCAGCTGCGGAGCCGGATGCTTCAACTCCGCGCCTGAGAAGGCCCCAAAGCCTGAATCCAAAACGCCTCCGGCTGGAACTCCTCAACCCTTTTTTGCAACTGGCTTGCAACGTCACGCCGGGACAGCCTCAACCCTAAACCTGAATCCTAAACCCCTTTTTTCAGCATGGGCTTGGATTGTGTGCCAGCGAACACTCCTCAACAGCAGGGCCTTCTCGTTTGACGAGGGATGCAAACGCGGGAGCGAAAGAAACACGAGAAGTGAAGAAGCATCGACGATCTCCTGAACTATCTTCGAAGCCGCTAAACCCTAAACCCTGAACCTGAACTCCAATCGCTGACCCCTGCGTCTCTCTGAGTCCTCTTTTTCTGCGAAGTTCGAGGTGCCCCCCTGGTGCCGGGAAACGTGTGACTTCCGAACCTCCCTTGGTATCCGACACACCCAGCCTGGGGTTTAGGCTTAGGGGTTTCGGCGCTCACACTCGGACAATCCAGGCGAAGGGGCTTAGGGCTTAGGGATTTAGGGCTTAGGGGGACCTGAGCTTCAGGCCATCACGCCCTTGAGCCCGGCCGTCTTGGCAGCCGTCAACTGGCGCTTGAGATCCTCCTGGGCAGTTTCGGGTTTAGGGTCGGTCCCAAAGTCGCTGTCTCTGCCCTGTGTCTCCCCTGTTCCTGTGTGGGTAATTATAAATCCAGGGTTTAGGGTTTTAGGGTTTAGGGTTTAGGGCCAGATGTAGATGTGAGTTAGGTCTCGTTGATTGCCTGCCAGCTTGTGGTGCTGCTGGTTGGCATCCTGCTGCATTCTGTGCCTATGCTTAAGCGCATATACATCATGTCTAACGCGGTATCTGTCTGTCTATCTGTCCATCCATTTTCCTGTCTACCCCGGTACCTTCCTACCTACCTATCATTAAGTATCTATCTATCTATCCATCTATCTCTCTCTCTTTCTTTCTCCGGGCCTGAGGGCGAGCCCCCGCCTCTCTCTCTCTCTCTCTCTCTCTCTCTCTCTCTCTCTCTCTCTCTCTCTCTCTCTCTCTCTCTCTCTCTCTCTCTCTCTCTCTCTCTCCATCTATCCATCTAAGTCTCTCTCTCTCTCTCTCTCTCTCTGTCTATCTATCCCTCTCTGTCGCTGTCGGTGTCTCTCGGTCTCTGTCTCCCCCTTTCTCTCTCTGTCCGTCCGTCCATCCATCGGTCCACGATCAATTGATCTCACGATCTATCAATCGGCCTATCTACCTATCTGACCTCTCCCTCTGTCTTTCTATCTCTTTATCTCGACGTCTGTCTATCTCTATATCTATCTGCCTATCCATCTACCTATCGAATGACCTAAGTCTCTAGCTATCTAACAGTCTACTTATGTATACAAACATACTTTTTTTACATGCCTACTTGCCAACATAGCCACGTAGTCTAGCTCGGCCTCTGTCTCCGAACGTGCACTGCTGCCCTTTTCTGCGCATTAGATATTCTGCATCCTGTCTGTGTGTGTTTGTGTGTGTGTGTGTGCGAATACATATGCATGAATGTGAGGGTGCTGTAGGTGTGAGCATGAGAGACAAGTGGAATAAGAAAGTAAGACAGAGAGTGTGTGTGTGTGTGTGCATGTTCGCGGAGGTGTGTAGAAGTTATATGCTGAATCACCGAGTAGGGTTTATGCGAGGCGTGGCTGAGAAGTCCGGGCCGGCCGCGGTGTTTAATCGACTTCCGCTGCGGGAGAAACTGGAAACTCAAAAAAAAATGAGAAAATAGGGACCCAACAAAGACCCGACCCAGTACAAAGTATTTTTACGGTATGTAGAGACTCTAGCAAGGCACCCTCATGTAAGAAACCACCCTATTCAGGAGGAGTCCTTGTACCGCAGCGCCTGGCCGTCATCGGAGAGCCAGTCGAGCTGCAGCATAACGAAGATGGGCACCTTGCAAGGGTTTAAGGCTCATGAAATAACTAAAGGGTTAGGGCGCATGAACTACCCCCTAAGGGTCCCGGCTGGGAAAGATACATGATCATCTGCTCCCTTTTAACGTCCTCACTACACCACGGCGCCGGCCCAGAAGCGAGATATCGAAACTCTCAAAGAGCCATCAAGCAAACCTTCTGGTGGCGGCCAAGCTCTATACCCCTAACCTAAACCCCGAATTGAACGCCCAGGCCCAAACTTTAGGTAAGCCCGTAAGCCACAAACCCCCTAAAACCCTCAGGTTTACACACACTCGACCAACGGGCCTTGCCCGGAGTCACGGGCAGCTGCACGAGCTTTGGCCGCTTCGCGAAGAGGCCATTGAAGCACTCCATGGAACCTTTCTGCTTCTTTTGCCTTTGAAAGGTTCTAGCAGTGTAGTTTGTCGTCTTGTATTGTATTGTCTTGTGTTGTGCAACTTGGTCATATCATGTTATTACATATTGTATTGTACTACTTTTTGTGGAGGGCCTGGAGTCTCACATGTTGGTACTCATGGGCTCAGGGGCTCCGCTTGGACGGAGCTACTTCGGGGTTTTTGGGGTTTAGGGTTGTGTTCTCAGGGTTTACGCTCTCGCAACTGGAACTGGGACTTCGCCAGACGAGGTCTCTCGGTTCAGAAGCTTTTCTGGGCTTCGACACTCACACTCGCACAAAGGGTTTCGGGCTTCGGAGCTTACAATCAAGAGCTCCGAGGAGTTAAGATTTCAGACTAAGTGCTCTGACGGGACCCCGGAGGATCCTCAACCCTGAACCAGCTTCGGGATTTTGTTCCCATTTCGCTGCGGGCAGGAGCGCTCCGGGTAAAACCAACACCACCCCCCCCCCCGCCCTCAGCGCAGAGCAAAGAAGAACCTACGAAGGTTATTTTCGTGGTCAGTTGTTACTATTGGGGCCACAGTTTGGGTTGCCATAAGAGGCCGAGCGTTCAAGGCTTCAAGAGCGCTACATGCCGTTCCTGGTACACCGTATCCCTATTCTCGACTTGGATTCTTCTCTCTCCTTGAAGCCTGCCTGTGATGGAGGCCGTTCCCGCTATAGTGGCCCTAAACCGCATGCCTGAAGTCCTAGACAACTGCTTCGTGTGAAGAGCCGAGTTTCACAATGTCCGACCACCCCAAGCCCTGGGCATTCGACGATACGTCACAGGTTGTGGCCTCTTGTGGTGCAAGCTCCCGCTGACCGCGGCTGAGCCGATCTACTGTGGCCAAGCCAGCTAAGCAGCTGCAGAAGAACGGCCTTAAAGCCCCCATAGAGCCCCCAAGCAAGGCCCTAAACCCGCTCGTGAAACCCTTTAAGCTCACAGAGAGGTCAAGACCAAACAGAAGGAGCCCGAAACATCGGATTGGAAACCTGCAGCTTCGAGCCTTGGAGGGAGTTCTTCCGTCTGTTAAGAACTTTGATTTCACCGGCCGCCTGTGTATGCAAACTAGGCTTCCATTCTGCGGTCGCATGGACAGTATACTCTTCTGGCTCGATTGGCCTGACGGCCTTAATAATATTGGCCTGACGGCCTTAATAATTACCTATACTATTTTTTGTTTTTTTTGGGGGGGTCCTTATTCCAGTTATAGTATAATGGGCCCGGACCGCCTGATCCCGAACAGTGGGTTCCTGGGCCTCCGGCCTTCGGGCCCAGACTCGCGGCTAGGTGGTCTGAAGACCAAACACCCCCAAACACCCCAAAAGAACTGGGCTACAACTCGGCAAAGCCAGGCGAGGAGTTGCAGGATCACTCTGAGGGAGCTATGTGTGTTCGCATTGCTTACCCCAGGCCTTCAGAGAACTGGGCCTCGGGACTTGGGGGGTTCTGGGGATTGGTTCGAGTGGAAGGCTCGCTGACAACTGTAGTAAGCCTACAAGCACATGGCGTCGTCATCATGGTCATCGTGACCAAAACAAATACACATCATCATCAGGACCATCATCACACGAACCGTGGCAGCAAACAGCTGGCAGGTGCGGCAGCGACGATAAACAGAACCGCAAAGGTAAGTGCGATACTGGTACCATGTAACCACAGCAACTAGAGACAAAGCACTCAAACCAGCGATCATGCCAACAACGGCGTGATCAGCCGCGCATTCATCCTACAGAACCGCCAAAAGAGATCCCAAGTCCTGCAGGGCCCTAAGGGCCCAAAGAAAGATTTCACCAGACCTTCCCCAAAAGGCTGGCGGAGGGCCCAGGCCTTCGGCAGCGCCCGGTATCAAGGACCTGGGATGATTGGGTGGGGGGGGGGGGAGGGCTCTTGGTCTTTTTTTCGAGCTCCTTTTTACGTCTGCCCTTCGTCCAGGCTTACATGGGCTCTGGGTCTAGGGTTGAGGGCTAGGGTTTAGGGCTTGGGCGGGCCTACATGGCCTATGGCTTATCGGATCTCCAAACCTTGCAACCAAACTAAAAGCCAACAAATGGTAGTTTCCGGGGACCCTAATATAGTACCCTAAAGAGTAGGAGCCTCATTGTACGGACCCCACAATAAGGTACCCGTAATTTTCGGAAACTCTCAAATAGCGCCCACAGCTGAGCAGTCGTCTCGAAGAGTTTTATCGCTTCCGCAGCCAGCAAGTCGATGGTGTAGTGATCGTGCACCTGCGGTGGGTTCACGACTAGCCGTCGCCATCGTTGCCGAATGTCGCCCAGTTTTACAAAAAAGGATCCGCAACCAATCGGCTTCTGGCTATGTGGTAATAGCACTTCTTAAACCCGGGACCGCAGCACACCCCAAAATATGAACCTCGGAGCCCAAACCAAGCTCGCAGAAGCGCGCCCCATCGAGACCACGGCCATGACACCGGAAAGCCAAGGTTCTCAGCAAGACCCAACTCCAACACCGACGAATGCCAAAAGAGGAGCCTCCTGGCAGGCGCGAGCGGTGCGATCCTCGACCTCGGAGCCACCTGCCACGACCTCGAGCATCGCCTGGGCACGAGTCACCAAAAGAGCGATGATGAGTTGAAACTGGTAGACAGAACCTCTACATGATTTAGTGGACTGGCCAGCTCAAGCCAGGCGTCTCGGGAAAGTTTGGGCTTGAGCTCGCTCCTGGAAGGAGCGGCAAACCTTCATACCCATTTTCAGAACTCTATAAGGGACTCTAGGGTTAAACTCTAAACACTTACGTGTCTTTGTGGCCCTGCTTGGCAAAAATACCCGAATCCCGAATGCCATACTAATGCCCTTACTTTGATACCCCAGTACCCGAATACCAACATACCCCAATACCCCAATACCAAAATACCCTAACATCCTAAGACCGTAAAAGCCAGAATCTTAAGCCAGAGCTCCTTCTTAAAAGGAAGACCTAAGCTAAGCCCTGAACCTAGAGACCCTCCTGAGACCCCCATCTGGCCTCGACAAGGGATCCTTAAGCACCCCACAGGGGAACCCATAAAGCGATCTCTTGTTCCTCTCTAAAAGGTAGTCTTCGGCGGATTCTTCGGGCTGGATGGGGGGTCCAGGTCAGCCTCAACCCTTCACCCCAAACGGAAGGCCCTAATGCGATGGAAACTCGAAGGCCCTGAACCCCAACCCGAGCCTGGATCCCCCAACCGATTTTTTACACCCTCTGAGATCCCCTACTGGTTCTTTTGATATAGTGGCCTTGATAATTAGAATAGGGTTTTGGGAAATATACATTATGGTTCTAATAAGGAATCCCCAAAATAGTACTGGTAATGATTTAGGCCCCTATAGTACACTCTCTGAACTTGCTCGGGCTCTATGAAGGGTAGGTACTACAGTGGATCCGAGCATATTCCAAGCATCTTGGGCGTCCTAGACCAAGGATCCCAAAGAGCTCGACACTCTCTACACGCAGCCCTGAACCCGCAGACCCCCCAACCCCCAAAAACTCTGAGATCGAAAGCAAATAGGATTCAGTAGAGTACCGATCATATGATTCGGTATAGTACAGTTATATGAACAGTATAGTATAGTAATATGTGGTATAGCAATTCATAGTATAATGTGGTATACTTTCACAGAAAGGACCTTAGGCTCGGACCTTTCGAAGCTCTTCTGCCTTGGGTTCGGCCCACCTCATCGGCGGCGTCGGAGAGTCGACGAGCTCGTAGTCTGGCGGTTGAGGCTACTATAGGGCCCTTATTAACCTGCCCACTATACTATAGTTGTAATAAGGAAACCCCCAAAGTAGCATAGGTAATTAAATGGGATCTACAAGGGTACTATAAGGGATTTAGGGATATAGGGTGCCTTAATAATTAAAGCAGGGTTCCCCTTTAAGGGATCCTTAAAGGTGGTCTATAAGGGATCTTTAGTAGGGTTCGATAGTATCGGGGCCTGAATAATTGGAATAGGGTTTCAGGCCTGTTTTTACTATAGTTAGAATAAGAAACCCCCGAAGTAGTAGAGGTAATTATTAGGGCCCCTATGGGGCATGGGGCGGTGTAGAGGCTCCGCCCGGGTTCTAAGAATGAGTGTTCTATTAGTATAAGGGTTCGCCATTTTGGGTCTTTGGATGTCTTTGGGCTTTGGATTCAGGGTTTGTTCAGTTTACACTCTCACAACTCGGTCAAGCCAGGCGAGGTTCAATCGGCGCAGGTCGGCGTGAGACTATTGTCAGCCCGACTACACTATGCACAAGGTACTGTATCGCCGGAGTCTGGAGCAATCTCTGAAGGAAAGAAAAATGCATAAATGACAAAGTAGCCTAAGAACCAGCGCCTCGGGTTTGGGGGTTACGCATATGGATTTGGGGTTGCGGGTTCAAGGTTTCCGGGGGTTTAGCGACGATGGTATTGTAGGATATGCAGGTTCCCCAGTGTCCCCTCTAGGTCCAGGCTTGTAGCCTCTACCAGAACTTCTACTTTGGCTCATACTACATTTTGGAAAAATGCCCGGATTTACGTTGCAAGGTTCAGCTTCAGAACGGCAGGCAAAGCGGAATCGGCGACATCTTCTTTTCACAGGTGCATTGTGCCGAGTCCAGGAAAATATCCGGCAGCCATTGACCGATGATCCGATCTGAAGGCACACCACACTACACAATGATGCGCCCCGAAAGCTCACAGACTTCCCTGCAGAAGCCGAGAGCAAAGGTCTGCAAGCAGAGGCTCCCACAGAGGAGTACCACACTACACAATGATACGCCCCCCAGAGGCCCCTCTACACTGTCTACACCTGCTTAGCGCTTCGAGGACAGCGTCCGCGAGAGCCAGTCGAGACCCTCGTACAAACCGTCTCCTGTGGTAGCACAAGCGGACTGGATGAACCACTGGCGATGTCGCAGGTTGTGCAGCCCGAGCTTCTCGGTGACTTCTGCTGCGGTCATCGCATTCGGCAGGTCCTGCTTGTTCGCAAAGACCAGGAGCACCGCGTCACGCATCTCGTCTTCATTCAACATTTTGTTGAGCTCCTCGCGTGCGTCTTCGATGCGATCCCGGTCGTTGCTGTCAACCACGTAGATCAGGCCATTCGTCCCCTGGTAATAGTGGCGCCACAGGGGGCGAATCTTGTCCTGGCCACCAACGTCCCACACGGTGAATGACAAGTTCTTGTACTCCACGGTCTCCACGTTGAAGCCGATCGTAGGGATGGTGGTGACCACCTCGCCTAACTTCAGCTTGTAGAGAATGGTGGTTTTACCGGCTGCATCTAAGCCGACCATCAAAATCCGCATCTCCTGCTTCCCGATCATGCGCTGCCATATCTTCGTGAACGCGAGACCCATCGCTATCAGCTTGTGTCAACCCGGGCAGACTAATAGAGAAACCTTGAGCCCTGGCCACGCACGAAAACTCAGCTCGCGAAGCATGTGTTACGTGCTCACGGGTCGAGCCATTTCTTGGGATGGATCAGCCCAACCCTCGCCAAGAACCCCCAAATTTGGGCTCTAGCAACTCCAGCCTGGCCCTGCCTATTGAGTGCCAGTGAGGGGCGTAGCAGTAGCACATCTGTGTAAGGAAGCATCAGAAATCTCCCGATTGAATTAGCAAGTTGCCTATTGGCCACGAGTTCTGGTCGTTCATGAAGTCCGTCTGCCCACCTGTGCAAGCAGCTGTGCTTGCAATGCAGGAAAGAGAAGCACCCCAGGTCAAGATCTTAATGCAAACGCAAAGGGTCGGGAATCCTACCAGGAACGACGTGGGATCAATGCAAAGCCGCCTGACTTGTCAGCCACCCTCACGGGACTAAGATGCAGCGGCCCCTTCAAGGCAGCTCCAGAGACTACCCGGTACGAAAAAGTCTAGACCTCGCGGTCCACATTCAAAAGTGTAAGGACGTCGCAGACATTCCAGAAGACCCACGCCCGGGCCCCGACGACGAAAAGACGGACTTCCGAAAAAAAATGAAAACTGCTCTGGGCCCTTGCCGTCGCTGTCCCGGATGCATCCTAATACCAGGATCCCTCAAAGATCCAAAGAAACTCCTGAGCAAAACACGCAGCATCCCAGAAAAGCCAACAAACTACCCACTCAGACTTCACATAATATTCGAGCCCTTCTTGTATGAAAGTCCCACACGCGAGGATCCCGTGACTCGCCCTTGGCTAAGGAACGGACCCCAGCCAGTGCCAATTGTGGGCAAGCCGGAGGCCATTGCCTGGACCACACGCGCGCGCGCAAAGCTGCCACAGAGGCTCCAATATCTCTTACTGAAGGAATATACCTTAAATTCTAGTAGGGATTCTACTATAATTTAAGGCATATTCCTTAATGAACAGTTATTGAGTCTCTGGGAACATGCAATCCGTGTGTGCAGAGGGTGCGGAGGGTGCTTCTGGTGAGCTCTCGGGTAACACGGAATTCAAAAGACGGAGGGGAGGGGGGGGGGCTGGAGGAGGGAGGCGCGAAAGTACGGAGGAGAGGGGCGGCAGGAAGGAGGGTGAAAGAACAGAGTGCACCGGGCTGCGCAGAAGGTCTCGCAAGGGCTTTGAGGAAGCTGAAAATGCACCGGGTGTGGAGTTGCGGATCGCTGTTGTCCTGCCGAGCCTAATCTCTGTCTAAACAGCGAAAGACCCGGAAACCTGCAAAAACGTCAAGATGTTCCAAAACTCCCGCGACTCTGCAAGCCCTATGACAGAGCAAGCACATCCCGGGGACGGTTCGTCATCCGGACATCCAAGTAAGCGAAACTCTCCTTCCTCGGCGCTACATGTTGCCGCGCAGCACGACCTCAAAAATACGACGAGCCAACCCGCAAAACTGGAAACCGGTGCACCTCGATCAGAGGAAGGCCCCAGCCCTCACCGTGGCTAGGCCTCACCGGGATCATGGGATGATGCTTCCAAGCCCAAGCCTCATGCCCTAAACTGAAACCCAGCCTACGCATATCAGTTTGACCGTGGGCTTCCGGGAGCTCGTGCTTTCCAGATGGGTGGTTGCCAACTTTAGGGTCCCTTTTTGGGTACCATACATATTAGGTGCCGTATTATAATAGGTACCCAAAAAGGGACCAGAATTTAGACAACCATCCAGATACATTGGGCCCCGGTATCGGGGGAGAGTCTGTCAGAGTCAACCTGGTTTGCATACAGCCTTCTTGGGTGCCGGGGTTACAGGTCCTCCCACTTGATCTTTGTTTCGCGCTTCCGCGAAAAGTCACGCTGCCAAACTGACTGAAACTTGAAAGGGCCTTGCTCTCGACTCCTCAAAGCTACGGAAACCTTAAACTTCGACTGAATATGATACGCTGACAGCCTCCAAAGGTTTACAAACATCCCGAATCTGGACTTGCGAACCTTAGCATGGTAGCGGCCTTAAAAATTTGAAGGTGTTTTTTTGGGGCACACTGCTGTACACTCATAATGAGGCCCCCATGTTGATATTGGTATGGACTCTAGACCCTGCAAAGAATTGGATGGATGCCGAAATCTCGACGCTGAGGTTCCAGCAGCACGAAACCGTCTGCTGCTTTGTACCTGGTAGTTCTGAGGCCTAGCTGCTTCCCTGGCTAGGAACACCCTGCAACTTGCCTGAAGTTGCGAAGGTGGGGCCAGTGCGCAGCTTGTGCTCGTAAATGGTGCGCCAAGTTGGAAGTAGGAACACTACGAAAAGCAACTCTGCACCTTTGCGGTGAAGGTGTAGATTCTAGAATTCTAGATTCTAGATCGACAGATCCACAAATGCAACCACCCAATTCCATGTACCAGACTTGCTTTGGAGCGACGTCTTTCCTCACCTGCCATGCCCATCACCCTGCCATGAAAGCAGACCTGTGAACGGTGACAAAGCTGATGGAAGATTAGAACACATGAACGGACCAGAGCCGACACCACGCGTGAATTGCAAGAACTCCTCTCTAAACCTTAACAGCTCAACATGCTTACCAAGTAGCTTCCTTTTAACACCCTGCGGGCTCCTCAATACCTCAATACCGGCACTTCTGTTTCTCTTGAGACCTCCCCTGCGATTCATGAACATTCCGATCCGGTCTTGACGCGCCGCGTCGGAAGCTGTGACAAGCCAGCCGGGAGGTCATAGATATTGACATATTCATATATCATGGTCAGCACAAGCCCGTTCAGAAACGGTTCACAAGCAACAGGCCATCATGATGCTGCCACAATACTACTCTACACTGCTATGGCTTTCTGCAGCTTGTCACCCACGGGCAACTCCATGGGGATAGGGCCATTCACACAAAAGCCCGCAGCCGCGGCAATGGTACGAAAGAAGAGTGATAAGAATAGCAACAGGTACTTCGTATTCTTATCACGAGTCAAAACCGATAAAACGATAAAAGCCCATCATCCTGTGAGTCTTGAGGTCCAGGCAGCAAAGGCAGATCACCTGGGCGAAGAGAAGCTGACCATCCGGTTCGGCCCCGACAACCGCAACAAGGCCAGGCCATGCATGTATGAGTCTTCGGGTGCGCACAAGACCGGAAACCGCTCTTACAGACACACCCTGTGCCCTGTGCAGTCTGAGTCTATGCTGCTCTGTGTTGCAGTATCACATACATGGGTGGTTGTCAAAATTAGGGTCCCTTTTTGGGTACCCTAAATATTAGGTGCCGTATTATAAGAATGACACAAAAAGGGACCCTGCTCTTGACAACCGCCCACATGTCTTATACCAAGCGACGACAACGACGTACATTGGAATGCCTGTTTGGCTCTCTGTCTGTTGGTTTGCGTGTGTGTCCAAAAAGGATAGTCTTGGATGGTGTGTGTGTGTGTGTGTGCCTTGTTGACCAGCTTTGTCTCAGGAGCTGAATTACCTCAAAACCACAACAAGTGGTAGTCAAGAGAAAAAAAACGCATTCTTAAAACACAATGCTTTCCCTGAACTCTGTTCCGAAACAATGCAGGACACGAAGTTGGGTCGTTGAAGTGCAGCTCCCTGCTTCATCCCCCAACGTCGAAGATCTTGATGAAAGGCAGCGGCTGGTTTTCAACATGATGTCTGTGACGAGGAGGCGGCCCTCAGGACGAAGGGTTTTTTGTTTTTTTCACACTCACTCACTCTCTCTCTCTCTCTCTCTCTCTCTCTCTCTCTCTCTCTCCCGGGCATAGGGGTCGGTTAAGACCCCCGGGCTTCAAGCCCACCCGCAGGTTTTGTTATGCGGGATGTGGGGGGTGAGGAGCGAGCATAATTCCCCTGTAAGCTAACGCTATAAGTAATTACCCTGACGAATCAGGTGGGATGTATGCACTCGAAACAAAAATAGTCTCCAACAGCACTGAAGGCACGTATATTTCGTAGTGGAGTAAAGATGATAGCAAGATACAGATCAAACAGGTGCCTTGCCCCGGATGTTGTGGGAACTCGCAAGTATTCTGTGCGGCTGCAGTTTTCAACAGGTACACCGCTCAGAGGATGACACGTAATTGGGTAGTAGGTGCCTTCTCGGGCGCGGGGAAACTCCCACATGTTTTGCGAGAACAGTTCTGAGCTACTCAAGGCTGTACGGAAAGATCGTGCGTACTGCAGTAAAAAGGACAGAGATTGCTACTAACACACTCGCCGATCCACAAAAGTACATTTTCGCACGATCAAACCTCTCGTCTCTCTCTGTCTCTCTCTTCAGTATCCTCATCCTTTTATTCACAGTCTTGGCACTCGCCCTCGCTGACGCATTTACATGTTGGGCCATGTCTCATTATCGCCCGCTTCCCGTTGAACTTGCACCTCCATGATCGGATCGTCTATCCCAAGAGACTTCAGGAAGTAGGGAACATCCTGGCTTCACGTGTCTTGAATCCGTGAAAACTCCGCCAGCTTCCTTCCTGCAGTTGTCCCCTCAAACCCTCTGGAGCCCTTAATGATTAGAATAGGATTATGGGCCTTATGAGGAATAGTAAAATAAAATGCTCTGACATACTTTATCAATCTACTTCATTATGTCAACGCTACACCAGAGCCGGCCCTATCTGCAGAGGAGGAGTTCGCAGTTGAGAAGAGCCTCGGACTTCGGAGTCTAAGTCTAGTGTGGCTTCAGGGCCTATCTTTTGCCTCTTTTTTTTCCCTCAGGGTTTAGGGTTTAGGGTTTTAGGGGTTTACGCTCTCGCAACTCGGACAAGCCAGACGAGGTTCTCGGTTTTTCGGTTTAGGGTTGAGGGGTTGGAGCAATTTGCTTGCAGCTACACTCTCTCCAATGGTACTGCTGAGATCACTTGCAGCATCTTCTGCCAACATTCTAGCAAACCCAAAATCAACCCTCAACCATCCTCAACCCTGGAAAGTCCTGCGCCGGATCAGTCGACCAGCTCAGCGTCTGAGTCTTGATGAGCAAGCGCACAGACCTGGGAGCAGAAGGGACTTCCCTCGACGTTCTCCCTGCGGTTATCAAAACAGTCTACTGGTTCTATGAAACTGATGTTCATGCTTGTGGTTAGTCTTTTTGTAATCCTTACAGCTATCACGGTCATCATAGCTTCAAGTGTTAGTATTGTTCCTGTCGTTAGCATTGCTAGTCCTGCTGCTGTTGGTGGCGGTGTTGTTTGCGTTACCAAGTTGCTATTAGCATGAGTACTGCTATGACTTTTTTGTTGCACTTGTGACTATTGGAATATCTTATAAATTTGATTAGTCCCATGACTTTCATGTGCTCATGATTCTCAATGCTTTCCATGATTAAACTTGAGAAAATGAAGCCTTTCCTTTAATTCGCATATTGTTTGCTGGAATACTTTATTGCTCCTACAAGTATGACCTCTCTGTGACCATGCCTATGCTTACTGTCGTGGTGATTGCACTTTCTGCTGAAATCTGCTGCAGTTCAATCTTCCAGGGTGTGAGACTCCTGAAGAAGAACCTCTACCGATGACCGAAAATCGTCACTCGAGGTCCAGCCCCAAACTTTAACCCCTCTGAGCCCGTGGGCACATTGACCTGCTGTCCGTCTGGCGTGGTCACTGGCCTCAGTGGGGCTTTTGCTACTACACCACCCACTACCCGACTTAATACCCACTGCCTACTACCTACTTTCACCTTCTGCTGCTGTTGCTCTTTTTATCGTGGTAGTAGTCGTAGTAGTAGTAGTAGTAGTAGCAGCAGGAGTAGTAGTAGTAGTAGTAGTAGTAGTAGTAGTAGTGGTTGTGCAGGAGTAGTAGTAGCACCAGTAGCAGTAGCAGCAGTTGTAGCAGTAGTAGCAGTAATTAGTAGGAGTAGGAGTAGTAGTTTTTGTCACCCACATAGGAGTAGTAGTAGTGGTGGTGGTAGTAGTAGTAGTAGGAGTAGTTTAGTAGTAATACTAGTAGTAGTAGTAGTAGTAGTAGTAGGAGTAGGAATAGGAGTAGGCACCTTCCACCCCTACCAACTACAATTGCTCTGAACCATCTTAAGATCACATCCTACTTGCTCGGTGTTTGCAGCATGTTCGCAATGTCGGACCATCTTGTGTGAAGCCTCCGCAGCGACTTGTCGCCTTTGCAAACTCGATTGTGGGTTGTTGTTTTATGAGGGTGGGGGGAGGATGATGACGACACTATTACTCAGACACCCCGAGCAATCTCCAAGACAACAAGTCTACTCGGTTCTCACAGTACGTTCGCTACCACTACCACTACTGCTA
Organism: Symbiodinium sp. CCMP2592; assembly: GCA_905221615.1. NCBI lineage: Eukaryota > Dinophyceae > Suessiales > Symbiodiniaceae > Symbiodinium > Symbiodinium sp. CCMP2592. The sequence continues at coordinate 709,293 of CAJNDT010000102.1, read as the reverse complement.
CCAACACCACTACCACTGCCACTGCCACAACCACTACGACCACGACCACTACCACTATAACTACCACTACCGCTACTGCTACTGCTGCTAGTGCTACCACTGCTACTACTGCTACTCCTATTACTACTACTACTACTACTACTACTACTACTACTACTACTACTACTACTACTACTACTACTACTACTACTACACGACGGTACTAATACTATTTCTACTACTACTACTACTACTACTACTGCTACTACTACTACAACTACTACTACTACTACTACTACTACTACTACTACTACTACTACTACTACTACTAGTATTACTACTAAACTACTCCTACTACTACTACTACTACCACCACCACTACTACTACTCCTATGTGGGTGACAAAAACTACTACTCCTACTCCTACTAATTACTGCTACTACTGCTACAACTGCTGCTACTGCTACTGGTGCTACTACTACTCCTGCACAACCACTACTACTACTACTACTACTACTACTACTACTACTGCTACTACTGCTACTACTGCTACTACTGCTGCTACTGCTGCTACTGCTACTGCTACTGCTACTACTGCTACTACTGCTTCTGCTGCTTCTACTGCTTCTACTGCTACTACTGCTACTACCACTGCCACTACTAGTACTAAGACAACGGCGACGACCGCGACCACCACCAACGACCACGACTTCGCCACTGCTGCTGCCACTGCCACTGCTACTACCACTACCTCCGGTTCTACCAGTACTACTAGTGCCACTGCCAGTAAATCCCCTATCTAACACCAATCGGGACCTACTACTTTCCACCTCCCGAACCCCGAACCCACTACGCGAATACAGGCTCAGAAGGTAATAAGCACATTTCAACAGGCTCCTGAAGCCTGCTACCGGCCTCTTATGCAAGCCTCCCGAAAAGAGTTCCAACTGTCGGTCCCTGGCGTGTAGAAGGTGGGGAAAGCCTTGACGAAATTCTCCTCTCAAGGCGGGCTTCGTTTTCCTTTCGAGCATGACGTCGGTTCGGGTCGTCTCCCAAAGCCTCAAAGCCAAAGCTTCCAAGCCCCAAGAAGGGGTCCAAAGCCCAGAGAGAGCATCAAAGAAATAGACACATCAGCCAGACCCGTTTTGGCAAACCCAAACAAGCCTGAACTGGTTAACATTAACTGTGAACTCAGGAACCCACATATCTCGCAGCATATCTCACACAAGGAGGCTCAGGAATAGAAAATCAGTAGCTCCTGGTTCGGGCTCGGACACGAACTTTTGCCAAGAAGCATCAGTGGCCAAACCCCAAATCGTCGCAACCGCGGGTTAGGGTTTTGGCCTAAGGCTTTGGGCATCTGTCCTACAATCCTGCGCCCTATGTTTAGATACTTTCTTCCCTCATAGTAACTCTTATGGCAAACCTGATAGGCCCCTTTACAGCGACCCTTCAAAGGAACCCCGCTTACACTCGGCAGCCCTTGCAATAACCTTATCCCCTACTGCTCCGACTGCTCCCCTTTCAGAGCCGCGCCAGCAGGCTCTCCCAGTTCTTGCGAGTCTCCCACTTGAAAGCCGACCTGGAGCATCTCCCCCTCCTCCGGGGACATAAAAATAGGGGGTGTAACCTAGGGGCCTTAATAATTAGAGCAGGGCTTCGGGGGGGTATAATATTATACTATACTTATAATAAGGAACCCCCAGAATAGTATAGGTAACTATTTAGGCCGCTAGAGTAAAGGGCTTGAGAGATCCTCGAGTTGTGTGCTCAGGGAATAAGGGTGGGCTTTTGGCTTGTGCTCACAAGGGAACTCTGCCAAGATTTCCTCAGTTCCGGCCGGGTCTCCATGTGCAGAAGGCCACAAACAGACCAAAACACTGTAAGCATTCATAAATCAACAGGATTTTGGGTGGTATATTAATGGCCTTCTCTCTCTCTCTCTCTCTCTCTCTCTCTCTCACACGGACTCAGTTGCCTGTCAGCCGCGGCGCGGAACATAGCGATTTCGCCATGCACGCTTATCTAATATTAATAGCCTTCTTCCTGAGAAATTTACAAAGGAAGCTTCAGGAATGATATGGTGATTATTTCGACCTTTGTTTCACTTGCCATGCCGCATCAGAGACCAAACACGTCACGCTAGGCTCCGAACCACGAAATCCCAAACCCTTGTCCCTCGACTTGCTAATCCTTACATTTTTTCCATCAGAGCTGTGAGACAATACACTATACACAGACAAGAGTACACCAAACATGTCTGGTTTGGACCGTAGGGTTGAGCTTAGGCTATGTTGGTGGTTTTGTGTTGGGGGTTCTGAGTTCGGGGGTTCGGGGATGCGTCGGCTTGTGCGCGAAAGCTGTTTCTCAGCACGGTGACGTTGCTGCGACACACATGCAGTGATGCTTTATGGTCACCGAGATTCTGTTTCTGCTCCACCCGAATTTCAATGGAATTCCACCAGTAACAAGTTCCATGCTCGACGTGTTGCTTTCACTGGTGGGGGGCTTCATCCGTGTTTGTCAACTCCAATCCTACACGCAGGGCATGACGGCCCAGACCAAACACGACTGCCAGCACTGCCTCTTCCGCCGTTCTTCATCCGAGGCCCGAAAAAGTTAGCACACTACCACTCCACTCGCTAAGAAACCCAAGCCGCCCAAGCCCTTAATCCTCTCACTGGGGCCGCTGCAGGAACACGAAGGAGCTGCGAGGTCTCCGGGACAGGAAGTTATCTAACCTTGGTCTTGCGATGAAAGAACAAGCGCGTTCAACGGCCGGACCGGAACCCACTAAGCTCCAAAACAAGATGTGTGTGTGTGTGTATGAATAGGTACATACATACATACATACATGCATATAAATGTATCTTTTACGTAGACATACATACATACATACATACATACACATGTATATATATATATATATATATACGTAGACATACATACATACATATATACATATGTATATGAACACATATATATATATATATATATATATATATTGGCTCCCGCTTGGCTGTCTGGCGATTGCATGAACGTATATATATATATATATATATATATATATACATATATACATATATACATATGTACATATATACATATATACATATATACATATATACATATACATATACATATATATATATATATATATGTGCACGCCCGTCTATCTCTCCATCGGTCGGCTCGCTCTCTCTCTCGCGCACACACACACACACTCTCTCTCTCTCTCCGGATGCAGGCATCCGCCGCTGCACACCGGGTCTGATGGCCACTACTCTCTGTCTCTCTCTCTCTCTCTCTGTCTCTCTCTCTCTACCCCTATCTACATATGTTTATATGTATGTATATAGGTAGGTACACACGCATACAAACAAACAACCAACAAACAAACAAACATCCATGCATGCATGCATGCATGCATGCACGCATGCATGCATGCAAAAACGTGTGTATATATGTATACAGACATGTATGTATATATATATATATATATATATATATATAGATATTTCTGTGCTTATTCGTGTTTATCTATGTTTGTACGTGTGTGCGTGTGCGTGTGTGTAGTGCGTGTGTGTAGTGCGTGTGTGTGCGTCTATATATGTATGTATACAAACGACTCACGACTACAATCTCGTGCCAGGCCTCCCGCTCGGAGTGACCTTTCCCTCCGAGCTCCATGCTCTGTCGAGCCGAACTTCGTTTCCTGGCGCCTTGGCCCAGGCTTTAGCACTCCCTGCACGATTGAAAGCTTGAATTCGCAACTCTTATAGTACCCTTATAGATCCCTTAAAGCGATCCTTATAGGAATCCTTAAGGGAACCCTAAACCCCTACACCCAGACCCTCACCTGAGGCCTGCAACTGAAACTCTACTTGCACCGGTGTAACTGCAGACGTGGACTTCGAGGTTCGTGTCATCCACTACCCGGAGTAGTATAGGAGCCTCAATAAATAGAATAGGGTTTTGCGGCCCATGATACTATAGTTATAATCAGGACCCCCCTAAATAGTATTGGTAATTATTTTGGCCCCTATGTTGTAGAACCCGACATAGACCCCCTATAGACATCTCTAAGGAACCCTTTAAAGGGAACCCTATTTTAATCATTAAGGCACCCTATATCCCTAACTCCCTTATAGTACCCTTATAGATCCCATTTAATTGCCTACCCCCACCCCCAAACCCAGAGCACTTTCGTATCGCCGAAGGGCGTCTCTCCACTCGCCGGGTCGCGGCCTCGGGGAGTTGCCGAAATGGCGGTAAGGGTCGGACTGTTGCACCTACCTTGCAGCTGCCATCCTTGTTCTTAGAACATATCATACTATATTATACTATAGTAATATTATCCTATAGTACAGTAAAATATTCTATAGCATCTGAGTCCCCTAAATAATGAGAAGTATCGAATAGGAGCGGATATCCTTACTTCAGCCCCCCCAACATGAACACGCCCTCCACAAAAGCCCTTCTCTCACACCCCAAGCCCAAGACCTGGCCGAAAACACCTCCCAGTCGCGTTCTCCCAAAAAAACCCTTCCGACCCCCAGGTCCCAAACCCAAAATCTTCCCTAACCTGGCAAAGTAGTTCCTTTTTGGGCTTCGTATATAGAATCCTATAAGGTAATCCCAAAAGCGAACCTGGGCGCCCCTGCAAACAAACAGCTCGGTGTCCAGGGGCTCGTGCAGAACCTGTATACTGTATACATGCTCCTAGTTCGAAGGCACTCCTTGGCTAAGCTGTTTTGGGGTGGAAGGGTTTAGGCGTTTAGGGCAGTGAAGTAAGGAGTTGGAGTCGGGTTCGCTTGCCTCCTGTGTTGTGCCTCAAGGTGTGATGATTGTTTGTCTCCTACTTCGCAAGGACAAGCCAGCATGGCAGGGTCGATAGACGGCGTATATCATTAAATCCATCGTAGGATAAGGTTCAATGTGTCGGCCCTTTGCACAAGGTGTGATGATTGGGATGGAATGCTGAGGATCATGGGATGAATCAAAGGATGATGAGTCCTACCCTGAAGCACCGGACCCTCGAAATCCAGGCAAGCTGGCGACTTTCTCAGGCTCCATGCCGTGAGTGAGGCGTCTGGAGCAGAACATACAGCTCATGACCGTTCCCAAAACCTACTTGACCGGAAACCTTGCAGTCACCCTCCTGCCTTCATCTTGCCCTGGCAGGAGGCAGGGAGCAAAGAGCTAGTCTTCGGTTTAACCTTCTTCGTTCGGCGACGCCTTCTTAATGGCATTCTAAATACTGTCGCAAAGCCACTGTCACTACTGCTATTGCCACTCCTCGAGCTCCTACTACCTACTCGTATTGCGACGAGATCACAGCAGCAGTCACCTGCCCGGAAGCAGCAGTAGCAGCGGCATCAAGTCGTACAAGTAGCAGCAATTATGATCGTAGTTGATGCTGGTGGTGGCTGTGGCGGTAAGTGGTGTTGTGCTACCTCGACGACGACGACTACCACCACCAGCACCAGGCACACGTTAGGGACAAGACGAAGACAAGATGACGAAGACAACAGCTACTTCTCTCCCTGCTCTTCATCAATAAAATGCTTTGTGGGCTTAGAGCTTTCGGCAAGAGCCTGGCGCAAGTCGCAGTTGGGATTTACGTGGGGTGCCAAGGCCTTGGGCCAAGGACCTCTGTGGATTTGGTTCGCAGACTCGCGGCTCACTACTGCGGCCTGGATTCTTTAGTGTAAGTCCAACACGAGAGAACCTGAAGTTTTGCGCCCCAGATATCCCCATATTGCAAGCCTCATGCCGGAGGCTCGGTAGTTCCTCATGTTCAGCCTTGTAAACGTGTGTCACACAATGCCGCTCGACCATTGGACCTTGAGACCCTCACGAAACACCAGAGCCCAAGGCTACTGGCACTGGTGGCAATAGCACCAACGGCATTTATCTCACTCCGATAGCATTCGTCCAAGAACACAGCATGAAGATCGACAATGATGGAGGCAACAGCAGTGACATTCCGAAGGTTGGTGAACTTGCAGGTAAATAAAGTCATAGTCTTAGATCTATGTTTCGCTAGGACGTGTTGCATATTGCCTGATTGGTCGGGTTGAAGCCACACGTCTACTTCGTAAAAACACGCTTCACTTTGAAAGCAGCAGAACAAGCAGCACTGGCACACACTATTCTGCATTGTCATTATCTCGATCCCAGCAATGCTCCATAACTGCTGGTCCTAAATTTTGCAAGTATGCTTGACGTAGGTTGGGTACGAACACTTTCTAGAGCTAACAATCCAGTTCAGCTGCGCCTCTTCCACACCAGACGTCTGGAAGGCCTTTTCACCTTATGGGTGGTGCAATGCTTTCTGTCATCGTCATTCCTGCGTTTCGAGGTATGCACATTCTTTTTTCCGTGGTGGTGGTGGTGGTGGTGGTGGTGGTGGTGGTGGTGGTGGTGGTGGTGGTGGTGGTGGTGGTGGTGGTGGTGGTGGTGGTGGTGGTGGTGGTGGTGGTGGTGGTGGTGGTGGTGGTGGTGGTGGTGGTGGTGGTGGTGGTGGTGGTGGTGGTGGTGGTGGTGGTGGTGGTGTGGTGGTGGTGGGTGGTGGTGGTGGTGGTGGTGGTGGTGGTGCTGGTGGTGCTGGTGGTGCTGGTGGTGGTGGTGGTGCTGCTGGTGGTGGTGGTGCTGGTGGTGGTGGTGGTGCTGCTGGTGGTGGTGGTGCTGCTGGTGGTGGTGGTGCTGCTGGTGGTGGTGGTGCTGCTGGTGGTGGTGGTGGTGGGTGGTGGTGGTGGTGGGTGGTGGTGGTGGGTGGTGGCGGTGCTGCTGCTGGTAGTGGGGGTGGGGGTGGGGGTGGGGGTGGGGGCGGGCTGATCCTGCAAGTAGCTGGAATTTTGACGACAGCGATGGTGCTCACCATGTGGATGACAACGACAAGAGTGACAATGGCGATGCGGCTGCTGGTAGTACTGTAGTACACTGTAGAGGTGTAAAAGTCTGCTGCGCTTGCAGCTGTGGCCTGCTTCTACTATTCGGCTCTACTGCGACTTCAACGCCACGACCACCACCCAGTGCTGCTGCTGCTCCTCCTCCTCCTCCTCCTCCTCCTCCACCTCCTCCTCCTCCTCCTCCTCCTACCTCCTCCTCCTCTGCCGGCTGAGACACAGGCTGGCGGCAGAAGGAACCTTGGTGATGTCTTGCTTTGACATTTGATGGGCTCGGACAGCGACATGCCATAGTACCCCTACCGGAAGTGCCCAAGTGCCTGCCATCATCGCATGCTCATCCGACAAGCTTGGACGGCGCAGTCCATTACCGTAGAGAAACTGAAAAGACCCCATGCTAAGGAAGTTCGTGGGCCGAAGAGTGCCAACAACAACCCCGACGGGATTTACCTGAATCACCTGAATCCTCCGGGCTCTAATATAGCGGCCTTCATGGTATACTGTAGACACAAGGACACAAGGACTATCTAGTGTGTTATGGGGCCAATAATCCAAAATGGATAGTATGACAAGCTATGCACACCCTGCATTATCTCTCCTCCTTATCCCTGTCGGCGCAATAAGCCCCGAGCCTAAACCCTAAAGCAAAACATCCTCTCACCCCCTCCGAAAAAAAAAATCCGAAACCCGATTACCCTGTGGAAGCTCGGCTTTCAACCCACACGGCATCGAAGTGCATGTTGCACCTCCTGAGCAGGCCATATGTTTTCGATTTAGCGGGAATGCAAAAGGGTAGGGCTTTTGTTGTTGGGCTTGCTAGGGCCTTTTGTGATTCGGCTAATACTTTCAAGCATAGACTCAACACACAATCGATAGGAGTCTGAAAGAAGTCCTGTGTTTCGGCTTCGGAGAGATTTCTGAATGCGATGAAGCAGCGAGGAAGACATTGCGATGCTCGAGTGGGATAGGTTGCCAGAGTGCAGATTTGTCAAAAAGGGGTCATAAACATTTTGGGAGGCTTTATTTACGGCTCACGTCTAGCATTTTATGAAACTTCATAAGGGCAGCCTGTCCTGGAGCTGGTAGCACAACACCCAGAAACCTACACCACCTTGAGAACTGTCAGCCCGAGACAACTGAAACAAAGCTGCCCAGGTGGGAACTAAGAAGGCCACAAGTTGCTTGTTTCACCTGCCCCTCACAATTAGGTTTTTGCACCTGCCAGATGGCTCGTGTGCAACAACAGCAGCAACAGCAGCAAGCACAACAACCGCCACAACCACAACCCTGACCGCAACCGAAACCGCAACACAACAGCAACAGCAACCACAACCACCACCACAACCCAGACTGACTAGCGTAAGCAAGAACAACGACGATGACCGTGGACCAAGCGATGTGGCTCATGATCGTCATCGCGGCAACATATCGCAAGCACTGCATCGATCTAGTTCCCTGAGCATCATCTTGACCATCGTTACCACCAGCAGGACCAGCAGCGGTTACCACCATCTTCATGACGCCCGCCATCACCCGTTTGCCATCTTTTCGTAGTGTTCATCTTCACCACCACCATCCTTGTGGTCAGTCTAGCGAGTCTGCCAAGGTGACGCTACTGCGGCCCCGGCGTGGCGGCGTCTCCCTCGAGGCGGTCCGTCCTGGCCCCGCAAGTGTTTCGACGCTCACACTCGGACAATCCAGGCGATGCACATGGCCGCAAGGTTTAGGGTTTAGGATTTCCTCCTCTCCCTCCCTCTCTCTCTCTCTCTCTCTCTCTCTCTCTGTCTTGCTTGCTTGCTTGCAAGGCGTGTGGGAGGTAGGGTAAGCCCTCTCTCTCTGTCTCTCTCTCTCTCTCTCTCTCTCTCTCTCTCTCTGTCCCCATGTACTCAGAAGGTCTAGAGTCCTTGTGCCCCGGCCAGTACGAGCACTCCACTTCTCGTTGTTCGCGTAACTGCCCGCAGCGGTAGCCCCCTATGAACACAGTTATTGGTCCTGCTCTGCTCGCCAACTCAATCAAGCACCCAGCGAAACCCGCACTGCCCCACGGTTGAAAGGCACAGCTCAGTCAAAAACATGCATTGTTGTCCCGCACGTCCACAAAGACATGGAGCCCGAAACCTCAGCCCCCCCCCGAAAGCTTCACTGCAAGACGATACCACAACTGCGGCCGGATCCACTCGAACATGCTGCGACTCACGAGGATGAGCCTAGGGCCGCAACTTCCGGGTTACGTGAAAGGCTTCGGGCTTCTTTGGGCTTCGGACTTTGGGCTCAACTGACACTTTAGGGGCTTTCGACGGGTCTCTGGCCAGAGCATACGGGGAGCTGAAAGCTGATTCTTGGAGGATCATGGCACTTAGCAACTAAGGTTATAAGTACCCTAATTGGGGTTATAAGTATAGTTACCTTATTTATACTGGTCGAAGGCTCTGGGCCCTTCCTTGGCTGACTTTTTGCACACAGCCGCCGAGGCGGAGCCGAGACTCAGTTTCTTACAGCTCCTGCTCGTTGGTGTTCCTCGTTCCTCTAGTACATCCCAATACTGATACTAAGACCCTGCTCCTTCCGCTAGGGGCTTAATTATATCTCGCCGGTTGAGCCTGCTGGGGATGGGCTTCTGTGACTTCATAATTTAGCTGGTTGTGCAAATCCTTTCCACCTACATGAGCAGTCAAACGCCTCGATGAGTTGCAACCAGTAGCACAGTAACACGTCTGGATATGCGACGACGTCGTGAAAACTTGGCCACAGGCCATGAATGAGACCGATAGGACAGAAATGAAACTGCCACGGTTTGCGTATTCGCACTCTGTGCAGAAAGAATTGTGACTACACGACGGCTACTCCTCCGGAACAGCGAAGATCAGGTTCCGGCTCTTTCCTCGCGACGGGGTCCTGCGGCCGAGGGCTCTCTGCGTGGATTCACAGGGTGTCGGCATGCAGAATCTTGGTTTTGCTCACCCTACATTCATCAACCCCAACCCCTTAAAACGCTTGGTGTGTGCAGTCTGTCGCCGACGACAGGCCTGATGATGGAGGAAGCTCATCGGGCACAGGATTTGGGAGCATCAAACACGAAACCAATGGAACGGGTCAGGCTGTTTTCAGCTGTGGGTCCTCTAGGCTTTACCTTCAGCATCCTACTGTTTGGGTTCCATATTCGGACTGTCAACAAACTAATTTGGTCTTGATTATCTTACTTCTTATTCTTGCTACTGATAGTGGTACGGCTATGAGGTTCGAAACTAAAGCATTAACAATTCGAACGGGGTTTTGGGGTATGTTATACAACAACAGTACTATTTATACAGGGACTACAAGGAGACGCTGTTGCGAATAATCCCGATCCCCCGAATACCCCATCCCAAACTACCAGGTGAACCCATTGAAGTATGGAAGTGTACATACCGCCTAAAACCTAAAAGGTGCCTACCACGAGTTACGAGCCTTGTTTGGCTAGCGCTTTTCGCTTTTTGGGTCTGGGTTGAGGAGTAAGCCTGAGCTAGTGAGTGGAGCACTTTTCGCCCGGGAAGCCATGAAGAAGTTGTCACAGTAGTTCCCGCTCGTGCAAAGCACCTTTTCTCCACAAGCTCGCAGCGTGAGTCCTGTCGCTGAGCTGATGCAAGCAAGGATGGGTTTAGGCTTCGGGATCCCAAGCCTACGATTCCAGCCTCCCATTGCAACCGTAGGTCCCTCTGTCACACTGGCCGCTTGTAGGAATATTGATGGTTGGCCTTTTGGGGGCCTTGGTCGTGCATATAACAAACACTAAGATTGCGGCATCTAATTTTGACAAGCGCTATCAGTGGTCAGATTCATCACAGTGCTAAGGTGATTGGACATAGGTCACGGAACATGCTTCTGCGCTCAGAACTGCCGTCTGCCCCGTCGTTTTTGTCCTCAGCTTTCGCGTGGGTTCTGCCCTGGGCGGTTCTCCTGTGCCAAACCGCGCAGTAGCATTGTGTTTCATGGCTAAGAAATTGTCGATGCTCCCTCACAGACTCTTCCTACCTACCGTCTTGGAGGCTTCGGTTTTTGGTTGTACTTCCGGTCTTTGAAGTACCCAAAACCAAGCGGCAGCGAAGGCTTCATCCACGGAACGGCTGCATTGGCCAGGCCTGGCCCATTCCACCCCCACCCCGAAATCGACAGCTCCTAAACCCTCTATGACAATTCCAGTTGGGTGGGGTGTCGGCAGTGTCCTGGACAATTCGGTTTCGTTGCCACCGGTTAGTTAGCAGTGAAATGAGGCCAAGAATTCCAGATTGGGTATCGAAAATCTTCTCAGTTTCAGGTTGGGCATTGCCAGCCACGGTCCGTTCCAGCTCTTGGCCCAATCCACTGCCCGGCCTCCACCCGAAACCCTGAACATAAGTCGATTGCGCCGAAGCCTGCAACTCGTTCGCATTCCAAAAATCAAAAACACTAACCCCCAAAGCCCCTACAATCTTGAGCCTCAAAGCCTTACACCCTCAACCACAAACCTGAGACTCCCCAGCATGCCTTGTCATGTTCGGAGAAGACCGACAAACCTGGTGCTGCACAGGCCAGCCCCGCAACCCCCGCCGTCTGTGTCTCATACGAACACATTGGGCCCAGCAAAACTGTCCGAAGTGGTGGCGTAGGAAGTCCCTACAATCCTCGGCATGGGAGAGTTCACGGGTTGCCACGGCCGACGCGGAAGGCATCGCAAGGTGTTCAGCCCGGGAACCAAAGGCGCCATGCAGCACGGCGCTCTTTGTGAAGGGGACTCCGGTCATCAATCGGCCGCCAGGGAAGGAGTAGACCTGGGCCAAATCGCTGTCAGTGAAGAAGTAGATGCCTAAACCGTTCACTCAGGCTCTCCGAGGTGGAAACTTTTGGGGAGGGAACTCTGACTCTAACTCGTACTGAGTAACGGAGTTGCCTTTGTCCTGCGGACTGAACCAAAGCGTTTCACAAGGTCGGCTCTCAAGTCACCGTTGGCCAGCCGCTCGCATCTAGGATTCAAGTGCAAGGCTTCGAAACACTAACGCTGACATAGACCTGGGGAGCTATGGGAGCGCTTCCAGCAAAGCAAGTGAGCGAGATTGTGACAAGGACAAGCAGGACGATAGCTCGCACGTTTTCATGAATCTCGTTGTTGTTACCCCTGGCTTTTGTCTGGAATCTAAAGCTGAAATTAAAACCCCGTCCGCATGTGCCCACTGGCTGAGACTGCGACGACGCCCGCGGCCTCGTGCTGGGGGCGGGAGTAGTGAGATTTCGACTCTGCCCAAGCCGGTACTGCGTCTTCGCTCTCCTCTTTCGTATAGCTACAGCACCGGAGACCCTTAAACCCAGACCCAACCTCCCTCCCATCAGGAAAATGTCGAAGAATAATGAATAAACCTCGGTCAGAAACACTAAGCCCTGTTGCTTGAACCGAGAACCATCCGACGTCTCGGCCTCGTCAGCTACAAAGATGGTCTGATCACCGTCCCATGTAAGGCCGCGTGGGGCAGCAAGACCTGTGCAAAAGCGGGCACCCTCCAACCCTCCGGCACAGGCTACCCTGCATCGCAGACTCAAGACCAAGAATGCGTTGTAGTAGGGGGCAACTCCGAAAGAGCAGTCATATGCCCATATGCCAGGCGAGAGTCCGCTGATGAAGTCGAAAGTGGCGCCACCTTCCGTGACCTTTCATACGCCATGGGAAATTTTGGAATCGCAGGAACTTCGGCTGTGAAAATGAAATCCTTGAAGCGAAACACGTGCCGCCCTTTCACGTCAACTGGGGGGCTAGCTTGGAGGGGCTTGATACTGACGGTCACTTCGGTTCCACATACGAAGCCTTGTCCAGGTACAAAGCCCTGTGCAGCAACGGGAGCGAACTTCCACTACTGCTTCACATACATACTACTCCTGCTCAACCTCCCTCTGCTCCTCCTTCGTCCTCTTCCTCCGCATCCTCCTCCCCCTCCTTACTACTACTCCGTATATCTCCTCATCCTGCTACCACCCGCCACCACTACCCCGCTGCCACGACCACCACCACCACCACCACCACCACCACCACTGCCGGGTAGCCGCCGGCACAAACACCACCGCGACGACGACTACTACTATCGTTACTACTGTTACTACCGTTACTACCGTTGCTACTGCTACTACTCTTACTACTACTACTACTACTACTACTACTACTACTACTACTACTACTACTACTACTACTACTACTACTACGACTACGACTACGACTACGACTACGACTACGACTACTACTACTACTACTACGACTACGACTACGACTACGATTACGACTACGACTACGACTACGACTACGACTACGACTACGACTACGACTGCGACTACTACTACTGCTACTACGACTCCGACTACGACGACGACGACTACTACTACGACTACTACACTACCACAGCTGCCACTATCACAACAAACATCACCGCCATCTACTATCTACTGCTGCTGCTGCTGCCACTATTACCTCTTTACCACGACGACCACTAATGTTCCTGCTAATCACTACTGTTACTACGGCTCCTGTCACTGCGGCTGCTGATCGCGTCTACTGCGGCTGGAAAAGTCAAAAACAATCTGAGAAACCACTAAGCCAGTAGCTCATTATGACGTAATGAGCTAACCCGGACCCCACTGGAAATCACTCTAGGGCCGGAGCTCCGCTGACCACCCCAATGCCGTTCTTATCCGTGGCGTAGAACATGTACTTGTTCGACCTCATTAGCTGAGCATCGTTTATGGGCGCTCAACATCCGGAAAGAGGCTATAAACACACAAGGTTGTAAACATGTGGAAATATCAAACACTCTACACCCTAGATGCATCTGAGCATCTTGCGTCCTGACTTTGATTGAGCGCAGTGTGTACCGACTTCCATGTCCGGACAGCCCGACAAGCGTTGCATGGCAGCAGACACTGCAATTCAAGGAAAGCTAGCCAACATGTTGGCACAATGCTGCAGCTCATCCGTAGCAAGAAAGCTACACACAATGCATCGTACGGAGACATGTGGCCTTTGCTGTTGTGAGTTGAGTAGCAAGACTGAATGTAGAAGTAGAAGAGGAAAGAAGCTGCAAGGGTGCATCGCAAAAGTGCGACGTCTCGCGATGTCAGGTCAGGCAACTCTAGGCATCATGATCAAGGGAACACAATGAAGAATCGCATTCCAGCGAATACACCGAGCCATGACGCAGCCTGCTCATAACTTGCATACCCAACAGCATACCAAAGGCTTGCCCTGAGGCACATCACGCAAAGAACGGAATAGAAACACAAGCAAACACGATGTGCTGTATGTGTTCTGACTGTCATTACAGACATGTCAACTAAAAAATCCAGTGGAATTCCATCTTTCACAAAAGCACAAGTTAAGTGCAACACATGCAGCGAGCGGACTGACATACTGATATGCAATCCCGTAGCAGCCGCACCAACACAACACAATTCAAGCCTAAACCCAGCTTTTCCGGAGGTTCGGATCCGTCAATGCCCTGCAATCGAGAGAACCATCGTTTCTACAAGCAATATCTTAGAGCCTACATTTCCTAAACTTATAACAACACCCCAGCTCTGGGCCCTGGGACTTGGTCACGCCATAGCCGGCATCTGTCCTCAGTGCTTGAGATCTCCAGGCTTAGGGCTGAGCGTCTGATAGCTTCAAGGCCGCGTTTAGGCCCGGAGGCCTCGTAAGCTTCGGCGGTTGTGGAAATGTAGCGCTCATGCAAAATGGCATGCTGCCGTCCGAACGAATCGACACGTGCGGATACCCGTGCCTGGAGCAACTTAGTCTCTCGGCGGCGGTACAGACACATAACAGCGACTTTGGCAATGAAACTGGGAAAATGGCACCAACGTACGCACGGTTCCCATGGTTGCCATGGCCTCGCTAAGAATGCGGAGAATGGTCGGCATGCTTGTGGTGGTGATGATGGTGATTCAATGCGAGGGAGACTATGTGATGACATCTGGAAAGTCATGGAGAGAAGACGACCGTACTGTGACGAAGCAGCCACAATAAGACGGTTGCGAAACAGGGATATGGCTCCAAAGCATAGTGTCAACCTAGCAACTCGTTCGTGAGGACCCGGGATGGGAAGGCTGTCGCCGCCGGCTCGCCTGCCTTCGCCTGAGGCAGCTTGGGCGCCACCTGGCATCCGGGAAAACGCTGAAAAGCCAACCTTGGAATCCTTAGACCTAGGCTGTCTTTGACCGTTTCCGTCGTTCTGAGACCTTCGGTTAAGGGGGCGATCCCCGGAAGCTCACCTGGCCTCGCCCTCGACGATGCTGCCGGCTGTCTTGCCACCCGCCTGGTTGGTCCAGTAGATCCTGCTTGGCTGGTTGTCTGTTGTTTCGACTCGCACACTCGCTCGACTCAGGCACGGCTTCATGGGGTCTCGTTGCTACCGTTACCACCGTGATATGAGGGCGGAGGGCGTCAGTATTGCAGCAGAAACAAGAGGATCAGCAAGAAATAGTGTAATGCATAAGTAAGTCTTGTGCCCCTCAGCCCTCAGCTGTGTGTGCCTGGTCACTACAGCAGAATCAAACTTTCGGGTGGACGGGATTCAGGACGCAGAATACCCACAGATGGGACAAACAGGGAGTAGCATTGGGCGTGCAGGGAGTGACGATGCGGGCCGTATGCATCGAGCAGGGAAGGTATGTGGATCCCAAATACAAGAGCCATGGGATTCAGATTCACAGGTTGTCGACAAGCCCACCTGCCTGGCACCATCTGACACGAGCCCGCCCGGCGTAGACACATGTGGGTTCACGCTGCCTTGGCGGATTGAGAAGCTCCACATCATTCTGAGAATCTGGTGTTTACGGCAACCGAAGCCTTCATTGCCTGTCGTCTCGGAAATGGGAAGTGTGGCATCTCAGATCTGTGGGCTAACAGTACGGTGGCGATTGCATCAGTCCAGATGCTGTCTCGGTCTAACTACCTGCGGAGCCGATTACTGAATCGCACGACTGGAAGTCCATAAGACCGACCTATTGAGTCCACCCACCCGTTCAACCTTGCGCACATTCCTTCGAGGGCCCGGGCCTTGGTAGACGGAGTAGACCTGGAGGCCAAGAAAAGCAAGCACTGGAAGCATCTTTGGAATCCAGGATCTGAGGTCGCATGCTTAAGCCTAAGGGCTAGTGGACTTGCAAAACGAATGCAAGAATTCGATTTTCAGCTTTCAAGAAGGGGAGTCCTGCCCATAACCCTAAGATTTCGCCATTCTAAGGCCTCAGCATCGCGGGCTGCTTTAACTGGCATAGCAAGAGAAGGTCGGGGCAGTAGACGCGTGCCCTTCCTTTCCAAGCGACATAAGGGGGGGGTTCCGAAAATAGGGGACCCTTATACAGTACCCTAAACAGTAGGATCCTTACAAAAAGGACCCCAAAATAAGGTACCCCTAATTTTCGGAGACTCCCATAAATACCCTAGTGCTCTAAACTCCAAACCCCCCTTTTGGACACGGATAACGCCATTGCCTCGGAACCCTACACGGCACTCGAAACCGCGACACTCCAACGGCTAACCTGCAGTCACACCCCCATGCCTTAGGAATTCTGTAGACATTTCAATGTGCCCAGCACCAAGAACTGAAACCAAAACCCGGACACGTCTGAAAGGGTGCTGTGGGACGCCTCTAGCCCTCCTTGAAGATCGAGTGCGAATCCAAAGCCCGAAAATTTGCAGAAACCTCGAACAGGGGTATGACTCAGAACTCGAGGATTTGAGGCCAACGCGAAGTGGGACCCCGATTCGGGAGCAGCGCCGCCGCCTGCGTGTAGAGAAGTGGCAGGGAGGGAGGAGGGACACAGCGAGGGAGACACAGAGAGAGAGAGAGAGATGGCGGGAGCTTAACATGATGGCGATGATGCTGACGATGATGATGGTAATGATGATGGTGAAGGTGATGCTGACGCTGATAATTCGTACGATCCTGATCATGCACGAACTAGACAAAGGTGGAACGAACTGTGGCTCTGTAAAGGGCTTGCCGTGTGCGGATGCACTGTGTAGCGAAGGAGGGGGGTGCATACATCTGCATGTTTTTTTCGAGATGGATAGAGGGAGACGGTGTGTGTGTGTGTGTGTGTGAGTCTGAGTGCATCACTGGGCATGTGTGTACCTGTGGGTCCCGTGCTGCGGGTGCATAGCTGATCTGGGGCTATTTGGCATCAAGCCGCACATGGGGCCAGCCACAAGGTATCAGAACAGCAGCGCAGGATTTCAGGTTCATGGCGTTTCGGGTTGTTTCCTTGCAGCTTCGGTTTGGTAAAATACTAAATCTACAGGGCTCCGTGATCCCGTGCAGTCCGTCGTACGTTGTAGCTTCCTTGACTTTTCGTGCTCCGGGACTGGCTATCCACTAAGCGCGATGGCGACTATTTCAAGCGGCCTGACTCGAGGGACTTTTCCGAGAGCAAGACAAGATCGCCTCGCTGAGGCTCTTGAAAGTTGAAACCGCGGTCTCGTACTCAGATTGCGTTCCTTGTGCATTGTGGGCACTGCGCTCCTGATGATTGAAAGCTGCTGTCATGGGACATTATTTCACCGTTCTACTTTGCCTGGAAGATGCTCCGTGCTACTGCCGTGCCCTCCGGGCACCGACGCGATTAGATTCGACGGACCTGAAACCCCGACCTCATCCTGAATGCGATTCCATGACGGAGTTCCTGAGTTTGGGCTTAAGATGACTCTGCTTTGAAGTCAGACCTAAGCTGGGCCAAGGCTTTCGAGCTTCGCATTGGTATCCTGTTGGCAAAGACTCACCCCATGATACCTGAATATCTTCGAGCAATACAGTAGAACAACCAAGTACTGCACCTATCTTACGATCCTGGCCCTGACAATAAGGCCAGATCGCTGGACGAGTACTGCCCTTTGCTCAGCATGTCGATGACGTCCACCGGTATCCTGCACCAAACCCACGCGGGCAGTTGTCAAAATAGGGTCCCTCTTTTGGCACCCTAAATTTAAATAGTCGGTGCCGTATTATACTAAGGACCCAAAAAAGGGACCCTAATTTTGACACCCACCCATGTAGGGCTTAGCGTCAGGGAGACTTGCGGGTTACGCGCCGGAAAAAGCAATGAAACCCTGTGCCTATGGATTTCCTCGCTGTTTTGAAGCCCTCATTCTCAGAGGCTTCGTCGGTTTGCACCTGGGGGCTGCATCACCCGTACTTCAACTATCCGAAACAACCCTCATTCCCATCCTAGCAGTCGATATAGAGACCACAACAAGTGGCGCTTCCTCTTTCGTTGAAGTGAATAGGGTTACAGGATGACCCCCCGGCTGTCTAAACTCCCACCCAAGATCCCTCAGTAATCCCCATAATGTTTGAGCAGGGATCTCGTCATGCTACGACCCTGAAGACCTGGGAGGCAACTTACTTCCTTCACTAGCATGGCCTGTTGATGGTTTTGGCGGTCGCATCGGAATAGAAGACATCGCCGTTCAGGTCCACATTGACCCAGGAAACGTCGGCGTTCTTTCAGCAGGGGCTAAACAATGGGATTTCGCAGCTCCATCAGAAGAGCAACATGCCGCATGTCTGCATGAAAGAGCAGCCGTAGTCACGCTGTGAGCGCGCATGCCTGCATGATGCACAGCTGCACGCCGTCGGTGATCAGGCCCAGCGATGCCCCGTTGTCTTTCACATACCTTGGGCAGACTGGGCAAAAAACTTCTTCTCCCCCCCCCAGCCTGCCTAAGCTGCACGCCTAAACCCCGAGGGAACAACGCGGATAAATTCACAAAGCCCAAACGCCAGGCTATGGACACAGCATGATACAACCAGTCTCAACCAGCAACCTCCCTATCGCTTGTGGATCGACAAGCGCGGCCGGCCCCTAGAAAAAGCAGCCGATCCGCTGGCCTTAACATGCTTACGCGAGAAGAGGCGCAACAGCCGCATTAGCAACACAGTCTCCCAAACTGCATCCCTAGAGTTTCGAAAACTGCAGAGAGGGCCATTTTGTCTTTGCTCATCACGTGCGCCAGGCAGCACGTGGTATCTGTAGATCTTCTTCGCGCCGCTGTCTGCGACGTACAGCCTCTCAAGGGAGTTGAGGAATTTGTTCTTTGATCCTTTTTTCCACAGGCTTGATTTTTTCCCTTCCACAGGCTTGATTAGGGTTTAGGGTTTGTTTTTTGATACTAAACCCTAAACCCAGAGTCCCGAGCTGTCATGAAGCCCGCATAAGCCCAGATCGGAATGAAGGCTCTACGATGCCATGCTCCAGGCGGCTGCAAAAATAGTGACGAAAAACTGAACGACAAGAACCAAACTGAAAAAGCTAGATCGCAAAAAACTCAGTCATGCACTTTAACGCAGAATAGAAAGACAAGTGCTGTCAGGCTCACCGACGACATGATTCCACATGCGTACATGTGCATACATGTACGCACATAGGCACAGTCACG